>PPKR02000009.1:0-414456 GCA_003706195.2 Ogataea minuta
ACAAAGATATCTAAATTCTTCAGAATGGAATATCAAACTGGTCCACAACCGAGATAAACCGACCATTGCTCTGCTTGTCAAGAGTCTGCATTACACCAATCATTTGTGCAGCACCTGTTGAAGTAGGCACAGAGATGGATTCAATGTAACCTAGCAGCTCCTTGTTTCCGTTCGCAAGAACTTCAAAACCATCGCGGGCCGACTCTGTCATCACCATTCCTGGGCAACGCGGCACAATGGCTAAGCCATCCTTGTAGCAATTGTCAGATTGCTTCCAAATCGTGTAGTACAGAGTGGCATTAGACATACCGCACGCACTGATTGCAACAGGCATGAGAGCCTGAATAGAGCCAGCTATACCTGAAACAAAAAATACCTTCCTAGTTGCTCTCTTCAGCATATACTTGTGGAGAACCTGGTAGAGCATGATTGGACCGAGAGCGTTGTTTGTCCAGTGGTCGATGTACAACTCTCTAGTGCAATCCAGGATGGGGTACATGGACTTAGAAACTCCAGCATTGATCAACGCGACGTCAATGCCATCGGTCAGCTTTGAAAGCTGCAAAGAAACACCATCAATCGACTCCTGGATTGCAATGTCCACCACGACCGTGTTAACGTTGCTCTTCTTGGCTAGCTCAAGAAGCCCGGAAGCTGTCTTTTCCGATCTGTATGAAGCGATGATGTGGTTGTCAGGATTCATACTCAATTGTTGAGCAACCTCAAGGCCAGAAGTACAAAGTTCAAATTGCAACGATCAGCACAACGTGGGTCATTGCTCAAGCCATTGTTCAGTCCTCGAAATCTCCAAGCCAGAGAGAGTCGAGGACGCTGTGGCTGGTCGGTAATAAGTTGACCCCTGAAGATATCGACCTGGACTATCCATACGCGACCAAAAACGCTGCCTTATTTATGTTCTAAGTACGCTGGACCGGTCGGCCTACTGAAGTCAGACTTCTAATGAATTACTATACACTTCTTTAAAACGGAATATCAAACTGATCGGCGACCCCAATAAACCTGCCATTGCTTTGCTTGTCAAGAACTTGCATAGCATTGATGGTCTGAGAAGCACTAGTCGCAGGAGAGATGGCAATAGATGCAAGGTGCGCAGCAACGCCTTCATCCCCACCAGCAATTTTGTTGACACCCTTTTCACCCATTTCACTGAGAACAAGACCCGGGTTCAGCGACACTATGGTGAAGCCGTCCTTGTAGCATTCGTCGGCCAGCTTTCTCGCCGCGTAGTTTAAGGCGGCCTTTGACATACCGTATGCACTTAGATCCATTGGTATGTAAGCCTGGATAGATCCAGCCAGACTTGACATGAAGAATACCTTCCTGGTTTGTCTTTTAAGCATGAATTGATGGATCTCCTTATAAAGCATAATCGGTCCCAGGGCATTAGTGGTCCAGTGGTCCGTATAAGCATCTCTTGGGCAGTCAAGGAAAGTGTAGTACGAGTCCGAAATTCCAGCATTGATTAAAACAACATCAATGCCGTCCGTTAGCTTGGACAACTGGGCTGAAATACCGTCAGTAGACTCCTGGCTTGCAATGTCAAGCACCACAGTTTCCGCGTTCTCCTTCTTAGCCAATGTAAGTAGCTTGGAGGCAGTTTTCTCCGTTCTGTATGAACCAATAACATAATTATCTGGGTTGCCACTCAATTGAGTGGCAACTTCGAGGCCAATACCTCTTGAAGCTCCAACGATGAAATAAACTGTTTTAGACATGATGGGATGACAAAAACTAAGGATAAGTATTCCTTTTATCCTACGAGTAAAACGCCAAGTATCTACGGAGTTTGAGTCCAAAATGCGATTGAAGAACACGGGTCTAGATAGCGATTATTAATCTGCTAGGGCTGCAGTTCTATCATGAAAAATGACATAAGAAAATGCAGGGTCCAATTGTGATCACTAATCTACAGATCTATAGTATTGCAATCTATTGGCATCTGAGATGCTTGCAAAATATAATTGTGCTCAGATCATGGTTATCATGATCAATAAAGATTCAATTGGAGCAGTCTAGAGGGATATATATTATAAAACTTGAGTGTTCAGAACAACATCAGTGCCTTCTGTCAGCTGATGCTGTTTTAAAACTGAATCAGCTCCCCGCTATACTTAAGGAGACATCGATCTCGTTACCCCGTGCCAGCTACAACCAGTTGTCACAACGGTTTATCATTACACTATCTCCTCTATATCTTGTATCTTCATTATTCTTCTGCTACCCTAGAACGGAATATCCAACTGGTCGCCAACATTAGCAAATCTACCATTGCTCTGCCCGGTAATAAAGAGTCTGCATCGCACCACTGCACTGTGTGGATGCATTCTCGTTTTTGGTAGCTCCTATACAGTGGCTCAGCAATCTCATCTCGGCAGTAGGCAACATTTGGGGTCTACTGCAGATTTGGAAACAACTGAGGTAAGCCGTTATGATGCTAGCATTTGGCAATCTGCATTTTATGCTAACGACATCTATTCTTACCTGAGGTGAAAAATATTAGACTCATAGGAAAAAAGATTGGAATGTTTTTGATCATCTCTGGCTTGATAAAGATCTCAATCACACGCAGCTGGTTAATTAAAATAGTCAAAGTCACTCAGCTTGCATACAGAAGTGACAGACAATGCAAGGAAGCTAGGTTTTCTCTTTGCCGGACTTGAGACTAGACAGCACTTTGCTTATAGCTCATCACCTTGATTCATGGAGTTCGAAGATCGTCTTATCTTCACCACAACATACTGTAGTTGCAGCCCATGGCTTTTAGAAAACCAAGAAGCAGCCAATAATGGAAAATTTATTAACCTCTTTAATGCAGACGGCAATTCTGATTATCGTCAGGCTACTTGAATGTAAGGCTACAGCCAATCGCTTGCCTCCTGATTTGTACGAGAGCAGTCATTTAACCTTGAGACCCGACTTGGCCATGCTTTTACAATGAGCTATCGGTCAATTGATTTGGCTAGCTATCACTTGCTTTATGTTCACATCCTCTGTAACAAGATCTCATAAGCACTACATTACCTAACCAATTCATACCCCGCAATTTACTCAAGCACCTTCTGTAAAAGTAGTTACATGCATGGATATTGCTATACTAGCGGCATGCTCGCTTAGAACGGAAGATCAAGATGGCTTAAAGCGTCTATGAATCTGCCATTCCTATGACTGTCCATGATCATCGCAAGGTCAATAATGCGCTTCGCACTAAACTCCGGAGTAGCGGCAGATGCCTCGTACGACGCAATCATCTCTTCATCTCCTTTAGCCAAACGTCTGACGGAAGCCTTGGCACTTTCAGTCTTAACCGATCCCGGGTGGAACGTGACAACACTGAATTTATCATCAGCTAATTCATAAGCAAGTTTTCTGACTGCGTAATTTAAAGCAGCCTTAGACAAACCATATGCACCCCAAGATATTGGCTCATAAGCTTGAATAGATCCGGTGGCACTCGAGTTAAATAGCACCTTTCTAGTTTCCCTCATCAACATAAATTTGTGAATCTGCTGATACGTTAAAATTGAACCAATAGCATTCGTTGTCAAACATTGAAGGAAACCTTCTCTGGAACACTCAAGCATGGGCTTCACATCCGCACCCATTCCTGCATTGATCAAGCAGACGTCAATACCATCAGTCAGCTTGGAAATCTGTTCTGCCAGACCGTCAATTGACTCCTGGCTTGAAATGTCCAAAACAACAGTGTCGACGTTTCCCTTCTTAGCCAATGCAAGCAATCCAGGAGCACTTCCCTCAGATCTATAAGAAGCAATCACGTAGTTGTCTGGATTGGCACTCAATTGAGTGGTAATCTCGAGGCCAATACCCCTTGAAGCTCCGGCGATGAAGTAGACAGTTTTCGACATAGTCTAAGAAAATTACCAAGAAAAGTACTTATATAATAATTCGGTAATAAACTAAATTCCGAATCCAGGTTCGCAAGTCACGGAATTAAAACTGATTCTCCGTCTCAGATCCGTATAAGGAAATTTTGTCAGGTAACTAGTACGCCGATCAAAGACCACGACTGCTCAGATTACAAATACAATAAATATTTGCAATTTCGGGCAAACATATAGTGCGGAGACAATAAAATTAGTTCGGCGCGGGGAAATATATCTTTAAATTATAAGCTTGGAGACGCCTAAGGAAAGCATTAAAGATTTTTGAGATTTGCCAATTAAATCTTTTTCTTGTCAATGATAGTGATCTCAAGCCAAGATATGAGAACATTCGACACTCCCGGTCATCCTGTTCTGGCGTGGCTCCGATCTGATGAGGTTTCGATCTGAAGTGGCTACTTACTATATGATATCGCGTAAAATTACCCAAATAGATCCTCTCGATGACGAAGAAAACATGGGGAATGGAGTTGGGGATAGCAAGACTCATCATTAACGAACAATCAGCTTACTTGTCTGTGTCGAATTTCATTGGCTTTAGAAGAACATCCTATCTTCGTATTAACCGATTTGAATCGTGGCAAATAGCTTTCAGGGAACTTGAAAGACAATCTTCTAGCGAAAAGTATAAACACGACACCTCCTGTGCATCTGCAAATTATTCCGAGCCCAGACCCTTCATCCTAGAGACCCCCTAAGACTGGAATCGCACTGTAGATCAGACCTTTCAACTATACGGAGAGCACCCCCGCCATTCGAGCCAGATATGCCTTCAATTTCCATTATGCAGGCAAACATTTTGCAATTCCTAGTCCAATTACTCCCCACGCCAGCTGCATTCTAGGCGAGAAGACCAGCGAAAAGTTACTGAATAAGCAACAGGCTAAAGCATCCCACAAGGTTCTTTTAGGCTTAGATGTAGACTTCGTTCTGAAGCTGCCATACGAAACAAGTCATAATAGTGCGCCTCGAAAGTTCTCATTGGAAAGGGCCTCAACCTAAATCCATCATTTTTATACAGTAGGTTGTCCAACCCACGTTAGCCGAGACATTTCATGGCAATTCTCCGCCAAAATAGCTTTCTAGTCACAATCAGCATGTATGGTTTAAATTCTGGTGTCGGTTCTTTTCAAATGGCACCAATTCAATCTCAGCCTTCTCTGGGTGGCATCCGATGATCGTGATGTTTTTTCTCAGTGCAAGCCGCCTTTGGCCATCCTGGATGCCAGCTGATGATAGAGCTAATGAGCGTCGGCCGACGACTAGACCAACCATTCCTCATTTCCTAACGGAAGCGTAGGATCTAGTAGTTCATCCCATCCTGGGCCAGCATCAGCCTCCGAGCCCCAAACGTTCATCAAATACTTGGAGGTACTTCCAAAACATCCCAACTTAAGAGCGTTGCCGAAATTGAATAGTCGCCATAAGAGATAAGTCTTATCTTCTTTGTCGGTGATTGCCATCCCTGCAATCGTCAACGGCCAAATACAAATTGAAGAGGCCTGGCTATGAATGCTTAGTTGTCGGAGGTCTTCAACTGTCATCTTGACAAGTTTAACAATCATGGGCTCCGACGCATTCATTTTCGGGTTCAGAATCTTCAACAGCAAAAGCTGCGTTGCACTTGCAGTCATTCTTGCGGCACAACAACTCTCGAGTAGCCTTTTTTGTACATGGGGTGGCTGTCTCGTCTTTACGGCGGGAGGAAGCACTGGCGCAAGATAATATCTGGCTGTTTTTAGCAACCTTATGGCCAGCGCCGTGTTGGCTTGATCAAGTGGATATTGAAGAAGTAGCCAGTTTGCTTTTGCAGCCATTTCAAAAGCAGATGAGCCTGCTCCCATAACAGGATTATTCATCCACGGCGCGGGGCAGTCATATAGCTTTAGGTTAAGATAGGGTCTGAGCTCGTCATAAATTGCAAAAGGGGAGGCAAGCGATATAGAACTAGACTTGTTGTACACTAACAGGCTCACAGAGTAATTGTACACGAAGCTTTCAATAAGCATTTTTTCAGTCGAACTCAGAATGGCTTCGGATGGAAACACAAGATCCTCAAACTCGAGTCTGGTCTTTGATTGAAATTCCATCTTTCTTATCCAGCCTTTGATGACCCTCAACGCTGTTTGAAGTAGCCATGTCATACGGTGTCTGCCGTTTTTCTGATATCTTTCTCTGAAAACCAGGCAAAGAATTGCGATGAGGAGCCAATGGTTGTTCTCAGCCTCAATATAGTCGTCAGCAATGTCCTGAACTTGCTGGAAACACCTCTCGAGTCGCTGCCAGGCTACATCTTTCAGGTTGACCTGCTCCCAGCACAAAAAAGCTGCTCCACAGGCACAGAAAATATCTCTCAACAAAACATTGTTGCTGCATTGAGGCACCATGATGACACTAGGCTGCAAATCTGGATGCGATAATAGAGGAGAAACTGAAATCACATATCCTCGAACGAAAGCATTGTAGTATAATGCATCATCTTCGGACATGTCTAGACCAATGATCCAGGTATTAAAGCCGCTCAGGAAAGGCTGGACGCGCTTCATCGATTCCATCAAATACTGTCTGAATATGAAGTCATCCAGCTTTTGTGCTTCCTCGAGCGACAATTTAATACTGGCCAGATCTTTGTTGCGCCGTTTGCGTGGCATCTTGCTGGGGACATAGACAAACTTATACTCCGTTCTTGGCACCTTTTCAAGCTTGAAAATCTCTTTATCGGCGTTCCAGACACATTTATACAGACTTTTCATGCATGCTTGGCAGACTGGTTTTGATCCCGCACACTTGATTCGCCTCTTGCGACCTAAATTCATTAGCCAGCATAAAAAGATTTCAGACTTACATGTCAAGCACCCAGCTCTGGATCTACTGTACTTTTTAGTACTAAGAATAATATCCATCGAGTTTAGGCAAAAAGATAGACGATATCACTCCTTTTTATAGGCAATCTGCTCCTGCAGAAATGATTAGAAATGTAGGTGCAAGGTGTTAAAACTATAGAATATTGCTGATAGCTTGTGCGGCTTTTAAGACAGACTCACAAAACCATCTTCTACCAACTAGTTGCAGCGCGATCGGAGCACCTTCAAAGTCCTTCGGTTCTTGGTAAAGGTTGTGCTCATATTTTTCCACCTCGTTACGTGGAATATAGCCTTCTTCAGGAGCATCCAAATCGGGATCCACTTTCAAACCCGATGGGAATACGACGCTAGGGAAATCCAAAAAATTCCACATACATGTGTAACCCCAGTAATGACATGTGTCCGGTTTAGGAGCGACGTTGCAGTAAACTGGCATCAGTAGGTAGTCTACACCCATTTTATTGAGTGTCTCAAGATACAAGTCTCTTTGTGCCTCTCTGAATTGAGCTATTTTCCATGCGTCGATAAGGCTAATCCCCTTATCACCACATCCAAATTTAAGAAAGTTTTCTGAAAGCGGGACAATTGGTTCTCCTGACGCCCTTAAAAGGTCTTTTTGGGCTTTAGCCTGGTTCGCATTGTAAGTAGTGTTCACAGCTTTCACGACTTCCAACACATTAGGAGGAGTCCATTCAATGACCTTCGCTCCGTAAAATTTCAGTCTTTCTTCAGCGTACTTCAATCCTCTAATCACTGGGCTTGTAGGCTTGACGACACCATCATCGTAGCATATTGCGATAGTTAAATCTGAGACTTTGGGAATTGGGAGTTCCTTCCACGGCATCGGAATCAAACTAGAATCTTCCTCCCACGGTTTGTTAAGCAAAACCTTGATTCCAAGCTCAAGGTCTTCTGGAGACCTTGCCATAGGGCCAATGACAGCGGGAACACCATCGTTATAGCCAGTAGACTTAGCCAGGACCATTCCCTTCAATGGCATCCTTTTTTGTGTAAGTCTAATTCCCCAAATCCCGCAAAAACCGGCAGGAGCGCGGATTGATCCACCTCCGTCAGAACCTATACCAAATGCTGAGCCAGCAAAAGCCCCGATAGCACCTTCACCAGAACTAGATCCACCACTTGTGAGACTGGTATTGTGCGGATTTCTGCAAACTCCGGTAATCATATTACGGGAGCACAGATGCATCAGGGTTTGAGGCTCCGTTGTCCGGATGTAAAAGACTGCACCTGCTTCGTATAGAAGACGTACACAATGTGCATCTTCATCAGGAACAGAGTCAATCAAAGATACATAGCCTGCATGGGTGACCTTACCCTTGAACGCAAAGTGTTCTTTGACAGAAACTGGTAGTCCATGCAATGGACCAACAGTCTGACCAGTCTTTTTGTAAAATGCATCAAGCTCTTTAGCTCTTGCTAATCCTTCTTCAATGAAGATCTCCATTGCACAATTGGTTAGCTGGTGGCAAGCAGTGCCACGCTTGGCAAATGCTTTGAAGACCTCTACGGATGTCAACTCACCAGCTGCAATTTTAGAAGCAAGCTCAGTAGCAGATGTTTCAGTAATCGCATATTCAGACTCGGTAAGAAACCTCTTCGCGATTCCAGTCACATCTATTCCAAACTTAGCTGGAATTAGCTCATCTGGCAATCTGTACTCGTCCAAAATGCTTGCAGCAAGCTTATTCCTGTAGGCTTCAGTCTTGGGTTCAAATTTCGCGAAAGTTATCTCATCTTCGGTATCGTTCGCGAAAGAACTGTAAAGACTAAGCTTAAGAGTAGTCATTGTACTGTGGCTGCGTAGTGTCAGTCCATTATCCTTTTATATTCGAGCCGGATCCTTTCCGGTACCTAGGCCGGCCTCTGTAGCTGTAATCCAAAGAAGTAATCATCTTCGCGATAAGATTCGCAATAAAACCCGCGATAAGATTCGCAATAAGATCCGCGATAAGATCCGCGATAACATTCGCGATAAGATTAGATAGCGGCGATAAAGAATTTGCGGAGTCGCAAATGGAAGCGACTTAGAGTTCCGTATCGAGAATGTGAAATCGGCGACATGATAAAATACAGCAGACCTTCCATAGTATTTAAGCGGTTGCTGATCAGAAGTCAAGAACGAAGTAACAGGCATGCAAGAAATTGATTACTCGGCAGTTCCGGGTACTTCTCACTTGGTCGATTTAGATAAATCGATCCACGCAGCTGAGACTAAGTCAGGAATTGTTTTAATTCCTGAGCCTTCGGACGATCCAAATGACCCTTTAAATTGGTCGAAACCGAGAAAAATGCTCTCCGCATTTTGTCTTGTCGTCTTTGTGTTTGCAGGAGGTATCCCAGCGTGCTGTATCTATTCCATCCTCACCGAAATCTCTGAAAATAGCGGAATTTCGGTTGCCGATTTAAACAACGGGACAGGTTACATGTTCCTATTTCTCGGTCTAGCAAATTTGCTTACGCTACCATTTGCCCAGCAATATGGAAAGAGACCGGTCTATCTAGTGTCAGCTACGGGATCATTGTGCTTCAACTTATGGTTAACATACGTGAAGGGAAACGGTCAATGGATCGCAGCCAAAATCCTTACTGGCATCTTTCAATCAGCTGGTGAATCTCTGCCAGAAATATCTGTTGGAGATGTATTCTTTGAACATGAACGAGCAACTTACATGGGAATTTATAGTGCTGCTCTCTTTGGATCAAATTACGTTGCTCCGATGGTTGCTGGATTCATAAATGATGCTCTAGGATGGAAGTGGGTTATTTGGATTGCCTGCATTTTTAATGGTGTTTGCATCGTGTTCCTCTTCTTCTTCATGGAGGAGACCAACTACTTCAGACCTCGCCGGAAGTCCGTAGTTGAGGTCATGAACCAAGATACAAATGAAAAGCAAACATCAAAGATTGAGGTCGAAGCCTTATCTAGTAAGGAGTATCCACCACCAAGAACCTTCTGGCAAAAACTGTCACTCACTCACGGTGTGAGTCCAAAAAACAATTTGAAGCATCATTTCTTAGGAGCCTTTTACATGGCACAATTTCCCGGTGTTTTATATGCAGGATTCTTATACGGTGCATCGCTCTTCTGGTACTCTGTGCTTAACGCAACCGAGGCTCTGGTTCTGGGTGCTGCGCCTTACAATTTCTCTCCTGCTATGTGTGGTCTAGCGTATCTTTCGCCAGTCATATTCACCGTTGTCATTTATCCTTATGCCGGATGGTCTACCGATTATATCAAGATTTGGTTCGCAAGGAGAAACAAAGGTGTTTCGCAGGCAGAGGATAGATTCTGGGTCTTGGTTCCGTATATGATTCTTGGTCCCGTGGCTTTGATCTTATGGGGAGTGGGAGCAGACAAAGGAATCCACTGGTTTGGAGTTGTCTTTGGTCTTGGTCTCATGGCAGGTCTCTGTACAATTGGATGTGTTTCCTCGTGCACTTACATCGTGGATTGTTACGAAGAAATGAGCTATTGCAGTATTACTGTGGTGATCATCATACGGAATACTATGAACTTCGCCATGGATTATGGTATTACTCCATTCCTGGATAATGTTGGCCTGCAAAACTGTTTTGTTGCATCGGCTTTCATTTGTTTCTTCTGTATTGGTACTTTCCTCCTCATGACGTTTACAGGCCATTACTGGAGAAAAAGAACTAACGAGAAATACTGGAAGATCGTTGAAACCTACCGTCGTGTGGGTGCGATTAACTAAGTGGTATGGTATTCATTTTAATACATTAAACTTCCTCATGACGTGATTGAAGAGAGTGAAGAGAATGCTCCACATTCTCTTCTTCATTGTGGGTAAGCGAGATCATTTTGTACTCTGGTCCAATGAAGGTAATGAGCAAGACGTACGCAAAAACTGCACCAACGAAAATGGCCATCACCTTCGCGTAATCATAAACTCCTTCGCCGGCTTTGTTTGTAAGTGGAAATTGTTCACCGATCGTTGACTCAATTGTGGATGACGCAGAAGAAGCGAGGTTTCCTAGCTGATAAGCCACACCCACTACAAAAGAACGAAAGTCTGGTGGTGCAAGCTCCGAAAGATGGATAGGAATCACACCCCAAGCACCCTGAACAAAGAATTGGAGGAAGAAAGCACCAGCATTTATTCCAGAGCCGTTGATAAAAGCCCACGGATAAATCAAAGCACCACCGCATACACAGCAGATCATAATTGCCAAGCGTCTACCAATGAAATTTGAGATGTGTCCAATCAGAATACCTCCAACAAGTGCTCCAATATTGGCAACGCAGTTGGTGACAGTCGATCTATTGGAAGAAAAATCGTACTGTTTGGTCAACATCGTAGGATATAGGTCCTGTGAGCCATGTGACATAAAATTAAAGCCAGCCATAAGCAAAACAAGGTAAATAATCATGAGCCAGTAGATCTTCAATGCACCCAAGGCTTTCTCCTTAAAAGATGGCTGTGGAATATTGTTTTCCTTGTTAAACCTCATAGTTTCCTTTTGACGCAGGAAAGCCTGAGTATCAGGAAGCAACAATCTGTAGATAAGAAGGACAACAGAGAACGAACCACCAAGAAGATATAGAGACTTCCAGCCCATTTCGACATTATCAACAAGAGCTCTAGTGAAAATAACAGCAAGAAGGTAACCAAAAGTGTAACCTTGTTGCAACAGTCCAGAGATAAAACCTCTGGCTTGTGCTGGACAGTCGTCCAAAGCCGTGGCGGCAGCATTTCCATAAATACCTCCGAGCATGATACCAAAAATTGCCCTAACTCCTAAGAACTGCTTATATGTTTTGACACCGTACGTACCAAATTGAATGCATGCCATCAGGAAAATATTCAATGCTAATGGGTATTTTCTACCATATTTGTCACCCAAGTAACCGAAGACAATACCTCCCACAGATCTCAGCATGAGCACTAATGTGATACCCCAGGTGATCTGCTTGACAGTCGTGCCAAAATAATCTGCAAGATTTGCTGCATTCAAAGAGATAGAGAAGAAGTCGTAAGCATCCCAACTCCAGGCCAAGAATGCGGACGAAAACATCAGCCACTGCTTTCCAGGAATTAGACGAAGACCAGGAAAAGGGTTAAGCAAGTGTCTGTTTGCTCTCATCACCTCTCTTGAGGGAACTAGGTCTGTAAACCGTGTCAAGAGGTAGACGCCGATGAACGAGGGACTAAAGTCGACATGTGGCACCTGGTCATCAGGCACCTGGTCATCGACCTTGAGCGATTTATGAGTTTCCTCTTTGACAGAGATCGATTCCAGATCGCTCATTGCTTAAGAATTACTTAAAAGGCGAACTTTCTAGGGGCCGCCTCACCTTTTATGAAGACATAAAAGTCTCTGACGGGGAATGCAGAAAATGCGTAGGATTTCCCCTAAACAGCTGCATAAGTAATTCCGAAAAAGATCCGATTATTGTCAAAAAAAACTGTTAAACCCCACCGCTATTGTCTCTCCCCGAGATTACAATATTTCGGAGTCACGCAGTAACGAAAAAAATAGCGAAAGTGTGACCAACTGAAAAGTTTTCTACTATGAAGACTGACCAGGTTTTGATAGTATTGTATAATATCCTGCTTATCGCTATGGCCCTAACCTCTGGACCAAGCTAGATCCCAGTACAGTATCTTGAATTGCCAAGGCTGTCCGATTTTTTTCTTCCGCTTGTCTAAGATTGCCAAGTACCCCACTTAAGGCCTCGCGACGGCTAAAAAAATGATGCATACGCGACTTTTTTGTGTTCCATTTAGAGCGCTGGGGATAGTCTATCAAACTCGATAATGATGTATCTACAATTATTGGCTGTTGCCGCGTCGAGTATTGCCCCGCTTTCCAACAGAATCTGCAAGTATTCGCGAAGAACAATAAGATCCCCCGTAAACCCCTGTTGAAGCATCTCTGTTCCGCATTGCAATGTGATTTTCAAACACGACAGCACAGCCTCGAAAATGATCTCCTCGTAACTTGATATCAGTAGTTTCAGCACGTCCATCAATATTAGAGCCAACTCTCGAATCATGTCTATTGCCTGAGTGGACGAAGGAATGGCACATTCGAGGATCAAAGACAAGGATTTAAGGAAGTGAGAGTTTAATATGGGCGAAAATTGGCCGATTCGGAATCCAGAGCCAGCCTTTGAGTTTGAATCTGCGTAATGCCAAAGAGAAATGAGCATGAAAAACAGCTTTGGGAGCCCTTTGTTTACGAATCTTGTGTCCTTGATTTTCTTTTCTGTCTTCTTTGTTAGCCTGGACGACATTCTCGTGACCGTTCCTGTCAGCTGGATTAGCTCCATTCCTTCTGTAATGCTCTTCAGTCTATTCAATTCCGGTTCTTCGTAACGCAGAAATTGCCTATGGATACGTTCTGGCAACTTCTGAGGGCCCAAGTTAGGGATGAGAACCTTTCCTTGCACAAATTGATCTTCGAAGCCAGCAAGCTCTCGTGCGCTTAAACTGAGACAACTGAGAATAAGGATTCGACGATTCAAAGAATGATCACCAACGAAGAAACTTTCAATCAGAAATTTGATTGCCTGTTCGAAGTCCCCAACCGTGACTGCTATACAGCTTGATAATCTCCAAGATTCGAAATTATCGAAGTTGAAGGAATTATCAAGACCCAGGATCAGATCCAATAGTGTTTCGCCGTAAAACTTTAGCTCTTGAGTATTCCTTTTCATACGTGCCAGCTGTGGAAGGGTTTTAAAGATAACTTCGTGCTTCTCAAAAGCAAGTTGATCATTTTGTGAGTTGGCTTGGAGATAGGAGATGACCTCTTTCAGATAAACTGGGATAGGTACTGTTCTTTTACGAGGAAGGGTTTCATCGTCTGAATCTTCTGGATCAGACTCTACCAATATCTCTTGGAATCTTTGCAACACAATGTTGCCTTCGGGCTCCTTCCTTTCAAGTTGGAACTGAGAACCTTTCGCTGAAATAAGATGGAACGCTTCATTTCTTGAACAGTCATCTATTCGGCTCTCCACTGCATTGATAAACTTCTTCCTCTGCCTGTTATGCTCCTCAATATCAAACATAGGTTTATCATTAAGCCGTTCATAGATCAAGTCTCCTACTACCATGCCCAGAAATCTTATTTTCGGTGAATTTGACTCAAGATGATTGCTAATGGCATGCAGAAATATACTCTTGGTCGACAATTCCTGTATTTGCGGGTTAGATAACTTAGAAAGCAGTAAAATTACTAGCCTTGTAAGCCTTTCCTGCTTTTCATAGGGGGATATCTTAATATGAGATTTCAGGGAGAATTGAGTCAGGTAATATTGCACTACATCCATTGGGACGTTATCCATGCTGTTCACGACAATTTTCTGAAGCTGTAAAGACGAATTGGCTACAAGGCCAGCAACTGCCCAATCCGTGATCTTCAGCTCGGTCAGCAATTTGAAATACCCAGACACGTTATCTTGTGTAACTTTGGTGTCGAGATATTTGAAAACCTCTTTCATAAAAGTCATATTCGGTTCTTCCCTAAAAACACTTGCTACTTTTGTGAACCTCTCGTCATTAAAGATCAATTCAACGCCGTTCTTCATGATTAGACATGCATTCATAAATTTCCAGAAGTCTTCAATTTTGCTCGTCAAAATTGTGTCCATAAGAAGCTCAGGATAGCCTTCAGCAGCTGCAGTTATCCTCTCATCTTCAAATACCATGGATCCTCGATTCAACTCTTGATACACCCTTATTGTTAGCAGACCTCGCACTTCAGCTAGTTCTCTGTTTCGGAGACTACCTAACATAGTCTTGAACCTATCGCTCCCCAGGATATCAATTAGCACTTCTAAACTATCCTGAGACTCAGATTTGTGAACACGCGCCGCTAGCTGGCTAATTCCAACTCTATTGCATAACAGATCACAAAGTAACTTTTTGACTTTCTCATCGGTCAACCTATAGACATGTACTGTATTTTGAAGCACAGCCACACAAATCCGCAACCGTTCAATGTCGGTCTCAAACTTCGTAAGCTGGTTTAGTACAATCTCCAAATCTGAAGGTTCATTTTGCAACTTCTCTAGTAACTTCTCCAGCTCCATAATAAATTTTTTTTCGCCTCAAATTGCTTATGGATCCCTTAGTTCCTTTTGATCATACGTATATCTTGTATGACGAGTCTAGCTTATTAAGCCTCATCGTGGCATTGTGCTCCTTGCTTCCAATTCTGATTCTCGTCTTTTTGTTCTCTTGGTTCGTGGTGACGCGAGAGATCGAGTGTTGTTTGATCGCTGCCGGTCAGGTGCTAAATGACCTAATCAGCTGTGCAGTGAAGTATCTCGTCAGGCTTGATAGGCCGCTTCGTGGGCAAATATTCAAAAAGGATGGCAATTTGGTTTATGGGATGCCTTCTTCACACTCACAGTTCATTGCATTTTTCGTCACATATATGTCATTACGATTATACTTACAGTGGCCAAGCCCGATGTCCAAAATCGCTAAACTTTCAATCCTGGCTTTCTTAGTTGCGTTACAATTATCTGTGTGTTACTCCAGACTCCATTTTGAGTACCACACTGTAGCCCAAGTTTGGGTCGGGACTCTTCTGGGTCAGGTACTTGGAGGGCTATGTTATCTCGCTGTGGCCATCTTACGTGATTACAACATTGTAAACTGGATCCTCAGGTTTCAATTATGTCAGCAGTTGTTGATCAGAGATTCATTTCACTCAAAGCACAATAGCAGAACTCTTGAGTCCGAATGGATTGAGTGGAAGCAACAATTTAACTAATTTCTCTCCTTCGAGCCTAACCTCGGTGGGGCACGAATCTCCTCGTGATTCGCTTTTCGCTCACCATCAATCAATTTTGATTTGGTCGTTTCTTCCTCGAAATAGCTCGATAAATCAGTGTTCGGGGCAGCATGCTTCCCACCTTTCTTCCGTCTTGGAGGAGCGCCAGTTGGAGCATCGCCGAACGATGGAGCGTGTACTGTAGGCTGCAATACATTGTCGCTTGCAGGTTCCATAGAAAACATCACGCCGCCAGGAGTCAGGTCCACATCAGAATCCACTTCTTTGTCGAACTTGCCAACTACCTCGGGGATTTTATGTAGTAATCCATATCCGATGTCGCATCCTAGTAAGCCTCGGCCACCCCATGTATCGTTCGGGTACACTCTGACGGGTCTTACAACATCAAAGTCGTGGTTATATACATAAAGCACGACAGAGCAGGGGGTCGACTGGGAAGTTGCACCCTGCTGCCATTTCAAAAAAATCGAATTAACCACTCTGCCCAACAGGTCTTCACCTCCGGTAGCAAGAAGCCCACCCTCGCAATTGATAATATACTCGTCCGGCATAATTCCAGCATGATATGCAGGGGAATTGGGATGTACACCCATTACATGCCACACAAACCCGGCTGTGCTAAGTGGTGCAAGTTGTAACGTTAATTGCAGTCTCTTAAACGCAGAGTTCTGCACAACCTTCGATGCTTGCTTTGTAGGAGATATGCTAATATCATCGAGCTGCTCGTTCTCCGTAGCCGTAAATTCATGATTTGGAATCGTGACCTCTCTGGACACTCCACCTTTGCCGCTCCAGACACGAAAGACAAGGTCAGACTTGTTGGTATTCACTTCATACGCAAGGAACTCTAATAACCGCGAGAAATCAGAGGATGATTCCAAATGTGCATATGGGTTAGAGTCGTGACGTTCGCCCTGGTCAACAAATGAACTAATCTCGTATCCATTGATAGCCAGAATGAAATCAAACCAACTCTCAAAACCGTACTTCTCTGCCAGCGAGTTCTTGTCCACAGCGACTACACGCAATCCCATTGAACCTTCGATTGGGGTCTCGGAGCCCACATTCAGGTAATTTGTAGCCTGTGTCTCTAAAGTGGAAACTAGTTTCTTTGCAAATCCAAACATGTCGAAGACACAGCCTTAGGTGGACTTCACAGATCCTTCAAAAATAAGTGACAAAAAATTTACCAAAATCTCAGGCTGAAGGTGTTGACAGTGAATCCCAGTTTGGTAGCTTGCCGGAGTGGAAGTTTCTTGAGCAACGCTTTCTGTACCAACAAAATGATGACCAGCTTTGAAACCAAAATACTTCCTGTTGACTCAAGTTCCATCTTCTTTGCTGACGCAGGGACTTCTTTGAATATAACTGATCCAACTACAGAGAAAAATTTGAAGATAGCAGCAGATATCTTGAAAACCACTCATCATTGTATTGCATTTCCTACGGAAACAGTCTATGGTCTGGGAGCCTCCAGCTTAAGCTCGGAGTCTGTTAGGTCCATCTACTCTGCCAAAAACAGGCCTTCAGATAACCCTCTCATTTCTCACGTTTCTTCCATTGAGCAGCTTAACCGTAAATTGATGGCACCCGGACAGACTATTCCAGAAATATACAGGCCTTTGATAGAATCATTCTGGCCTGGTCCACTTACAATCTTGCTCCCAATGCCAAAAAATCCTTCTGATTCACCTATTTCGCAACTCGTGACAGCAGGCCAGTCGACTTTTGCGGTACGAATGCCCCAACATCCAGTTGCAAGAGCTTTGATCTATCTTTCAGATCTGCCTCTTGCTGCTCCTTCGGCAAATGCTTCCACGAGACCTTCACCTACATCTGCACATCACGTTTATCACGATCTTCACGGCCGAATTCCTCTCATTCTAGATGGCGGACCATGCGACGTGGGGCTTGAAAGTACTGTTGTCGATGGCCTTTGTGACCCTCCAATGCTATTACGGCCAGGAGGAATCTCTCTAGAAGATATCAAGCAAGTCGGAGGGGCTCGATGGCAGAATATTATACTAGCTAAAATGACTGCAGGGAAATCAGAGCCCGTTCGGACACCGGGAATGAAATACAGACACTACTCACCGACGGCCAAGGTAATATTATTTTTGAATTGTGGAGATGGAAAGAAGCAAATTAATGAATACTTGGGGAAGAAAAGGCTGAAGAATGGAAAACTAGCACTTCTAAGAAGTCGTCACTTTGCCAAAGCAAAAGAAATAAGTTCTGTTTTTTCTTCGGATGAGTCACTTGGCTCCTCTGGTGAAGAAATACAGCATAATTTGTTCAGTGCGCTGAGGAACTTGGACGAGCAGGGTTTTGACTACATTTTCGTAGAAGGAGTGGACGAAGCGAATGAAGGGTTGGCCATCATGAACCGACTAAGCAAAGCAGCAGTCGAGACTATATACGGATAATTACGTTTAATGATAATAAAATTGCCTAACTTTTGTGAACCAAATTGAAAAGTCATTCCCCCATATATACTTATGATTACAACTCGTCGTGGGAAGCATCTTTGTCGTCAGCATCGGACTCTTCACCAGCCTTCGCATCTCTGATTGACAGAGCATCCACAGCGTGAGTTCCTTTCTCCTTGATGAAGGTAGCCAACGCTTCCAAGCTTCTCTGTCCCTCGTAAGGAATTGGCTCAGATCCATCGGCTGGATAGAGGAACAGGGTAGGATATCCAAGAATCTCAACGCCAGTAACGTCATTGGCAGTGTGGTCGATCTTGGCAATCAAGATTTTGTCGCTAGCAGCAGAATCATTCTTGTAAATCAAAGCAAGCTCCTCATAAGTCGGAGCCAATCTCTTACAATGGCCGCACCAGGGAGCGTAGTATTCCACTAAAACATCCTTATTCTGCTTAACGATCGGGTCGTGTTCATATCCGACCAAGTGGTAAACAGCTTCATCCTGT
Source organism: Ogataea minuta (assembly GCA_003706195.2). Classification (NCBI taxonomy): domain Eukaryota; kingdom Fungi; phylum Ascomycota; class Pichiomycetes; order Pichiales; family Pichiaceae; genus Ogataea; species Ogataea minuta. The sequence goes on from PPKR02000009.1 coordinate 18,513, forward strand.
GTTTCTGGAATTGGTTCGGATTTGACAATTGGATCCAACTTTCCGGCCTTGAAGTCCTCGACAAATTTAGGAATATCTGCGTAATCCAGGTCTTTATCCTGGTTAATTCCGTACTTGAGGTTTCCTTCGAGATCATGGATCACGAAAAGTGGGAATTTCTCCTGCATATTCAGATTTTTGGCGTGCATTCCATATCTCTTGGCCTCAAGACCAACAAAATTAATCTCACCTCTAAATCTCTTCGCAAGTTTCGAGATCTCGTCAGCAACAGCAGCTCTCTCGGACTCGTCGTCCCAGAAGAAATAAGCAAGTGGTACCTTCGATTCCATATACGACTGGAAGGTGGCACCACTGATTTCACCGAAAAGCGGCTTAGTCTCCACATTTATAAACTGCTTCAAATGACTTTCATCTATCGTGTTCTCGGCGTATGTGGAGGCATCCTCAGTCTTCTCTCCCGGTCTGAAGACCACGTAAGCAGGAGTTGATTTCTCGGTAACAAACTTCTCGACATATTCGGGGTTCGAAGTCGAAACGAACAAAATTTCATCTCTAAGCTGGTTAGCCAAGCCATAGAAGGTCTCATTAGCAAAACCCTTAGCATCTGGTGGCAGCACTTGCAAAACCATAGCCTCAGTCAATTCGGCAACTGTATCTAGCAGATCAGCCGAGTCTTCAATCAAAGAGACTGGAGGAAGAGACTGCTTGGTCATATAGCTTACAATTGAATCTTCCTCCCTCTGCCCCTGGTAATCTGCAGGCTCATTTTGGCCTCTGAACACTTTCAAGGTCGGATATCCACGAATTCCATACTCCGAGCAAAGGTCTTTTTCTTTAGTACAATCGATCTGAGCAAGCTTGATGTTCTTGTCAACTAACTTGTCAGCGGCAGCACTGAATTCCGGACCTAGACGTTTACAATGGCCACACCATGGCGCGAAGAATTCTGCAAGAACCAGAGGATTTTCTTTGATGAACGAATCAAAGGATTCGGTCGTGAGCTTCACAACAGCAGAGTCTGGCGAAGCGATGGCAGCGTCGTCGGCATCTCCTCTTGCAACGGCAAGGAAGCCTAAAATTGAGGTCAAAATCGACACGTTCCACAGTTTCATTGTGACACTTTATAAATATATAAAAGCTTGATCCGATACGTGTCGAAAATATTCTGTGGCAAAATATTGCACGTGAGACAATATCAGGTGAGAGTATTATATAGAAAGCAGAAGTTAACCAGATGACAAATTCGTATTTCTCCCCATTACCCTGTCTGGTGTGCGGGTGTCCTACGTTTGTATTTGATTGGGGTATATTGTCTCATGTCATAAACTCATGTCTCCAAAGAGAAAGCTTACTGCTGTGAAACATGGCGAATCAGTGACCCCGCAGCATCTTGATGATGATACAAATCAAAATGGATCTGATGTGGCAAGAATTTTGGCCTCTTCGCTCCGTGGAGTTGGACCAGAGGCAACTTCTGTAACTAATGATCAGCTTCTTTTGTTGATCATCCAATACTTGGCAGATTTAGGAGGATCGTTTACCGACGTCTCCAATGCCCTATCGAAATTGACAGATTTACGTTTGACAGACCATTCGACAGAACTATTGGTTACATTTATGAAAGACACAAATACAGATTTGGAGAATCCTCAGACCCTAAAAGTAATAGATCATAGTTTGAGCGACCTGATCGAGGAGGACTCTGATCCTTTACTGATTCAGGAACAGGTCAGGATATTAATCAAGAAGAGATTGTTCTTAGAAAGTTTGATCCTGGAGAGAAATAACAATCGTGCTTTACGAACTGTGCGCACGTTAACGGCAGATTATCCTAAAAGTGAAAATGTTGACGGGTTGAGTAAGAAGTTGAGCTCTCTACTTGTGAGCTTTGGCGAAAGAATTGAGCTTATTGATAGCAGCACCCGAACTTTGTTGGAAGAGCTTGGCTGGCAGATTGGGGGCGATCTTGCAGTTTCGAGAGACTGTTTAGTATGCGAAGTGATGAGTTTACTCCCATCCGATAAAGCTATCCCGTCCAATCGCCTCATTGAACTAGTGAAGCAAGCTTTAAGTTATCAGCAGCTAAACGATCCGTATTTCATCCCTACCAATATCAGCCAGAAATTGACTCTTTTCAAAGACAGCAGCAAATATCTGAAAGGAAGATTTCCGAAAAACCTCAAACACACCCTCGAGCACCACGATAATGAATGCTGGTTTGTCAAATATTCCAATTCTGGCCGATTTTTAGCCAGTGCTTCTGTCGATAAGACTGTAGCCATCTATGATACCCAGAATAACTATAAACTACACAAGCAGCTTCTTGGTCATGAGAACACAATCATCTACCTTTCCTGGTCTCGTGACGATACGAAAGTAATCACTTCCTCATTTGACCAGACAATCAAGATCTGGGATCTAGATTCAGGGAGTTGCATTGCCACGATCTCTGACCAGGACCTTTTTAACTCCAACATCCGGATTAGATCGGTAGAATTTTTCCGATACAACGACAACTTTATCATTGGTTCTCCGGACAAGAAGTTGAGCATTTTTAATTCAGAGGGAGAACTGGTGTTTGATTTCAAACTTGCACACAGAATTGAGGACTTGGCCCTTGTGAACGACCAAAAATTGCTCGTAGTAACCCATTCTTGCCAGATGATCATATACGACCTAACGACTCCTCGATTCGAGCAGGCAAGTGTTGTCAATATTGGCAAGCAGCTTACTGCCATCACGGTGTCTGATGAGGACCCAGATCATTGTCTTATTAACGTCAAAGCAGACGAGCTGCAACTCTGGAATATCGCGAATGTGTCCAAGCCCTATCTAGTGAACAAATACTATGGACTACAACAATCAGACTACATCATCAGAGGATGTTTAACGGACAAAAATCTTGTTCTAAGTGGAAGCGAGGATGGTTTGATTTACGTGTGGAACAAAAAGTTCGGAAATCTTATTGAATGTCTGAAAGGCCACAAATCGTTGATCAACTGTATTGACTGGAAGCCTACAGTACAGGAGAATTTCGAATGGGCTAGCTGCGGCGACGATGGGGTGGTCAATATTTGGGGGTTCTGACTTTAATCTCTTTCTTCCTCCTCCAAAACATTTGCTTCTCGGATGCCACGATCGACATCTAATCCGTACCAGAATACTGGGATGGCAGCAAGCAGCAGCAAGAATAATACCCAGAAACACTTCCTGATATCGTGGGTGCGATCGATGATCAGTCCGACCAGCAATGGTCCCACGATTGATGATCCCTTGTCTGTGATACTGAATAGTGCGAAGAAGACAGATTCTTGCCCTTTCGGTATTAGCATCGAATACAGACTTCTCGAAATGGTTGCCACTCCACCCAATGAGAAACCGTACCAGATTGCTAAAATATACATCTCCACCGCGTGATGAAGTCCAAGAGAATGGATGAAGAAGCCGAGAATACCATAAAGTGGGATCACGGCTGCCCAGACAATGATTAACACCATAGTTTGCTTTAGCTGGAGTTTGAACCAAGGTTGGATCACATTTGGCAGCAGGACTGAGCCTGCAATGGCAGATATCATGGTTAGAATTCCAATTTGCGAAAGTTGAAGTGTGGTCATTTGGAGATCGGATCTGGCAAATAGAATGGCTGTTGAATTGATGGTGGTGAGCGAATCTGAAACGATAAACCATCCGAGAAGAAATGCTGTAATATCTTTCAGTTGCGAAGCAACTTTGGCAACCGAAATTAACGTTTTATAACCATGCAAAATATATGCATCTATAACCATCAATTTGTATTTGCAAAGCTGAAAATAGTAATGATCCTGGTTACGTGTTGGCGGAAGGATACCGATGTGTAGGTCTTTCGACGGCCGTGCTTTGACCAAAAGATAGATAGGGAGCTGGAAAACCAACCACCACAAGCCAACAATTCCAATCACGACCTTGAGTGGATATATCAACGAATCAATGTTTGGGTTATTATTGATATGCAGAATGACGAGCATTGTCAGAATTTGCATCAATAATGCCGAGACATAGCCTGAAGCTGCGCAAACACCGCTAATTTTGGCAGACAGTTCACCCATTCTGGTAAGACGATCATGACTCATCACAGGTTTGGATCGCACAAGCTGATGGTTGTTCACTAATAGTGACAAAAATGAATTTCCGCACACGTTGACACCTCCAAACGCGCTATTTGCCAATATAGCCAACACCGAAGCCATGTAATATCTACGGGGTTGCAATAACCAATAACACATTGTACTCAATCCACCAAATAGTCCAAATCCAATAAGCATTGTTTTGCGATGAGATCCTCGGTCGGCAGCTCCAGACATAGAAATGACCACTACCGTCTGCACAAGGACAGACAGCGAAAAAGTGTATAATGCGTAGGAGCTGGTATCAATGAAAAAACGTCCTCCAAGGAGAGGTAACACGCAAACATCGTCAGTGGAAAATATAGGTGCTCCGGAATCTGGTTGTGATGGGGGAGAAGGAATAGGAATTGTTGGGTCTTGCAGGCCATTACATGGGGTCAACTTATCGCTCAATTTCACACCGTTGTCACGAGCAATCTGTTCAAGTAAAAGTGGCACGTAAGTTCCAACTACGCTGACAATAAATGGCTCGGCGGCCCACGAATACAGGCACCAGCCAAATATCTCTGCCTTTGTTGTTTCCGGCTGTTTGAGCTCATCGTGGGCCGGTCGACTTGATTGGTCTAGCAATGGAGCGCGACTGTCCACTTCAAAATGGTCGCTCTGTACACAATCTGTCATATCCACCAAATTTTGGAAATCATGGACCCTCCTTCTGCAGGCTTTGTTTGACAAGGTATTTTACGAATATATTTGATATAGCTCTTTTCTGTCATTGCACGTGCGGGTGAGACGACTCGAATAAAGTGGCAAAGAAAAAACAAAAATCAATTTTAACGATCATGGACAGACTTCAATCGCTACTTGGAAGCAGAATGGGTGGTCTTGGTGGTGCTCAGCAGGGTGACCAGCCGGCCATTGATAATGCTGAGACGGTTTATATCTCATCGTTGGCACTTTTGAAGATGCTCAAGCATGGACGTGCAGGAGTGCCTATGGAGGTGATGGGACTAATGCTTGGAGATTTCATCGACGATTTCACCATCCATGTTGTAGATGTTTTTGCCATGCCCCAATCGGGAACGGGAGTTTCTGTGGAGGCCGTTGATGACGTCTTCCAGACCAAAATGATGGACATGCTCAAGCAAACAGGTAGAGATCAAATGGTGGTGGGATGGTACCACTCGCACCCTGGTTTTGGGTGTTGGCTCTCTTCAGTCGATGTGAATACACAGCAGTCATTTGAACAGCTTAATCCACGCTCTGTTGCTGTCGTGATAGATCCAATCCAGTCAGTGAAGGGCAAAGTGGTGATAGATGCTTTTAGATCTATCTCTTCGCAAACGCTCATGCTAGGCCAGGAACCTAGACAGACGACCTCAAACGTCGGATTGCTTAACAAACCAACTATCCAGGCATTGATTCATGGACTGAACAGAAACTATTACTCGCTTAATATTGACTACAGAAAGACGTCAAAGGAAACAGATATGCTGCTGAATTTGCACAAGAAGGAGTGGACAGCTGGACTTAGATTACACGATTACAATGATAAACAATGTAGTAACCTCGAAGCTTCTAAAAAGATGGTCAAGATCGCTACACAATACGTTGAGAGAGTTTTGGAGGAGAAAGAACTCACGGAAGAGCAGCTCAAAACGCGGTATGTGGGCAAACAAGATCCTAAGAAACATCTTGCGGAGACCGCAGAGTCTTTGATCGAGGAAAATACTGTCTCCATCATCACAGGAAATGTTAATAGATTGGCTATTTGATGCATTTGGTCTAGATAATTTTTTCCCAGAACTGTAGATATGTTTGGTTAAGTAAGATGAGATCTTTCTCGATAGGCTCAACTTTGAGATCGTTAATTTCAAGCCAATCATTGCGCAGAGTATCTAGAATCTGGACTTTGAAATGAGCCCCCTTCTCATTATCCAAACTGTAATTCTCGTTAAGGCCACTATTTAACACAATATTGGCTATTAATCGGTACATCTGGCCGCTCACATCTAACCTTGCAGGATCAAACTTGACAATTGTGGGGTTTGTATTTGACCCATGTACACCAGTGATCTTCTGCATATCATTCTTTCTGTTAATGTACAGAGTCAAAACTCGAGGAAGGTGAATGAATTTAAATTTCTTCGCGGCTATGAGCTCCTCCAATGTAGTTTGGGGTATGGACAACTTAGCCCCGTCCTTGAATAGAGTTACCGGGGGCAGATTCAGCGTGAGCATCCAGAACTTAGATTTTCCTGACGGAAGTTCTACCTTACCTTGAAAAATGGATGAGATGAGTGTACTCTTGAGCTCTGAACTGAATTCTTTGTGTAGCGCATTAAGCAGCCAGATCAGGAAGTCTTTAGGTTCACTTTGTTGTTGAAGTGAGAACTTTTTGTTAGTCGTTGTGGAAATGTATTGCATGAGTTCATGTGATGACAGATGAGCTTTGAAAAGGTTGGGAGAGTATAGCTTTCGCATGAGAAGCGATAATTTGCTGGTCAAGTTGGCCTTATTAAACTTAGATGGATTCAGTAATAAATAGTCTCTCAATGAATCGACATGGGCTAGAGATTGGAATATGACGTTCGAATAGTCATTGGCGCTGAAATTATTGAGCCCAACGAAACCAGGTCGATAAGTACGGCCACTGAGATCCTCCTTGGTATCCTTATCGTCATAAATTATACTCAGGTTGTTGAAGGTCGGATTTATCTGTCGTCGAATATCATCCATTGAATGTGCGTTTTGCTCATCTAATTGGTAGTTTTCAGGAAGGATATAGAAATTTAGCGTATCAAAGCTCACAAAGACATGGTGGTCTTCATTGATTGAGTGCAAAAAGCATTCGGAATCCATGGATCGACCCCTGAAGTATTTGTTACAGACCAAGCATCCATATATATTAGTAGTGGAAAGAGACACAGAACAGACTTTTTCATAGTCAAAATCTAATATCTTCCTGTTCACAGTATCTAGATAGAGCGAGAAGTCCCGAGAACTGCTTTTTTTTGTCCCATGCTCACCGCTCTCAGTCTCGTCTCTTTTTCTTTTGGACATAATAAAGTATCTAGTCTTATTAAATTATTTATTGTTTTTAGTTCTTTATCATGTATCCTGCTAAGTCTCATGCCAGGAAAGTGAGAGACCACTTTCTCACTAGACAGCCTGGCGCTAATGCAGCTTTCTTCATTGCAGGAGCGTCACTTAAGGTCTACCCTTACTGTGACCAGACTGCCCCATTGAGACAAAACAGGTACTTCCATTATTTGTCTGGGGTGAACCAAATCAGTGGATGCTATGTTTTATACACTTCATTCAACGACAAACTGACGCTATTTTTGCCAGAAGTTGATGCAGATGATATCATGTGGAGTGGATTACCTCTATTTCCCCAGGATGCAATAAAAAAATATGATGTGAATGAAGTACTGTATGCAAATGTGATTGATACGGTTCTACAAACTCTACTTGAACTTGAGGTTACAATTTTTACAACTGATATCGATGAATATACCGACAAGCAATTTTCGAAATATGTTGTTAGTGGAGATAAGGACTTTTTTTATGCTCTCGATGAAGCCAGACTTATCAAAGATTCGTTTGAAATCGAATTGATGCGTAAGGCTGCAAAAATCACAGATAACTCTCATCTTGCGGTGATGTCTGCTTTGCCAATTGAGAAGAACGAAGGTCACATTCATGCTGAATTTCTATACCATTCTATTCGTCAGGGTTCAAAGTTTCAGGCCTACGATCCAATCTGTTGTTCTGGTCCGAACTGCGGAACTCTACACTATGTCAAGAACGATGAGAACTTGGGCGGCAAGGATAGCGTGCTCATCGATGCTGGCGCAGAATGGGAGTGTTATGCGTCTGACGTAACCAGATGTTTCCCGATCAACGGAGTTTGGACGAAAGAGCATTTGGAAATCTATAACGCCGTTTTGGAGATGCAAGCTGCATGCATGAAGAAAATTGAGCCCCAGACCAGGTGGGACGACCTGCAGTTTCTTGCACACAAAGTGCTGATCAAAAATTTCCTTAAGTTAGGTATATTCATTGGTGATGAAGACGAGATTTTCCGAAGTGGTGTATCCGTGTGCTTTTTTCCCCATGGTTTGGGCCATTTGCTTGGAATGGATACGCACGATGTGGGTGGATATCCGAACTATGATGACCCAAACCCAATGCTGAGATACTTGAGGCTGCGCAGAAAGTTGCAGCCGGGAATGACGCTTACAAACGAGCCGGGAATCTACTTTTCTCCGTTCCTGATGGCGCCAGCGTTAGAAAGTCCACGCATGAGCAAGTTCATTCAGATGGAAGTGGTAGAGAAGTACATGTATGTCGGAGGTGTGCGAATTGAGGATGACGTTTTGGTGACAGAAAGTGGCCACGAGGTTCTAACAGGTATTACTAGTGATCCGGAAAAAATTAGCAAGATCGTCCAGGACGGGATTTCGAAAGGAAGAGGCGGCTTCCATGTGATTGTTTAAATCCATTAAATAGCTAAACACCACATCTAAACACATTAGACCGCTGGTGTCTCAACTGAATAGTCTCTTTGCGCTCGAGAATATTAAGTGCCTTTTCCAGAGCAGCAAGCGAGTAGTTGCCTCGTTCAACAAATTGTCTTCTGAGCGTGGCATATGATGTGGACCATCCAAGCGGTAGTCTACGCTTGACCTCGTTCTCAATTCTGTGGATTTCAGCAGTAATTTGCGCGTTGTCGGAACTACCTTCGTTGACAGCATCCATAGTAGATGCGTTGAATAACCTGATGGCTTCCTCGACATGTCTCTCGGTAGCTATTGGTGATAATTCCAGTTTAGCAAGAGCCTCGGAGATCCTAATGATAGCCTCAAGCTGTCTAATTGTAATAGGGATTGATGATCGCTCTGTTGAGTGCGATTCTTTCACCTTGACTTCTTTTCTTATACCAACAAAGTGCGAGGAGAGCATTTCGCTGGCTTCATAAGACAGTCTTGGAGCACATTTCACCTTACAGTATTGGATGTATCTTTTCATTTTGTCTAATGGAATTTCCCCTTCCACTTGCTGCTCCGCGGAGCCTCCGTTTGTATGGATATTCATCACATGGTGAGCGATTGCCTCATCCCTCTGTTGATTATGTTCGTCCTTGACTATAAATATCATATCGAACCGCGACAAGATTGTTGTTTGAAAGTCAATATTCTCGCCAGGAGACTTCATATCGTCGTAGCGGCCAAAAATTGGATTCGCAGCTGCCAGAACAGAGGTTCTAGAATTCAGCACCGTGGTGATGCCAGCTTTTGCAATCGAGATCGTCTGCTGCTCCATTGCTTCATGGATAGCTACACGATCCTCGTCCCTCATTTTGTCGAACTCATCAATACAAACCACTCCTCCGTCGGCCAAAACCATGGCTCCTCCTTCAAGATAAAAATCTCTGGTATTCGGATCCCTTTGGACTGAGGCAGTCAGACCCGCTGCTGAAGACCCTTTTCCAGACGTGTAGAGTGAGATAGGAGATACCTTCTCCACGAACTTAAGAAGCTGCGACTTGGCAGTACCAGGATCCCCAAGTAAGAGCACATTGATATCTCCACGAAGTCTCATTCCATCAGGCAAAATCTTTTTGGATCCACCCATTAGCAGGCAAGTGATAGCCTTCTTGATGTCTTGATTTCCGTAAATAGAAGGTGCAATAGATCTCGAAAAGCGTTCATAAAGGGCATCGGACCTGGCCATGGCAATAAACTCTTCCTCCTCTTCTTCGGTGAAGACTGTGCTCAAGCCGCCAGTCTCGGCATCCCTGTCAGTCTGAATACCTAAAACATCCATATATGGGTTCCGGATGGCCACATTGTTCGAAGATGGACCGTTCCTGACCTTTGCCTGATAAATAGAATAGATACCGATAACATCGCATCTGGTACCTGGGATCACTTTGTTACACAGAGACCTGTCAACACTGAGCAAAATATGCCGAGGCATTTCTCCCACTGGCACCATATCGGTAGTTTCCTGTAGTTTAAGTACCTGTTGATCGATGAAACTGGATTTGTCGTGGACGATGATATATGGGTCTGGGGGACACTGGTTTCTCTCACCGTTCGGCTGCTGAGTAGATAGACACGACTTCGGAGTTTGAACAGCTCCAAAACTGGAAGTAACACGAACTTTCGTAGTGTGCCTACACGAACGGCACATAAGACTCACTTCAGTAGCTTTGGAATGCAAAGTCGAGGCAGAGATCACAATTCCGGAGATCTTAACGATTTTCGAAATGTGCTCCGAATCAAGATTACGAATTGAGATTTTGTTGTCGTTGGAAAGCAAAATGAGCTGGCAAGTTGGAAAAGTGGTTGGGATCTCCTCGTGGGAAATATAGACAATTCTTCTAGCGATCTCGGTGATGGCCCTCTCAAAAAGAGGCACCATTTCCGTAGGATCGTCCATCAATTTCTTGTTGAGCTCGTCATTGTAACTGATCAGATGCTCGTTGTGAACCGTTAATTGGAACTGCTTGACAAGAATGTTTTCCCTAAGATGATCTCTGTAGATGAACTGGTTGTCTAATCTGAACTCAAGAACGAAGCGTTTGAAAGCCTTAATGATCTCGCTAAACTGGTCCTCGTTGACGGTCTCGCCAGGAAGCACAGAGGTGCTATAGATATCTGCTCGTTCGAAAGACATGATTATTTTTCTTGAAACACGTCTGTGAGAAATCAATTATCCATTTTGAGAAGTCTAATTACGCGTACCACCCCTGCACAAAAAGGGAACTTGCAGTGTAGAGATGTGCTGATAAAATTTTAAGCTTGAAATAATCATTATTTATTGCTGAGTTACCCTTAACTGGAGCGAAAATGGTGGACGAAAAACAGAGTTCAAGTTCCGAAGCCGTTACAGAGCCCAACTCGCCCGTGATAGACCCGCAAATCACTAAGGATCTCGATAATATTGAAACTACCAACAATGAGAACATAGACCAGCAGCAGCTGGCACTGCTCACCTCGCAGCTTCCTGGCTTCCGATTTGATAATATTGAGCATCTCAACGATGAGGAGCTCAATATTCATTTTCAGAAGATCATTGATGATCAGGAAACGGATCCCAAGGAAAGTAAGGAAGAAGCCAAGTCCGAAAATATAGACGATAATATTCACATAGTACATTCCAACGAAGAAGAGAAAGAACAAGAAGTGGAGCCTTCAAAACAAACTTCAAGTGGTCAGCGGCAAACTGAAGTGGAAGACAAGGAAAATAAGCCAACAGACCATAATCTTGATCCTGCTTTGGCCATGCTTACTAGCGAAACAACAACTTTTAAAGGCTTGTCGATTCCAAATACTTCTGAACTAGTGAGAAAGACCAGCGAACTGCCTGCATTAAAGGCCTACAGAGAACTAGTACAGAGCCAGCAGTCAATGACTGCTCCAGTCGATATTGTTCAAGCACAACTTGCTGCACTTCCGCTTACTTTCGCCGCCCCTCAAAACTTATCATTTAATATTCAGTTATTAATTAACACATTGCCGGTACTGGACAATCTAGCGACTCAAATTCTCAGAATCATTTCCCAAGGACCGTACCAAAAAATAATGGAATTGGTTTCGAATCGTGAATCGTACTCTGGAATTGCTTTTGGGAATCTTACTGAATTGTTCGAGACCACAAAAAGAGTCTACAATTCAGAAGAGAGTCCATTTTTCACTGTCGAAAATGTGACTTTTGGCCTATGGAAGTACGGCCAGCCAGCTCCTGACTTTTTCCGTGGGAAGGAGGATACCATAGAGGGAACTCTCCGCAAAGTTAATCTAGCTACATTTTTGCTTGCAACATTGGGGCTGATTGATCTTGGTTTCTTCTTCCTCAACGAAGCGTTCCTTGACGTTTTTTGTCCGCCGCAGAATCTAGATCCCACTCGCTCGCTTTCTAGTCTCAAACAGGATAACACACTTCAATCTACGCTGTTGAGCTCATCCTTCCCAGGTTCGCAAAGTAGCCGGGCTCCAAATAATCAGACCAAGTTTTTAAAGTCGCATGCTATACTTTTTCTTGAGCTCAAAACTCAAGCCTTCATATCTGCCATTGAACTCGGAGATCGATCAAAGGAGGAAATTATAAAGGACTTATTTCCAGACAATCTAGATGAGATCCTTCTCAAGCGGAAACAACCAGACTTTGATCGAAGCAAACTTACGATTGTGCGCAACTCGACCCAATTCACGCCAGCAGAACTGGATTTCCTTGCCAGGTGCGATTCTCGAAAGGAAAACCTTATGAATGCCAAGGAGGACGATTCACTTATGGAGAGGTACGAGTGGATCAAATTTTTGAACGATCTACTGGACTATGTTTCCAAGAACGTTGGTTTCCTGATATGGGGCCCGAAAGGAAGGATTACGAAAGAACTGACCAGACTCAAGTTAAACGCAGATTCGACTGTGAAAAGACGGCAATTGGATGAAGAAGGTAAAGAGAGTAGTGATAAAACTGACGAGGAAGACCACAAGATAAAGAAGGCTAGAAGTTACAGACAAAGCCGGCCGACAACCTTTAGAAGAGTTTGGAGCCAGGAAGAAGAAGAAGCACTTAGGGATGGACTACGACTTAAGGGGACTCAATGGACTGCAATTTTGGAACTCTATGGGCCAGGGGGCTCTTTGAGTGAAGCATTGAAGAATAGAACAACGTTGCAGCTGAAGGACAAGGCAAGAAACTGGAAAATGTATTATTTGAAAAACGGATTGGAGCTACCAGAGTATTTGGTGAAAGTCACTGGAGAGTCAGATAGAGGATTTTCACATGACTCGAGCCGTGCTGTTGCCAAAGTTGAGCGTCCGAAGACTGGAACCAGACACCCCAACTTGCAAACGAGCCTTTCGAGACCGTCGCAGGCCGCTCCAGAAGCCAAGAAAGCCGAAGAAGGGACCGGTCCAAGCTATGAAGACATAATCAACAATCTGTTTGGATCGAACGAGGAACGCACCAAGGCTCTTCAGAAGGATGCGCCCGCTGCTCGTGCTGAGAATCCAGAGGATGCCACGAACGAGCTAAAGGATTTGGTGGCTCAGGCCTTTGAATCATGATTTTTCTAGAACTAGGTTAAGTAGCCCTGATGCCACTTTAATTAAAATTAATGAAAAAATAAGGGAAATAGACAGAGAGAATTAAATTTAGTATATATATATGAATCACATTTTTAAAGTTAGATTGCCTCATCGGCTAATCTGGACCAGTGGGGCTAGGTTTGGAAGAAAGAGAATATGCTATTCAGCTGCTGTAGGTTCGAGGCAGTTCCACTCGAGCCGACCAAATCGACTAGAGGATCCATATAAAACTCTGGGTGTGAGTCAAGACGCTTCCTCCTCTGATATTAAGAAAGCATATTACAAGCTTGCCAAGAAGTTCCATCCTGATATTAACAAGGAGGAAGGTGCTGAAACTAAATTCCACCAGTTGCAAGAGGCATATGACATTTTAAGCGATCCCCAGAAGAAACAGCAGTATGACCAGTTCGGAGCGGCTGCATTTGATCCAAATTCTGGAAGTGGTGCAGGCGGATTTGGAGGTGCTCATGGAGGAAATCCATTCGGTGGATTCCAACAAGGTGGATTTCAGGGTGGCAATCCTTTTGAAGGTTTCGGATTCAATTTTGAGGACCTGTTTGGTGGAATGGGAGGAGGAAGACAACGTGGGGTCCAGCATTTTCAAGGAGAAGATGTTGAGATTTTGAAGACGATCTCTTTCCGTGAAGCCATCTTTGGTACGAAGACCACAATTGATTATCGAGCTGTAACTCAGTGTCCAACTTGTGCCGGGTCGGGATTGAAGGCAAACAAGAAAAAGAGTACTTGTCGAAGCTGTGATGGTACAGGCTCACAAGTTTACCAACTGCAAGCTGGTTTCCAGATGGCTTCAACATGTAAAACTTGTGGAGGAAGCGGAGTATTCATAAACCCGTCTGATGCATGTACTGGATGTCGTGGAGAAGGAGTCGTTGATCAGCACAAGCAAACAGAGGTGAACTTGCCTAAGGGCATCAAGGACGGCTCGCGGATACGCGTGAGCGGTGCTGGAAATGCGCCTCATGCTACTACCTCTAAGGGCACCATTCTGAGTAATGGAGACTTGATTATTAGAGTCAAGGTGCTTCCTGATTCAGATTTTGTGAGGGATGGCAACAACGTTGTCTACAATTGCAAGATTCCAATGACAACAGCTGCTCTTGGAGGATCGGTTGAAATTCCAACTTTGGAGGGCCAAAAGATAAAGATAAAAATTCCGGCAGGATCAACCCATGGCCAGATCATTTCGATACCAGAAAGGGGGGTTCCATACGCCAGCAATAGAAGAGGTGACCTGCGTGTTGTCATCAATATTATTCCGTTCAAACCGCAAAATGCTACGCAGACGGCCTTATTGGAAGCACTGGCAGACGCGTTTGGCGATAGCACGGCTACACGTATGGATCCGGACTGGAAGCCGTTGGAAAATGTAAGCAACGGTTCAGCATCGGCGGATGCAAGCAATTGTGAGCATCCAACGAATCTCAAGAGGATCGAATCATTCTTGAGCAATGCATTTAAAAGGATTCTGAACAAGAACGACAAGTGAAGATAATGACATATAACGTGTATATACTAATAACAGGTCGGTCTGGCCAAACGAGACGCTATTGTTGGGTGCAAATCTCCTTCATTCGCGAACACGCCTTTACGACACGCTATGTAGCACAGCCAGGGATATATTTAGCAGTTACCGTATTCGGAAGGATGTAAAGAAAACTGTACTTCGAAATTAAATGATTAGACCACAATTCGACCATCAAATGTCACTCCCGTCGTTGTTGGAGGTGATTCAAGAGTCTTTTGAGGATGTCTCGTTGGATGCGATGCCGACGCGTGCGAATACTGTCAGATCTTTGCCCCGGTCTCGACCAATCACTAACTACACTTCTTCTGGCCCTGACAACAATTCACGAGACACACTGCTGCTAACACCTTCGCAGCGGTACCGAATGAGCCAGAAGCGACGTAACATGCCCGAAGAACTACTGAAAACATCCACCGTTGTGGATACCATGGACTTTCTCTCCGATGATGAATTGCCAGACGATCTTATTGTTTTCAATGTTCCATTCTCAAGACCGCTCCGATCGTTGGCCCAACATGAACAAGCCTACAAGCCATCGCCATTACGACCCCTTAGAAGCATTCAGTCGGTATCGAGTGTTTCCAGTTTTGGGTCTCCAACGACTAGGGCTTCGTCAATATTTAGTGTATCATCTGATGCTTCCGAGCTCAGTCTGCTTGAAGAGGACTCGAAACTGGGGGGAGATGCACGCATGTTGACACTGAACGAGGATCCTTTAATTAATGAATCTCTGGAACGGATCTCCATGCTCAATAGTTACAAACACCTATCGGCTACCAACACATCCAAGGAGAAACTCAATTACCTTTCTGTGACCCGACAAACCAACTTGCCTCCAAAAGACCCAAAAGAAGCGTCAAAGCACACAAAGGACTATCACCAACTATTGCAGACCCAAATTGACCATGAGCGGAGGAAGCTGAATGACCGTCGGAAGCAACTTTCTTCAATTTCCAAGCAGACAGAAAAGGACCGTCGTTTATGGCTGGCTGTTCTGGCGGACTACGACAACCTCATATCTTCTGCGGAGACCCGTGAATTGTGGTGGCGAAGCGTCCCTATGAATCTGCGGCCCCGTGTGTGGGCACGGCAGATGAGCGGAGCAGAACTTACAGATTTACAGCTGAAACAATACATGGAGCAGGCAGAAGATATTATCAACAAGGCCTGCGACCACAAAGTTATGCAGTCCAAGCCGATGAAAGTCTCAGATGAAGATAGCAAAAATCTGCAGCTGATCAAGAGCGTGGAAGCATACTCCAAACTTATCCAACAAGCATTCCCCAATCTGTTAATATTCCAGTATGGGCAGGCATTCGACTCTATTCTGAAAATCATGATCTCGTTTAATCTGTTCCAACGTGAAAGCGGAGACCGCGAGTTTCAGCAAATCACACTAAATCACCTGACGAACCTCATCTGCGTGTTATATTATAATCTGAGAGACGAAAGGCAAACACTCCAAATGTTTGTGCAATTGGTGTCCAAAAAACTGGTGTACCATCTCCTCACGAATAACAATGACGAGTATTTACAAGACATGGCGACTCAATTCGACAAGTTTCTCTTCAAAACGAGTCCAAACATTCATGCACATTTTAAAAAGCTAAAATTGTCACCACAGACATATCTTGCAACCACTGTCTCCAATCTTTTCACAACGTGTCTGAACATGGACGTTTTGAGCAGGCTGATAGATATATACATTTTTGAAGGCGACACGTTCCTTCTACGTGTCCTGCTGGCACTAATCCGCAAGATCCAGCATAGGCTTCTCGGAACTAAGAAAGAGGTAACCATGGTGCTTGGCCATGAATGCTTGCAGCGTCTCAATGCCTCTTGTACGACAGGATATAAATATCTCGATGTCGGGGACACGACAGAGTTTATTTCCGACGTGCGTATCGTACTCAGGCGGCAGACTGTTTCGCAGTGATCTTTTGTATCTTTAGTATACGTACATATATTACAACATCATTGGCAGCTTTGCACTTTTTCAAGCATAGTCTTGCCGTCGTCAACGGTCTTGACACGTGCGATATATGTCTCCATCTTTCCCTCAGCTGTGAATGTCGGGATTCTCATACTATTTCCCTTCCCGATGAGCTCATATTTAATGTCTTTAACCACAGCGACGTTTAATAGCACGTTCATGCTTCCCTCTGACCGCACCAAAATCCGCGACTTTCCTGTTTCATTGTTTGTGAGCACCTTAAGCTCTCCCAGGCCAATAGTTTGGTATGGATCGGACTTGTTAGCTGGATCAAACTTAAGGATCTTGGATTTCTTGGTGTACAACACGGTCTCGTTTTCCTCTCCGGTCTTGATGTCCACCTTCTGTGTTAGCTTAACAACGGCAAAGTCGCCCTTTACGTCATCATTCTGCACTTCCTCCCCATCTTCGTTTTCCTTGTTCTCCTTCGCGGATTCTGGCTTCGGAGCAGAAAAGTTAAAATTGAAAGTGGAGGGTGCCGGAGCAGGAGTTGAGGATGCAGCAGCTTCCGAGCTGAAGTTGAACGGATTGTTGTTGTTGTTATTGTTGTTATTTTTGGCGAATGAGAGCGCTGGGGTTCCGTTAGCGGGCTTCATAGTCTCCGAGAAGTTGAATCCAGAGAAAGTGGAGCCATTTGCAGGAGCAGAAAATTGGAAAGCAGGTTTTGCAGTCTCAGTGGCTTCCGCAGGCTTGCCGAATGAAAATGCAGACGGGCCGCCAAAAGAAAATGCAGGTTTCGGTGGTTCCGACTTCAATGGCTCTGATTTCAATTCCGCTATCTTCGGTTCCTCTTTCTTAGGCTCTTCTTTGGGGATGTTGAAGGAAAAGGCTGGTTTTGCCGGTTCAGATGGTTTGTCTGCTTCTTTTGTCTCGGTATTCCCTGCTGCTTCAAAACTGAATGCAGGCTTTCCAGTGCCAAAGCTGAACTTTGGCTTTTCCACCTCTTCCTCTTTCTTAGGAAACTGGAAAACAGAATCCTTTATTTCTGTACCTGAAGCAAGTTGAAACTTTGGTCCCTCGATCTTAACGTCGTCGTCAGAATCGTCTGGGTCTGGTGGAGGAACATGCCCAAATTTAAAACCGTAATCTTTGGATTTGGGTAGATTGTCCAGCTTGAAAGCAGGTCCTTTAATTTCAAATAACTTCTTCTCCTTGTCATTGTCATCTCTATCATCTTCCTCTTTTTCTTCTTCTTCTTCTTCCTCCTCCTTTTCTTCTACCTCCTTTGTCTCATCCACCTTTTCAAACTTAAACTGTTCTCCGCCCGTCACCTTCTGTACCTGAACATTTACTTTCGGCACCTCTGCATTCTTCACAGCAATTTTATTACTAACCACCTTATCGTAGTATTCGCTGTATTTGTTCAGAATTGGTCGCAAATCGGCAATTGGGTTTCTGATTATGGAATTGTTCACTGACTGCAAAAACAAAGCGTTCAACGATCTCAGTTGCGTAGGCTGGTCGCTTATCGTATTTGACTGAGCCAGCTCCTTACCGGTAAAATTCCCAGCTGTATTGCTAGGTTTTAGTGTCTCTGCCGCATTCGCAAGGAAACTGAAGGCTCCAGCAGGCTTGGAGTCTTGGTTGTTACCGTTGGCAGCCTTTAGACGTGGCTTTAGTTTGGCAATCGGCCGAGAAGCTAGCACATCTGCCGATGCACGCTTGGCCCCCTCGGAAACGTCCTCGTCACTATCAAAGTCCTCGGCAAAAGCTCTGTCTGCAGTAAGCTGGGTCTTGCTTCTTTTAGCCATGGCTGTTCCACAAAACACGAGTGCTAGTAGACGTGTATTCGAAAACAAACACGAGGGTCTACCGCGTTTCTTATGTAAGTTGTATGTTTCAACTTTGAAACAGATATATACGATGACCAGATGGTCTTAAGAAGGTTGAATGGTGTAGGGATGACAATTTTCTTCGACTTCACTCTGTATCAGGTGACTTAAAAAAGGGTTATTTTTAGTGGCTTATCTAAGCTGTTAAAATTTTCCAAAAGTCCAAAATCGCATTCAAACATTTGGATAGCCAACATATAACTAAAGGTAGGTCGTCGAGCATTTATTCTTGCTAACATATAAGATGCCTCCAAAAATTCAACAATCCAAGGCAGCCAAGGCCGCCGCCGCTCTTGCTGGTGGTAAGAAATCCAAGAAGAAGTGGTCCAAGGGAAAGGTTAAGGACAAGGCCCAGCACGTTGTTGTGTTGGACCAGGAGAAATACGACAGAATCATGAAGGAAGTCCCAACATACAGATTTGTGTCTGTCTCCATCTTGGTCGACAGATTGAAGATTGGTGGATCTATTGCAAGAGTTGCTCTCAGACAGCTTGAGGAGGAGGGCATCATCAAGCCAGTGCTTAAGCACTCCAAGCAGGCCATCTACGTTCGTGCCACTGCTGCTGAGTAAAGATAGTATAATATAGCACGGAAAGATATGAATCGTAGAGATCAATTCAAAGTTTGATTGAGAGAAAGAACTCCTAGACAAGCTCAAATTGAAGCAGCCAGTAGTAGTCACGCTCATGATAGATTCTCTGGTCGAGTATTCAGCGAGTTTACTCTATAGCATTTGGCTTATATTGTGACTACTTTCTCTAATCACTACAAAGTCTACTCTAAAAGCTTTAAGCTAGAAAAAAAATTTGCACTTCTTCTGTTTAGTAAGTACTGCTTTATGATGATTGTTCCCTGAACATTCATAGGTGAATTATCTTCGATACAATGATCCGCAATTCATGCATCACCATCTGAAAGCAGCGTACTGACAGCTTAGGTTTGATCGTTGTGTTTAGGAAAACGCTTCAATGAGACAATGACAGCATTCAATGATGAATACTATAAATCAGTTCTGCTTCTGAACAAACGTGAAGATACTATAGTAACCAAAAGCTTAAACTTCTGACTGTTTGCTGGAATTGTCTTATGAATTGTAAAATGTTCTTACATTCCCAAAAACTCAGATTCAAACTTAGATTGTCTGATGCTTAAGAACTTCTTCACCTGTGCCCAGGTCTCCAACACTCTTGGATTCTTTTGCTTTGTCATCACAGAATCCAATTTAATGATCAGACTTAACAAGAAGAATCGATTATCTTCGCTGTACAGTAATCTGAGCCAATAGAACATGGAGTAAATGACGAGTCCAAAGCCGGAGGTGCCTCTCATCCGAAGAGTATCCACAAACAGCAACACGAAGAGGAACAATTCGTCGTAGAGAATGATTGTCTCGAATACCTTTTCAGCCTTGAGGATGGGCTTGATGTTGAAGAAGGTAGACAAATGTAGTATAGATATGATGTAGAAAGGTAGCAATTTAAATGCAGAATGCCAGCCAAAGAACCACACTCCGGCAAGCACCATGTACTGGAAATTCTCGGTTGTCATGAGAGCAAAGTAAGAAGGGAGCGATTTCTTATCGAATTGTGACATGATAGATGCACCGTAGGACACCAACACACCAGCCAGTGAAAGCATGTAACCCATAGTAGCCGTCCACGACTGATGTGACATGCGGACCACGTAGTAACAAAAAAAGATCGATCCGAAAGCCAACGTGCTAATATGGCCAGCAAGCCATGCGTACTTCACAAATGGCTGTGGCTCCGCTTGCTTCTTTCTAAGCTTTTTGTGCTTGTTGGCTAATGCTGGCATGTTTGGGTGGGCGTTTCCATTGGCCGAGGGAGCTCTCTCAGTTGACATTAGGGTAGCAAAGAAATGAAATTCGCTGAGGCAAGCAAATATCGGTGGGAGGTGTAATAGGTGTAATAGTCCATAAGTGCACCGCTAAGATAGAGTAAGTTGGGGCTCGGATTCATGGAGCTAGTTTAGGCCCACGAAGCCCAGCTAGTGCAATTCAAGTGGATGCCCTCTGCCACAGACGTGCACTCAAGTATTGGGTTGACTATTTTTAAAAAATAATGATATTTAAATCGAAGAGCTACCAAGGTGTTAACATTAAGATGATCGGAGAGCTGTCCCATCGGAAGTCCAATTCAGTCCCATAGTCTGCGAAAAAAGGCTAGATTTTGGCACTACTTCTGTGACAGGTGCTACAGCTACAGTTCAAGATACTTCTTGAACTCAGATCCTTCCGTAGTAATGCATCAACTTACCCAAGCTTTAGTCTGATAAGAAGCAGGAGTATTGATTTCCCAAGCTTCGGGGAGGGGGAAGTCCTTCTACGAGTAGTCTAGGCTAATAAGATTAGTGTATGGCTTTGCGTGCATGTCAGTCGCATAAATCACTAGGACAGCGCGGGAGCTGGTTTCGGCTGAGACATCCAGGCTGGGTTTTTGACGGAAAACTTGCGTAGATCGTAACATGAATCCTGAAAATATCTAGGATTTGTAATTCGCGGCAATCTACTTAACACTAACAGAATGCCTATAACTTGTTGTCCATCTCTCAATGATCAAAAGATATTACAAAGCAAGCTCTAGTTGAAACCCGTAGAAACTTAGTCGTGTACAGATTGAAATTTTATTTTTCACTGATTAGACAAGTTATTTTAATTAATTATTTTTATTGATTGATTCCATGTCTAACGATACTTACTCAACGCCACTCTCGTCGCGGTACGCATCCAAGGAGATGTCCCAGATTTTCTCCCTGCGAAACAGGTTTTCCACCTGGAGAAAACTGTGGTACAACCTAGCCATCGCCGAAAAGTCGCTCGGCTTGACTGTGGTGACCGATGAGGCCATCAAGCAGATGTCGCAGCATCTCGAACTCACCGATGAGGAGATTGAGCAGGCAAAGAAGGAAGAGGCCATTGTCAGACACGATGTGATGGCTCATGTCCACGTTTTTGGGGCTACTTGTCCCGCAGCAGCAGGAATTATCCATTTGGGAGCAACTTCCTGCTATGTGACAGACAATGCGGACTTGATTTTTTTGAGGGATGCTTACGACATCCTGATCCCAAAGATCGTTAACGTGATCGACAGATTGGCCAAGTTTGCTATGGAATACAAGGATCTCCCTGTCTTGGGATGGACTCACTTCCAACCTGCTCAGCTTACCACGGTTGGTAAGAGAGCTACTCTGTGGTTACAGGAGCTGCTTTGGGACCTTAGAAATATGCAGCGTGCAAGGGATGACCTTGGATTACGTGGTGTTAAGGGAACTACCGGAACCCAGGCCTCTTTCCTCTCTCTTTTCCATGGAGACCATGACAAGGTTGAGGCTTTGGATGATAAGGTCGTTGAGCTTTTAGGTTTCGAATACGCTTATCCATGTACTGGGCAGACCTACTCCCGTAAGATTGACATTGATACTTTGCATCCATTGGCCTCTTTAGGCGCTTCTTGTCACAAGATGGCTACAGATATTAGACTTTTGGCCAATCTAAAGGAGATTGAAGAGCCATTTGAGAAATCGCAGATCGGATCCTCAGCCATGGCCTACAAGCGGAACCCAATGAGATGCGAGCGTGTGTGTTCGCTTGCTCGTCATTTAGGCTCTCTTTACCAGGACGCGTTCCAGACTGCTTCGGTGCAATGGTTCGAAAGAACTCTAGATGACTCGGCAATCAGAAGAATTTCTATTCCAGAAGCTTTCTTGACGGCAGACATCCTGCTGTCAACTTTGCTCAACATCACTTCAGGACTCGTGGTGTATCCTAAGGTCATCGAGCGCCGCATCAAAGCGGAATTGCCGTTCATGGCTACTGAAAATGTCATCATGGCTATGGTTGAGCAAGGAGCCTCACGTCAGGAATGTCACGAGGAGATCCGTGTTCTCTCACACCAAGCCTCTGCTGTGGTGAAGCAGGAAGGTGGTGACAACGACTTGATTGAGAGAATCAAGAACACAGTGTACTTCAAACCCATCTGGGGAAAATTGGACGAACTGCTGGACCCTTCCACTTTTGTCGGCCGTGCTCCACACCAGACTGAAAAATTTGTTCATGTTACTGTGGCCAAGGCTTTGAAACCCTATTCCGAGCTTATCCACACAGAACAGGTCCAATTAGCTGTCTAGTAAAATTGTTTTCTGCATGACGTCTGCACAGGATCCGTGTCATCGCAAACTAAATTGAGTAGGTGCTGCAAACAATACGGAGTTGACTCCGGTGCATTGCTGCAATAATTTTTTTTTAGCTATGACTATTTCTCGCGGAGTCAGTCCCCTGTGTGAAAACAATCTTAGCCGGCACGTCATGTGCCCCGCCGATAGGCTGCAAGAATTTTAATGAAACAAGTTTTTTCTCAATTTTAATTAACGGAGATGGCTCAGGTGGAAGATCACTCCTCCTTGCACGAGCTAAGGAAGAACTCTGAGATCCTGTCCAATGCGAACAAGATCTTGGTGGCCAACAGAGGAGAGATTCCTATCAGAATCTTTAGGTCTGCCCACGAATTGTCCATGCAGACAGTTGCCATATACTCTCACGAGGATAGATTGTCGATGCACCGTCTGAAGGCTGATGAGGCCTATGTGATTGGTGCACGCGGCCAATATTCTCCCGTCCAGGCCTATTTGCAGATTGATGAAATTATTAAAATTGCCCTTGAACATGAGGTCTCCATGATTCACCCAGGGTATGGTTTTTTGTCTGAAAACTCAGAATTTGCTAGAAAAGTGGAGGAGAGCGGCATTATCTGGGTAGGCCCACCTCACAGTGTTATTGATGCAGTCGGAGACAAGGTTAGTGCCAGAAACCTGGCCATCCAATGCAATGTTCCTATTGTTCCCGGTACTGATGGACCAATTGACCGCATTGAGCAGGCTGAAGAATTCGTGGCACAATACGGCTATCCTGTAATCATTAAAGCTGCTTTTGGAGGTGGAGGCCGTGGTATGAGAGTGGTTCGCGAGGGAGAGGATATCGCAGATGCGTTCCATAGAGCAACGTCAGAAGCTAAGAGCGCATTTGGAAACGGCACCTGCTTCATTGAGCGGTTCCTGGACAAGCCCAAGCATATCGAGGTTCAACTGCTGGCTGACAATTATGGAAATGTTATTCATTTGTTTGAAAGAGACTGTTCTGTTCAAAGGAGACACCAGAAAGTGGTGGAAATAGCTCCAGCCAAGACGCTGCCACTTGAGGTGAGAGATGCCATTCTTACTGATGCCGTTAGGCTGGCAAAGACTGCTAACTACAGAAATGCCGGAACAGCTGAATTTTTGGTTGACAATCAAAACAGACACTATTTCATTGAAATTAACCCAAGAATTCAAGTTGAACATACTATTACTGAGGAAGTCACAGGTGTGGACATAGTTGCTGCACAGATCCAGATTGCAGCGGGTGCTTCATTGCAGCAGTTGGGTTTATTACAGGACAAGATAACCACGAGGGGCTTTGCTATCCAATGCAGAATCACCACTGAAGACCCGACCAAGAACTTCCAGCCAGACACTGGTAAGATCGAAGTTTACAGGTCCTCGGGTGGTAATGGTGTGAGATTGGATGGTGGTAACGGCTTTGCTGGTGCAATTATTTCTCCCCACTATGATTCTATGCTCGTGAAATGTTCTACGTCTGGTTCCAACTACGAGATTGCCAGAAGAAAGATGATCAGGGCTTTGGTTGAATTCAGAATCAGAGGTGTCAAGACAAATATCCCATTCTTGCTTGCGCTTTTGACTCATCCAACGTTCGTTTCTGGCGAGTGCTGGACCACGTTCATCGATGACACTCCTTCCTTGTTTGAAATGGTTCAATCTAAAAACAGAGCCCAGAAGCTTCTGTCGTACTTGGCAGATCTCTGTGTGAACGGCTCTTCGATCAAGGGCCAAATCGGTCTTCCAAAGCTGAACAAAGAGGCCGATATTCCTGCCATCCACGACGTCAACGGCTGGGAGATCGATTGCAAGACCACTGTCCCACCAGAATCCTTCAGACAGTATCTTTTGGATTATGGTCCAGAACAGTTTGCTAATCAGATCAGGGCCTTCGATGGTTGCATGATCATGGATACCACCTGGAGAGATGCTCACCAGTCGTTGTTGGCTACTAGAGTCAGAACAATAGACTTGCTGAACATTGCACCCGCTACAGCTCATGCGATGAGATACGCTTTTGCTCTGGAGTGTTGGGGAGGGGCCACTTTCGACGTTGCCATGCGGTTCTTGCACGAAGATCCTTGGGACAGACTCAAAAAGCTGAGAAAAGCCGTGCCAAACATTCCTTTCCAGATGTTGCTGAGAGGTGCTAATGGTGTGGCGTACTCTTCGCTACCAGACAATGCTATTGATCACTTCGTGAAGCAAGCCAAGGATGCGGGTGTGGATATTTTCCGCGTTTTTGATGCCTTGAATGATTTGGAGCAATTGAAGGTTGGTGTCGATGCCGTCAAGAAGGCCGGTGGTGTGGTCGAGGCCACTGTCTGTTATTCAGGAGATATGTTAAGACCAGGAAAGAAGTACAACCTTGCTTACTACCTGGAAACGGTTGATAAGATCATGGAAATGGGCACCCATTTACTTGGTATTAAGGATATGGCTGGTACTCTTAAACCTGCCGCTGCTAGATTGCTCATCAGCAGCATTAGAAAAAAGTATCCATCTGTGCCAATCCATGTGCACACTCATGACTCCGCTGGAACTGGAGTCATCACATATGTGGCATGTGCTCTTGCTGGAGCTGATGTGGTTGACTGTGCTGTCAACTCGATGTCTGGCTTGACATCTCAGCCTTCAATGAGCGCATTTATTGCTGCTGTTGACCGTGAGATTAACACTGGAATTAGTGAGGAAAGCGCAAGAGAGATTGACTCTTACTGGTCGGAAATGAGATTGCTTTACTCCTGTTTCGAAGCGGACTTGAAGGGTCCAGATCCTGAGGTTTACAACCACGAAATCCCAGGTGGTCAGTTGACAAACTTGCTGTTCCAAGCCCAACAAGTCGGATTGGGTGAGCAGTGGCAAGAGACTAAGAAAGCTTACGAGGATGCAAACATGCTTTTGGGCGACATTGTTAAGGTGACTCCAACTTCGAAGGTTGTCGGAGACTTGGCCCAGTTTATGGT
This sequence comes from Ogataea minuta, assembly GCA_003706195.2. NCBI lineage: Eukaryota > Fungi > Ascomycota > Pichiomycetes > Pichiales > Pichiaceae > Ogataea > Ogataea minuta. The sequence goes on from PPKR02000009.1 coordinate 44,233, forward strand.
GTCCAACAAGCTGACTCCTAAGGATGTGGAGAGACTTGCTTCGGAGCTCGACTTCCCAGATTCTGTGCTTGACTTCTTCGAGGGACTAATGGGTACGCCATATGGAGGATTCCCAGAACCATTGAGAACCAACGTTCTTGCAGGAAAGAGAAAGAAGCTTACCAGAAGACCAGGTTTGGAGCTCGCACCATTCGATCTGAAACGAATCAAAGAAGATCTACGGTCAAGGTTCGGTTCATCTATCAGCGAATGCGACGTTGCCTCGTACAACATGTATCCTAAGGTGTTTGAGTCCTTCAAGAAGACACAGGAAAAATACGGTGACATCTCCGTCCTGCCAACGAGATTCTTTTTGCAGCCACCAAAACTCAACGAGGAGATCCAGGTGGAAATCGAGCAGGGTAAGACTTTGATCGTGAAAGTGATGGCTGTTGGTGATCTTTCGCCGCAAACTGGAACTAGGGAGGTCTATTTCGAGATGAATGGTGAAATGAGAAAGGTCACTGTTGAGGACAAGAGCGCTGCCGTCGAGACGGTGACGCGTCCGAAGGCAGATGGGCATAACCCTAACGAAGTCGGTGCTCCTATGGCTGGTGTGGTGGTGGAAGTCCGTGTCCACAAGGGAGGGGAGGTGAAAAAGGGCGACCCAATCTGTGTTTTGAGTGCCATGAAGATGGAAATGGTTATTAGCTCGCCTGTTTCGGGTAAGATTGGTGAAGTTATAGTGAAAGAGAACGATTCTGTGGATGCAGGTGACCTTGTCTGCAAGATCGTGAAATAGTTAGTTAGTTTGGACTTGAAAATTAACAGTGATTTATTAGTTTACAATTAGGTCGGTTTACGCCTTGCTCTCTTTTTATCGGCAGCATCAATAACGCGACGCTCTTCCACTAGCGTATCATATCTGGCCGCTAGCTGTTCGTACTCGTTCATTTTCTCATTTACCTTTTCTTCCTCGTGGCTCGCGCCCTGCCATGGGTTTTGTTGGTCGGCAAACAAGTCTGCAGTGTGCTTGTTCTGTGATAATATCTTACTCCAGATCTGGATCAGCTCGTTGGCCTTGAAGGTGCTCTCTTTGATTCGTTTGATATAGTTTGTTGACTCTTGGACGGAGATGCTTGATTGCTCAATAGCAGCATTGATCTGTGTGAGCTTGGCAAGTTCTGACCGTATAGCCGCCTCACGGTCTGTCTGGTCTTTTGCGTCCTTGTGACCTGGCGACGAAATCACCTCATCCAGACTGTTGAGTGCTGGGGTTATATGTTCTGACATGACGCGTGCAAAAAACTTTTTATGTCTCTGGGATTCGATTTTAAAGTAGTGTTGCTTACTGAGGAGGGTAATGCAAACTCAGACGGTAGCATCAATGCATCTGCTCTGGAAGAGCACACGCTTACAGGGATCGATTCTATCGACAAGGTGAACGAATTCTTCGACGAGTTCGACAAGGAGGTGGCCTATCCCAACGAAGGCAATATCAGATACGATGCGGGTTCCGACGGAGTTGTGGTGGTAGTTGTTCGTACGGAGAAGGTGCGCATTGCAGTGCAGGAGTTTATACAGAAACACCTAAGTCTCTAACTACGTCGCATAAATATTTATTTAGGTTTAATTATTTGTCCACGGTGTGTTTTGGTTACTATGTCTGAAGCTCCCGATGTTTTGCCAATATACGCCAACTCGCTGAAAAGACACGACGATTCCAACTCGACGTCGCCTCGCATTCACGGTGAGTCGCAGGCGTCCGATTCAGATCGACTAAGTCCATATGAAAACACAGCTCAAAAAGACTCTCCCTCATCAAATGGAAACCTGCCTAAACGCGATAGACCAAGGTTTTTACTGCTGGTGTTATTGTACCTGATACAGGGGGTGCCGATTGGGCTTGCGTTTGGCTCAGTTCCGTTTCTGCTAAAGTCGGGCCAACTCTCATATTCCCAAGTCGGAGTGTTTTCGCTAGCATCATACCCATACTCATTGAAATTGTTGTGGTCGCCCATAGTCGACTCCTTGTTTTTCAAAAGGATCGGCAGAAGAAGATCCTGGATTCTGCCAGTGCAAACTGTGTCTGGACTCACATTGCTGCTGCTTGGGACACTGATTGACTCACTCATGCTCGATATGCAAAACAAACTATACACTCTCACTTACACGTTCTTCTTTCTGATTCTGCTGTGTGCTACTCAGGATATCGCGGTGGACGGCTGGGCGCTGACAATTTTGTCAAAAGAGGCTCTGAGCTATGCTTCGACGGCCCAGACAATCGGTCTTAACACTGGTTACTTTCTCAGCTTTACCGTGTTTCTGGCGTTCAACTCGCCGGACTTTGCCAACTCGTACCTCAGAAAGACTCCCAGCCCTGAAGGGGTTCTCTCTCTGGGCCAATACATGACATTTTGGGGTTGGATGTACCTGGGGGTGACCGTTTGGATTGCACTGTTCGTCCCCGAAGATCCATTGTCACTCAGTAAACAGTCTGGAGCGAAAGATATTGAGCTTGAAGAGTTCCACAGGGAAGAGGAGTCTAAGAACAATGTTGTCCATGCACACACGGTGTTCAATGATCCTGCAGGTAAGCGAAGTGCATTGATTGGCGTCTATCATAAGATGTGGAACGTGATCAAACTAAAGAATGTGAAATTGTTCATCATGGTCCATCTGCTGTCCAAGATTGCGTTCCAGGCCAACGAAGGAGCTACTAATCTCAAGCTTCTTGACAAGGGGTTCTCTAGAGAAGATTTGGCTATTACTGTGTTGATCGACTTCCCATTCGAGATCGTCTTCGGATATTATTCTGCTAGATGGTCTACGGGTGATGAACCACTAAAGCCATGGATGTATGCTTACTTAGGCCGCGTGGCTGCAGCCGCTTTGGGCCAGATCTTAGTGTGGTGCTTTCCACAAGATGGCAAAGTCACCAAGAACTATTTCCTGTTTGTCATTTTTCAGCATCTGTTGGGTTCTTTCATGTCCACGATCCAGTTTGTGTCTATCTGTGCATTTCACACGCAAATTGCTGATCCATTAATTGGAGGAACTTACATGACAACCTTGAACACACTCTCTAATTTGGGTGGTCAATGGCCAAAGATCATTGTCCTCAGCTTGATAGACAAGTTGACTAATGCTAAATGCTTGCCTGCGCAGCCGCTAGAGACAAATCCATTCGAAGAAAAATCTTACTACAACTGCTATTCGCCGGCATTGAAAGCTGAATGCGTGAGTAACGGCGGAGTGTGCACCACCATTGCTGACGGTTACTACAACACGAACATCCTTTGCATCGTCATTGGATTGATATTATACTATGGGTGGATCAGAAAGACTGTTGTGCATCTCCAGGGTCTTCCCATCGGCGCATGGAGAGTTGGGAAATCTACTCTGCCATTATAATCAAGTTATCCTGATAGACAAATAGATGCTCAAATAGCTAAACAACAAGCCCATAATCTTTTCTGTGAGCGAGTGGAAATGTATGGAGGTCACAAGAAGCATCCAGAACCAGAGTGAAAGTAGCAGGGTTATGATCACCAGCGGATATTTTGTGAGCAAATTTCTTGCTGTCTTTGAGCTCCTAGTGGACCAGTACAAGTTCCATTCTGCACTGAAGCCTCTGAACTCGGTAGAAACATCTGAAGGTGTGTAGAAGCGCGCACACTCGAGAATGAGAAACATGGAGCTCAGAGCAAGAATGAAGACGTGACCAGAAGGGTCGTGGCCACCGTGCCATTTGCCGTTGATCGCACGACATCGTGCCGACGTGATACTATTTGAATAGTAGTACAGCGTATTTTCGACGCTCGTGGCAAGATCAGTTACTGCAGAGTCCATGATCTTATATTTTTCCTTGCCGGCACCAATTGCCTTCGATGTTGGCGGAATGTTTGAGCAAGAACCTCCAGTGAGAACAAAAACCTTGTCCATAATTGGCAATCCAAAGAACCACTGGCTATAGAAAATCCAGCATATCGTGACCACGGCAAACCGCTTCAACGATCCCCATAGTGAGTCTGCGTTGAAGAATTTGGACGTGGCTGGAACTCTGACGAGCAACAGAACGTACACTATAGAGGTCCACAGCCATCCCTTTTTGACAAACAGGGTATTGAATATGTTGCGTTTAGACGTGAAGTAATTGTTGGACACCTCTGCGGGCGAACAAAGCCAAACTAGCTGGCCCAACAGGATCACAGCCGGGTACAGCGACGCCACGAAGATCTGAAATTTGCTTAATTTTGCACGTTGGGCGATTTGCCCCAGCTTGGTATCGAGGATTTGCAAATGTCGTGCAACAGGGTGTTGTAGAGACATATGTAAAGAGAATGGAATAAATATAATTAAAGAAAATTATTTTGCGATGACTGAGGTCGCAACAGAGGATTTACCCACGAGATGGGAAATCGAGCTGGAGGTAAGTTTGAGGAGCAGTGGCTAACGATTAGTTTGTCCAGTCGCTGGCCAACATGCAATATTTGACGTACTTGGCTCAAACGGGGCATTTGGAAGACGAAAAATTCCTTAATTATTTGGAGTATCTGGAATACTGGCGACGGCCGGAGTATGCCAAGCAATTGGTGTAAGTATGATATTTGAACCTCTAACGTCAGATACCCAAACTGTCTACATGTGCTGACGATGCTCAAGTCGCCCCAATTCCGCAAGGACATTGCCAAAGCAGAACTGAGTTCGCTGTTGTACAAGGATATGGTGGAACGCTGGAAAGAGCCACTGAACGAGAAAAAGGAGGAGAAACCTAACACCGAAGAACAGGGCAAGGAAACGGAGAAACAGAGCGATTAAAGCCACAGGAAATCTAAAAGGAAGATTAATTTGGAGAAATCCGTTGTATATAAATATTTTTAGTTGTCTTATTATTTCGCCACTTGTCTATCTTTCAGTTGAGAGCTCCTCCTGAAATGAGTCACTTTATTGAAATTAATCTTTCCAAGGACCCTATTTACGATCACTGCTTCTCGCATGACCGTAAGTCGGTCGCCATTACCAGACAGAACAACGTTGAAATCTACGACCTGTCTGTTGCCGGCAAACCCAAGCTGTTGACTGTTTTAGAGCATCACGACAAACCAGTCACTGCTGTAGACATCAGCAAAGACGGCAAGATTGTGACATGTTCCCAGGACAGAAATGCGCTAGTTTGGGATCCATTGCCATCTGGGGAGTACAAACCGACCCTGGTGCTTCTTCGGATCAATAGGGCAGCAACTAGTGTCAAATGGAGTCCCTCAGGCACGAAGTTTGCGGTCGGTTCGTCCGCAAGAGTCATTGCCATTTGTTACTTTGAGGTCGAGAACGATTGGTGGATCTCTAAACATATCAAGAAGCCGCTGAAGTCTACGGTCCTGTCTTTGGATTGGCACGAAAATAGTGTCTTATTGGCGTGCGGATCCACCGATGGACACGTGAGAGTCTTTTCGACGTTCATCAAGAGCGTCGATGCCAAGCCACCACCAACGGTCTGGGGAGAGAGGCTTCCTTTCCAGACTCTGTGTTTGGACTACAATTTGGGTGCCTGGGTTCACGATGTCAAGTTTGACTCTACTTTTGCGTTCCTGGCAGCGGTCGGCAATGACTCTGGCTTATATGTTGTTTATCCGGGAGCTGGCGACCAAGAAATTGCCGGGGTTTTGAAAGCCAGGACTTCGCACTTGCCGTTCAGGTCTCTGCTTTTTGCTTCCCAGAGGAAGATCATTGCTGCCGGCCACGACTGCTATCCGATTGTGTTTGAGGGTGACGCTAACAGTGGCTGGAATCAGACCTATGCAATCGACGACCCTGCAACCAAGAAGAAAAACAGCAATGAGAATCAGTCTGCACTCAATATGTTCAGACAGTTGGACTTGAAAGGCTCCAGTGAGGCCGAGAGCGGGGCGCTGCTGACGGTGCACCAGAACACCATCAACGTGCTGAGACCGTTCCAACAGGACTCCCGGGGTGTGCTACGGTTCAGTTCTTGCGGTAACGATGGCAAAATCGTGATTTTCGACGTGTAAAATACATAGATTCTGGAAATTTAGATGGTTTCGTCCTGAATACTTGTTGTCAGCTCGTGGGGCTGGTCCAGATCGCTCGAGTTGTTGACCACCACCTGGTAAACACTGGACTTGAAAAGCGTAGAGATGACCGAGATTTTTGTCTCAAGATCACGCAGCTCTTCTAGGAGGCTGTCCTTCGTGGTGACGTCGCGTGAGAGCGGGTCCGAGGTCGAGTCCACCTCCTTGTTCAACGTGACAATGTCTTTTTTCAGTTGTAGCAAATTAAGAGCAAGATTCTGATACTGTTTGAGCGTCTCAATTTCCAGAGGTGTAAGCTCCGAAGAGTAAGTGTCATAGTCCATCGAGAGAAGTTCTTCGCGCAGCGGCACAGACACTTCGTTTGACATTGTAGAGAAAAGGAGATCGCCAAAAATTCAATACAATAAAGTGTAGTGTGCTTACGTCATTAAATGAAACATACATTTAAGCTAGGTAATTTCCTTTAGCTCTCTTTCTACTGCAGCCTCGTCGGCATACTCGATGCGCTCGTTATGCTGCTTAATAACGTCAATGTCGCCACGGTGGGCATTTCCTTGGCCGGAGGCGTTGTAGTGGATCCGATTGATCTCGGAGTGGTCTGGGGCAAGCTGTGCTCCGCGGCGTCCAATGAGATACCATGGGAGGTTGAAAAGCTCCTCCATACTTTCCAGAGACCTACCAGAGACCTCTGGGAGGAAGAACCATCCGAGGACCAGTCCCAACAGACAAGTAGCCGCAAAGAAGTAGAAAGCACCGTAATTGTGCATAGCAAGAAGCATAGAAGGCATGGCCTTGGAGTTGCCATATTGGTTGGCAAAATGGAAAGCCATCACGACAGCAGTACCCAGCGACCTAACACGCAATGGTAACACTTCAGAGCTGAACAAGTACTGGATGGAGTTGTAGCCCATGGTCCAGCCAACTCCGTTGAAAAAGATAGATGCGATGGCTCCCTGTCCCGCACGGACCTGCGAAGTTGTTAAATTTGGATGGTCGCCTGCAGCCTGAGGCACAATAGTGAGATAAATTGCAAAGTAGAGAGATGAGATGATTTGGATGATGACTCCGATGTATAGCGACTTCTTTCTGCCAATGAAGTCAATAAGGAAGAAAGCGGAGAGATATGCAGAACCGAACTTGACCACACCCAAACAGGCCGTCATGAGCATCTTGTCTGTCTGCTTGGACTTGCCCACCATTGCGAAAAGTTCTGGAGCATAGATGGTGATTGCGTTTGCTCCACTCCATTGGCCAAGAATCTGGATGGCAATGCAGATTATCATTCTGATTCTGATGCTTTTGACTGTGACAAGCGCCTTGAGGTTGCTCAGCAAGGACGTGCCCCGAACGGCATCGCTCTCGACTTGCAACTGGTCATTGATGTCGGCAATTTCAGAAAGTATGTAGGGGTGGTCTGGCTCCAAATGTCTGAGCTTACTAAAGTTGATCTGCGCCTGATCGATGTTGCCCTTCTTGATCAGCCACCGGGGCGACTCAATACAGAACGCGAACGACAACAGAAAAATACATCCTGCCAAGACGATCTTTATGCACGTTGGGTAAACCCATTGGTTGCGGCCCGTTTGGTCCAATGCTGTGCCGTAGTTGGCAAAGTAGCCAAGCATGATACCAAAATACACCGCGCCCGCAAAGATGTTGTTGCAGACACCTCTGATGGCCTTGGGAGCACATTCCGAAATGTAGCACGGTCCGCAGACGACAGTCGTGCCGATGCAGAATCCTTCAATCAAGCGCCCGGCGTACAGCTGGCCAACACTGTAACTGGTGATTTGGATAATAGCAGCAACTGCCCAAACCAAACACCCAACTTGCAATGTTCTGATTCGTCCAAGCGATTCAGCGGCATGGATGGAAATCAAAGAGCCTCCAATTGAGCCTAGCTGGACCATGGAGGTGATATTGGACTTCAGATTGGCAAGCTGGCTGGCCGTCTTGGATGGATCGTTCAATCCGAACTCTTTAATGAAGTCGAGCTGCGCAACAGTTCCTGCAATGCAGCCCTCATCGTAGCCTCTGGCACACCCAAGGATACCAAACACGAAGATGGACAGATACAGTGTCCTGTTGTAGATCTGTGGTGGAGCATCATCACGGTTGAAGTTCAGGCCTTTTTGCCACCAACTTGACGTTTTCTCCACAGCTTCGACCTTAGAGTTCTCAGAATGAATAGATTCGCTCATTGGAATCTCATTCTCGGCGATCGTGGCAATTTATAGTCGATTTTTGCCACCTTGGTAGCAAAATATTCTGTTACCCCACCGTACAACCTGTATTGGCACCGCCCCACTACTGGGGTATGAACAATAGAAACTTCAAAGATTACGTTCGAAATGTGCTAGGCACGCAAGATCTTCGAAAAATGTTGCTGATGTTCCTTCCCCGCCATAATAACGCATGCCGAGATCTGCCGGCTTAACTACACCGCGCACGAGCGACCCCTTTATTCGTAGGCTACATATAGCTTGGCATCGTAATCCGTCGGTCCGCATTCACACGTTGAGCTGATAAGGCATCGCAAGACATGTTGAAAAACCGACGAGACAACTGAACGTGACTGAAGTCACGTTGTCGAGTCACGCGACCTGGCCCCGGATCAGCTTTACTTTTATCCGACAAAAAAAATTTACTCATAAATGTTCGGTGATTCGTCGCTACAGAAAGACGACTTCGAGGATGCGGACCCCCCTGATCTCGAGCCCGATCTCGAGCGAGCCCGGCAATTAGGCAAGCGAGCCAGTTTCATGTTTCATAAATACTTCCATCGCAGCAACGATTCATTCAGAGATATCTGGAAACTCGATGAGATGCCTGAAAAAAACAACTTCTTCTACCACCACTTCCCCAAGGTAGCTACCAACCACGATAGTGAACACCACGTGTCGAACTTTGGCATTTTTTTGAGCCATTTCTACCTGGGGCGATGGCTACCAGACACGATTCAGCACATATTATTCCCAATCGAACCAGTGGAACGCAAATTAACCGCAAAATCTATGCCCACCATCAACGAATGCAGGTTGTGTGATCAACTCGATGGTCTTTCAGTGTGGACACGGAGCGGCGAGTGGTCATGTGTGGCCAAAAATACCGAAACCACCAAGACTGACGAGCTAGGTCAAATGTTCTTCACCACTTTCAGCGAATACCGCAAGTGGCGGAAGGCGTACAGTGATCGAGTCGCGGAGCTCGAAAGACTTGCATTTGAACGAGACGAGGTCGAAGATCTCCGAAAAGAGCTCTCCCGTCTTGCACAGCTGTCCCATGGGGCAAAAATAGACACCAGCGCTGTGGTGACTATAAAACGCCAATAAACATCATTCTTCGTCATCACTCACATGAATAGGCTCCTTCAAAGGATTAGCCTTAAGATGGTAATGTTCTTTCCGCTTTTCTTCAAACTTCTTGTGCTTCACCTCCGGCGAAAGCTCGTATTCCTCTTTCTCAGGTTCAGGTTCAGGCTCCGGTTGTTCCACCACCTCAATTCTGTCGTTTTCGTACATAGGCTTATCCTCCACTAGCCCCTCTCCTAAACTGAAATCTCCGAGTTCCTCCTCCTCATCGTCTGAGCGATAGTAGTCGTTGTTGGGGTCGAATCCCCCCTCATATGGTGTCTTGGGCTCGTCTATTTTCATGGTGGCAGACTTTTCCTGCTCGTTGATCAGTATGTTTCGCTCATCCCATTTGAGGTGTTCAAGGTCGTCGCCGTGCAAAATTTGCCTTTTCTGTTCTTCAAGCTTTGAACGAATGCTCTCGCCCTTGGAGGAGGAATCTTTGAACAGTTTGGAATTCAGCCGCGTATTCTCAATCACTTTCTTGCGATCAAACTCTAAGGTATCCGGGCTAATTTCTGGCTCATAATGGGCTGCTGCTGGTGCATTTTTAAGTATACCCCGTGGTTTGGACATAGCAATAAATACTCTAATTATCAAACTTTCCTGCCGAGGTAAGGATTTCTTGACACAAGCAGCGGTGCAGAGATGTTAAATGGATGCGTAAGACCAGTTCCCTAATTGGGCCCTGTTAAATTCGGCAATTAAGTTCCAAAAATGGATACTTACATTTTGAGGCGTTGCGTCTAAAATAATAGCGACCCCGATTGTTGAAGCTAGTCACGTCGGATTTAATGCAGGTCTGCAACGTTAAACATTTTCCGGAAGCTTCCATAGCTGTCAAATGTGTAGTAAATCTCTCAAACAAGGCAAAAGAACGAGAAAATTGACCACTCAAGGTGATGATATAAGTTCGGAGGTCGCCTCCGACCTACTTAGATTCTATCTCAGATGGTCACCCGTCTTGATTGCGTCCTAATTGCTCTTCCTTGCCTTTCCCGATCCAGCCGACGGGAAATTAGCATGCCGTGCACGACCATTGAGAATAAACAGGGCTCGATGAGGTGGGAGAAATTAAGGACCCTTCGGGGCTGATGATGGGACCCGACACCTGGCTGTAGTTTGGAGCATGATGTAGACGGAGTTTTTCGGTAGAGGTAGCCCGGTTCTAGTTTCGAATTTTGAGCTGGATCCGCCTATTGTAACCCAATCTGACGGGGTTGAAGGAATTCGGACTACGGAACTAATAATATGGGCCGATTCCAGGCTGAGCGAAATACCTGCGCCTACTTTATTTATAACAGCTGAACCGCAGCCTTGAAGGAAACGATTGCGCAAGTTATATATTACACACTAGTTCCCACCTGAGGGAGGTAACATAATTGCATCAAGTTATTTTTGACACTCCATTTTTAGGCTCCGGTAAACATCTTTGCCAAGCCATTAATAACCTGATTACGAACTTGTGATAAACTCTGCACCAAGTTATTTATTATCGTTTTCCACTTGAGGGAAACATATTCCATTGTATTTAATACATTCAGTTTCCCCCTGCAAAGATTCCCATGATCATGAAGTCTGCTAGATTGCTAATTTCTTCAATTCTACTAACTGCAGCTGCCATTGCCATGGAAATGGACATGGGCATGGACAGCCACCCTACCTCCACTGGTACATCCGCGATTGACCTCAGCACTGTGGTTCCAGTGGCCCACGAGGTTCATCACATGCACGGAGTGCCAATTCTTCAAACCGAGCTTACTCCTGGTGAGAGACTGTACTGGGAGGCCTACAATACTACTTCGTACTTCACCATTGAGACGCCATTCAAGTCGCAACTATATGCCCATCTGGTCCTCATCTACGTTGCCTTCGTGTGTGTGTACCCAATGGTGCTTGTTTTCAAAAACGTGGGCTCCAAGTGGTTCCTTCCGTCTTTAACTGTGCATTCCTTGATGGTAATTACCTCGACCTTGTGCTACTCGATATTCATCACAAATGTCCCAGACTTGTATCCTAATAATGCATACTCGAAAATGAATACTGGAATGTTTTTCCTCGTGATTATCCATTTGTTCAGTGCCTTCATCTACACTGCCAAGAATTGGCTTCAGGGTCCGTCAAAGGCCACTCACGTTCCGCTTGCAAAAGATATCCCACTGGAGCAACTGGACGGTTTTTCATCTCCTTCGAGCACTCTGTATGATTACGATGCGAACTCACACAACCTGAGCAACGACTCGTTGGATCTCGAAGTTCAGGATTCGCCAGTTCCGGTCACTCCGCCAAAAGCTGATAAAGTCATGTTAAAACTATTTCAACACCCTGTTGTGGCCAAGCTTGTGTCGCTGTTTGGTCTGATATCCACCTTTAATTTCAACATTTTAAATTATGGAATGATGTTCTACTTCCTGGTTTATGCACCAACAGGTGTTGCCGTTCTTAGTTGCATTGGTATGGGCAGTCATGTCTTTAACCTGCTCGCCCATTTCATCAAGGGAGGTGTTTTCTTTGGTCTTGGAATCATTTCGCTTGCCAGATACTGTGGAGGCTGGGAAAAGCTGGGCTGGGCTTGGAACAGGTCTTACATTCTGGAATCGGAGAAGCGCTCGTCCCTGTGGTACAGAATCCAGCCAAAGAATGGATTCATCACTATGGAAATGGTGGAAAGCTCTCTAATCTTGTTTTACGGTTGCACTAATGTGTTCTTGGAACACCTCGCCGGTAAGGGAGGGGCATGGACTGCAAAAGACCTTCAGCATGTGTCGATCGCATTCCTGTATCTTGGTGCTGGCCTTTGCGGTGTGATTGCGGAGACGAGAATGGCAAACTGGAGAAACGAAAAGTTTAAGTCCGAATACGGTGCCGACTTTGAGGTGAATGGCTCTCCAGCAGTCCACGTGACTCCTGGTTTCAGTCCTAACCCATTCCCGGCATTCACCATTTTCTGGACAGGATTGCTCATGTCCCAGCACCAACAAGCCTCTGCGCTATCTACGCAAGTGCATATCCAATGGGGCTCGATGCTGACGTATGGCTCTATTGTGAGATTAGCCACTTTTGTGCTGATGATTTACTTCCCCAAATTCAACTCTTTCAAGCCATCGATGCCTTTCACCGAGCTGATCACCTCGTTCTGTCTTCTGTGTGGTGGACTGGTGTTTATGGAAAGCACAGATCCGGTCATTACTGCTCTTGAATACCGTGGGATGACCCCAATGTTCACTTTGAACGTGAGCGTGGGCGTGGTGGCGCTGCTGATGGGCTGGATCATGGCTGTTTTTTCTATTAGAGACAGAATGAGAAGTTAAAAGGCAACTAATAACTAATTATGCTACGCTAATGATAATATGTTCCAACAGCTACAATATATTAGTAGGACACTGTATATCTATCTTCTTCCGCGCCGTGTCAACTCCGGAGCCTTGAAGGGAACTTTCAGCGCAGCTATCTTGTAGTTCTGAGCTGCTATTTTTGGTAGTCCAAAGGCCTCGCATTGCGTTCCGGTAGCGTTTTTGATGGTACAGCCCAACGACCTGAACAACGAAGTCAGACGGGATGGTTTTAGAGAGAGTTCCTGCGCCAATGGTGACACTTCCACCTGGTAGTCGTCCAGCTTCAAGATTAGTGCCAAAAGGTAGCACAAGATCTTGTCCTCAGATTTAGGGTCAATGAGATAGCTTTTATTTCCTTTTCTTGCAATGCTGAACTTCTGGAGCACTTGATCCACCAATACAACTGGAGGCTGATTCAGGGACTCGAGAAGCTGGTCCTTAGAGTGGATTCGACGGTTGGCGTACAATCCCATCAACAACGACACGTAGTAAGCCATCTGGAGTTTGAGTTTGCGGTCCGGTGTATCTTTGGTGATGGATCCCAGCTTTCTGAGCAAGTACCGCGAGTTAGGATACGGCAGCAGGTCGAGCTTCTGCTTGGACTCCAACTGATCGTTCTGCAGACTGTCGATTCTGATGCTGGCGAGCTCTTTCTTGGAGATGATGTTTTCGAGCGGATATATATCGTCCACAGAGGTAGCCTCTGCGTCGAAGTGCGGCGTGACTCTGTTTTCGTTCAGATCATCTAACATTTCAGTCTTGCTTGGCAGCATGGACGTGTTGATCTTGATGGAGTCAACAATGTCCGTTTGCTCGGTCTCGAGCTTAGACGAGTCGATTCTGTTCTTTGCCTGGTCAAGAATTGCCTTCTTGGCTCGCTTGGTACCAAAGGCCTCACCCAGAGCGTTTCTCTGGACGCTACGTTGAACATCGAGCTGCTTGATGGCAGGAATCGATAGTTTCCTCTTGGAGGTGACACGCGAGGACACCAACGGCGTCTTTATCAGCTCCACGGTCTTCTTCAGAGGATCAAACACTCCCAGATAGTACTGTTGGTCGTTGGTGCCTGTCTCTCCGTCGTATTGCAAGCTTTCTGTTTCTCCATGGAGTAGAAACGAGTCGTTATGCTTGTATAGCTCAAACGAGGCCGATTCAGGGATCTCGACTCCGTTGAAGAATGAGCTTACAACCGCAGACGCGCTGGCATCGGACGCCGTTTTCACCTCTAGTTCAACAAAAGAATCCATGCTTGAAAAATTAAACAGGATCTAACTCACATAAATTTTTCTCTGCACAGCCGTGTTTGCATGGAGTCTGTGTATTCCATCCTCGGGGTCGATCCAGAAGCGAGTTTGGACGAGATCAAAGATGCTTATCGCCGCAAGCTATTGGCAACACATCCAGACAAGACAGGAGAGGCAGCTGGAGCGGACCAGGTTGGCCGGATCTCCGAAGCTTTCAGAATTTTGGCAGACCCCAGCAGACGACAAAAATACGACAAAGAACGCGAACTAGAGCTCTCCAAAATGGGTATCACTAGTGGAAATGGACTGGAGACGTGCTCGCTCGACGAGTTTTATATGGCCGATTCCTCGCGCTGGACCAAAAGTTGTCCTCGCTGTACGTCTCCGCACGGTTTCGAACTGACAGAGACAGACCTCGACAACGGAACCTACCTGGGTAATAGACAGTACGAGCTTATTGTGCAATGCTCCAGCTGCAGCCTTTGGCTGGTGGTCAAATACGAGGAAGAATGATACAGGACACTTATGTACATTGTCTATTAAAGACTATTTCTGTTCTGCGCGCACGATCGCCAGCATGGCTTTCCCTATAGAATCCATGTCTGTGAGTAAAGCCACATGGCCCAAATCCGAATTAAACTTGCCCACCAAGGGATAACCGTAGTTCTGGGGAAACACCCATCTATGGTTGGTGACTCCATCGCCAGGCCCATAAAAAAAGTCGTAATAGTTTCCCAACTTGATGTCATCCCAACCGTCCACCAGCGAGTACCTTACCGATGGGACTGTATTTCCGTAAACGACAGCCATAGGCGGATATTCCTGATTCTCATCAAACTGCATGGAATCTAGGAACTCCCGGGTTCGTTTGAGTGTCCGACACAGATACTCATACGCTTCCACAAACGATATACTGAATTTGGACTGTTGCTTGATATGGACAGGAACCTGTTCGCCCGCTTCCTGCGCAAGACGAATCGAACTGACAATAGGACTGAGGTTATACTCGATCCAGTTTTCAGGATTGAAAAAGTCAATATTGAGCAGCTCCCCGGTGTTCTTGTCCTTGAATAGCTCGCCGTTTGGTGGCAGAAACACGAAAGACGACCGCATCATAAAGTTAACCTCCGACGTAAGCAGATCCTTACACAAAAGGATGTGATCCGCGAACCGCAACGGTCCAAGAATGTTCGAACATGGGGCTGGAGTGCCAACGTAGATCAATCCACGGACCAAAGACGGGTCCTTAAGCATTGCCGCATGTGAAACTATACCTCCCATCGAGTGTGCAATGATGAGTGCACTTTTACCACTCTTCTTCTTTATCTGGGACAACAGCTCATGCAGCTTTGCGGCAGGAATGTCTAGCGAAAGACGCCAATCGTAGCTGAATTCATGAAGTTTAATCTTCGGATTGCTATCGAGCTTTGACATGAGCCGCTTGCATATATCCACAGGCCCAATGTGAGATAATATACCATCAGGATATATTTTTTGCTCCGTGTTGAGCTCATCCTCATCCTTGGGTCCGAGCAGCAAGTCAATCTTCTTGATATTGAGCCCAGCCTTGAGCACAGGAATCCACGCACGACGTTTAGTAACAGCGTCCCTCAAAATGCTACCTCTGTATCCTCCAAGCATCACAATGTCGCCTTCAAATTGGTCATAGATTTGTAAGTAATCCGTCACATCGGTGTTGAGCAGGATTTTTGGAGTTGGTTTCAGAGATCTGATCAGCGCCTCCATCTTATTATCCTCTAACTTCGTCACATCCTCATAAAGAATTGCTTCTTCGATTGTAGAAATTGACTCCTGACGTTGCAGCTTTTGCCTGATCTCCGTCCGTTGCATCTCCTTGTCGTCAGACTCTAGTCTGCTAAGAGTCGTTGACAGGACCGATCGCAAAGTCGAAAGCGGCTTCAATTTCTGAGGCGGCGCGTTGGATCCGAAAGGAAGCGAGAACGAGAAGATTTTGCGTGTTGGCGACTCCGCTTCTGAGTCCAACTGAACTCCGGTTTCGTCGTCTTCCTCATTCCCCATGGTATCACCGCCAATGATCGATGACTCTACCACGCTCCTACTTCGGTGTGGCTGTGGTTTCCGTTCTGGTGCTTCCAGATCATCCGCCACGAAATGCTCGGGTTCCTCAACATGGTCGATCTCGTCCCCGTGATCGATCTCGTATTCGTCGTCATCGTAATCTCCGACGGGGCCCGAAAGCTCGCTCTTGGAGTCCTCCTCATCGTTGAACAGTTTCCAATTGGCGAATCCCGTGCTTGAATTAGGGCTTAGCAGTGCATCAACAGATCGTTTCCACCGGTCCGATAAGGATTCCACGGACCGGTGCGACATTTCTAATGCTTTTGATGCAGAAGTAGACAAAAGGTTCTCGTCCGAAGCCAGTTTGTCTTTGCTCTTCTTGAAGATATGGATGGGCGACGGAGCACGCTTCATAACATGCGGGAAAACATGCCCAATTGCTCTAGGGGTTGCGTGATCCTCATGGTGCCCACCGGTACCATGTGAGGAGGCATTGGAGGTAGTTTCGGGCTCAGGAGAGGTTGATTCGGACATCTTAGGTGGCATACTGCTCGATCTCGCCTTCCGGCTTGAAAATAGTCCCATAAAATATGCTTATCAACACCACGTTACCCCTTGTACAAAAGAAAATTGGGTAGTACAATATCTAGCGAGAAGAAAAAATTAAATTTGCAATTATGCGGTCAGGCGACCGATTGGCTGCCAAAGTTCGCTTTTTGATGGCCTATTGCACAACTTAAGTTCCCTTGGAAGTTCTACGTGGAAAGGGGATGTGTCTATGTGCAAAGAATAACCGAATGCGAGGACCGCGAAACGACCGCTGATGCGTAATTTACCGTTTCTCGACCTCCCAGGATGATTCTCATTCTGGACATTCAAACAAAAAGTAATCTCTTATACTACACTTGCTAAATCACACTCAACAAACAGGAATTAACGGACCTAAGAGTTGTTGGAACTGTTGCCACCAAACAGAGCCAGAGGAGGGTTTGTAGCGTTCAAGGATTGTGCAGAACCGTCTCCGGTGTTGAGCAGCTTGCCCTGCAACGTCAAAATGTATTCCTTGAGCTGTAGGTTCTCCTGCTTCAACGTCTGGATAGCCTGCTCACAGTCTCTGTGGGCAGACAGTTTTTTCTCCAGTTCCTCGATATGATCTTTTCTCCTCTGTCTAAACGCCTTCTGAGCAGCTCTGTTCTGGGCAGCACGCTTAGTATTGGTCAACGGCCGTCCATGGTGCAACAAGGACCCGCTCTTGTCGTCCATAGAGGACGAACCGTCGTCTGGAGACCCGTTATTCTGGGGAGAGTTCGACTGTGGCGGCGGAGGTGGAAGTCCGCTATTGGCCTCAGATTTGCTCTTGACAGAGTTCGAAATGATTGCCGGATACTGCGATCCATAGGAGCCCTGCGCGGAGATAGCCCCGGAGCCGGAAGGAGCACCCCTGCCACTGTTGGCAGCAATTGCTGCGGCGGCAGCGGCGACCTCATCGTCGAATTGGGCGTCGGAGGTTTGGTTCTTGATGATCTTCTGGAACGATGGGTCGATGGAGCCCAGGTTGTTGCTGTTGTCGCTCATATCTGGCTGTTAGTGCTCGTTCGGGGGATTACGTGATCTGCTGAGTAAGCCCTCGAGGCCTCAGCTGAGGATTCGGTGTATCGGAACGGCGCGAAGGGCTCAATCTCGCTGGATCGGTATCCGTCAGCTGCACAGTACTTACCGTAGTTGTCTTTAGTGGCTTCGAAGCTTATTTTCTTCTAAAAGTCTTCTGTTCTCCACGGTCCTCCCTTTTTTCTTACCTAAACAAAAAAGTCAGGAAATACCCTTCTACTTGAAGTTTGCTGATGTAAGTGTCTAGCTCGTTATTTTTTTCGCGCTTCCAGAACCTCATTCTCTTTTCCGGTGCACGGATGTGTGTCCTCCCCTCGGTGAGTCCAGAGAAAATAATGTGTGCTAGTTGAAATTGTCTACTCTGATCGTCACCATGGAGCAGGAGGGCATGATCCATGTCGCCAATATGGATGCCGTCCGGCCAGCCCCATCCAAACCCAGGTTTAAATCTCAGTCGGTGAATAGCCTCTTCAAAAAGATGTCCTCCTCGCAGTCAATCAACGGCACCTCTTCCTCCAGTTCTAGTTCTGTAGGAAATGCGGGCAGCTCAAAATCAGCAAATATGGAGTCTGGCTTTAGAACTCTCAGTTTGTCCAGAAAACCAGGGACAGGCCCGAACATCTGGTCTGCAGGTTCTGGTTCAGCATCAGGTAATGTCTGGCGGAATTCGGTGTCGCAGCGCGAGTCTCCTGTCTTGATGCCTCAGGAATCTCGTGCGAGGTCTGAAGGTGCGAGAAAGGATGACAGTTTTCCTGATCTGTTCGCTCCTTCTCGTTTCTTGGATTATAGTGCTGTTCCCGAGGACTCGAGTAATATGCTCTGGAGCGACCTTAGCAACGAGATCTCGACCGTAATGCACTCGCCAGAACTACTAGAGAGGACTCCAGTTCCGAGAACGGCCTCTCCATGGGCCGATTCGGTCTCGCAATATCCTAGGAACGCTTCTTCGGGTTCGCTAGTTTCGCCGAGCTTGTGGGCTGGTGGCAACGCTGTAGACGATACAGCCGTCTCGCACCGCATGTCACGTTTCTTTCCAAGTCCTCTGATTGACCAACGAAAAGAATTTAATCCTAGTTCGAGCGGCGAGATGAGATCGCACTCTACAGGATTCCCAACGTCTCCATTGACACTGGGACTCTTTGGGCCGGATATGGGGACTGCCACGCCGTCCGGGTCGCTGTATGGACCAGTATCGAGCTTGACAACGCCTATGGGCGGCACGACTCCGCTTATGATGAACAGTAGAAACTCTAGCTACATGGATCCGCTTTTCGATGGGTTCTCGCTCGGATCCATTGCTGTCTCACCTACGGACACTAGAAGTCACAAAAGACGTGACAGGGTGGATGAGATAGGGAAGAAGCTTGTTACAAGACGGCTGGAAGAGGACTCCTTCCAGGAGTCCATTCCGGATCAAGTTTCTCTACCGCAAAAACTATCAAAAAAGACATTCAAGACGCAAGATTCGCATTCGAAAATCGTCAAGTACATCAGAACGATTATCACAAGACAGCCTGCTCAGTACATGGTTTATGTCGCATCGCTGCCTTACGATACGCCGCAATCGCAGTGCCACGCGTTGATTCACCAGGCATTCAAAGACTACGCCGAGATTACCAACGTTGTTAAGGATTCAGGTGCGAAGTCGTTCAAGGTTCAACCGGAAAACGATCTTTTCATCCGCTTCAAGATCGTGGTAAAGCTGTTTAACGAGCAAAAGCTGCCATTCAAGTCGCACAGATTCACAAACGAGTCTACAGGCAGAGACTCCAAAATGCTACTATTCTTTGACTGCTCATGCTCTTCTCCAAATGGAGATTTGAATGGATCAATTGGTGGAAGTGCAGCTAAAAGACAGGAGATCTCCACTTATCCTGAGGGGTTCTCGTCTACCTTCCATCGTCGCGGAGTTAACAACTTCATGTTTGTTCGAGAGCTACAGATTAAAATGATAACCAACAAAAGTCGTGGACCGGGAAGCTTTTCGGAGACCGCAGAATTGCGCATTTCGTTGCCGATAGAAGAGCTGAGCTTGAGACTTGGAGATCCAGAAGCGGAGAGATACGACGAGGACTACAAGCGGCCCAAGCGGTCTTATGTGGTGAACATTGATGTTCGGGAGCTTGAAAACAGACCGCCGGCCAAGGATAGTAGAAAGTATTCGCGCTCAAGTCGGTCACGCGACAAATAGCTAAGTTGATTCCAAAATATTTAGGAGAACCTGTTTGTAAAAATAAATAATTTGCGGCTGAGATTAGGGTGGCCTAAAATTATCAATTAAACAATCTTCAACCTCATGGCGACAGGCCTGGAGGACTTTTTTAATGGGACCTTTTCGGTCTACCATATGGAGCCCGGGAAGTTCGAGCTTGGAGATGGAAGTTCTGTGAACTCTACACTTCCGTCTCTGTATTTCACGAACTCCACGAACTTGACAACCTTAAGTGAATATCTCTCGAGCATGGAAAGTGTGCTTGTTTCCGAGGTGTTGCCAGCTACTAGAGACCATTTTCTTGGATCAGTCGTAATGATCAACTTTGCTTTGTGCACGATGACGGTCTGTTTGTGGCTGCTGTTCCTGGTGGAGATGTTAACGGTTGACGGGCGACCCTGGTACCTGAGGTTAACCACTCTCTTCCTGACGATAATAACTACAATAACATTCACCAGGTTGAGCAAACTAATGGAGGTACAATTTATCTCGTGTTACCAGGATAATGCGCAAGTGCTGAGCATGATCTTCGATCGACTCTGGTTTGAGATCCCATTTACCGTGATACGAGTATGCATATACTACAACTGGTTCCGTGTCTGTGAGCGAATGGTGCTGGAGTTCAGCACCCGGACAGGAGTTAGTGGTGGCAAATTCTACCAGATATTGATGGTTGGGAACTGGGTCAATCTCGCGCTCATGGTCCTGGTGGTTGTTTTTACTGGACTGCATTACTTCACAATGACGTCAGAGCATTTATACATCGGGTATTGGCTAAACGTGATAACACTCGTCCTCACTTGCTCGATGTATCTTTACATTTGGACTCTGCTGACGCTTTTTGCGGTGCTCCGAGTGGATTTCAGCTCAAAACTGCAGACTATGTGGCTACTGGTTGCGACATTCGCCTGTTTCTGGTTCAATGCCGGGCTACAGATAGTAAGACTGGTTTTGGTGGAAAAAGATGCAAAATGGATCATCCCGATAAACATGTTTTTCGAGATAGCGTCGATCCATCTAATTTTCGACTTCATAAGCAACCTTGAGAAATTCAGCCACAAGACAGAGTCGCAAAACATTGTTGGCCGCGAGACCTTAGCGTTTGGACAGAAATATCCGGAACAACTGGAGCAGCTCGAGGAAGATTCGGCCGATAGTAGTGAAGCCGAGATGGATTATTCCGATTTTGGCCAAGGAGAAGGATACTCATTACCGAATGCGCCACATTTTAATCGCGGAGATTTTACCTAGTTTTCGTGCATAGCCACATGATTGCGAGAAAAAAACTCCTGGGATCGCCATACCTGTTATCTTATCAGTTAGTGCCGATGGCCGCTGCCGAATCGAGCGTTTTCGAAAAAGTTGCCCTAAAAGTCATTCGAGTCTTCCGACAAGGGTTTGTTGTTTTGCCTTGCAAGATGATGCTCTCGCCCGTACGCCATAGCAACGGTCGCAAATATGATACCTTCAATACCAGCATCAATGACCTCGAGAAGATGTTTAACTTCAAAATACAACGGTTTGAGACAACAAAGACATATGGCAACGAACTGGACTCGGACCTGAACGTGTGGTTCAAAAGATTGCATACAAAGCGCACGGTTGGAGACGAACGGGCGACAAAGCGGAGCAAGCCTGACCCCAGCACTATATTTCTCGACGACTTCGAGCTGTTTAGATATCGAGACGAAATACAGGAGCTGCGCGACGAGGTCATCACTAAGCATTATAGAAAATTCCTGGGCGACAAAACTAGTCAAGCCGAGAGAAACGGACGAAACGAACAGTACAAACGAAGAGAACGAAAAGAACAACGGGAAGGACGAAAAGAACGGAAGAGTGTACGAGGCTTGGTACGATAGTAGTATTTAAATTATAATACATAGTTCTCGATTGCTCAGAGTCATTAAATCAGTATATTGGTTGCATTCAACGAGCAGAAGCCCTCCTACAGTGTGAATATCTTCCTCATCATCGAATCGAGAACCTGGATATTGGACAGTTCAGTGAAATGTGCAAAATCCAGAATATCAACATAGTGTTCATCAGTTATCTGCGACCTCTCAACAGTTCCCCAGCAGCCGGCGCCCTGTTTTTGTACACTTGGAGCGCTGCTACATAAATGTGACTGCCAGGTACTAATCTGTCCGCCCGGTCGGATAATCATCAGCTGAACATTTATGGATAAATGACAGACCAGTCGTGGCTCATACAAGGCTGAAACTTAACGAGATGCGATTGTCAACACTGGCGTTGCACCTTCAGGTGGAACAATTGGTCAATGCAAATAATCACCGCCGTCGAATGGCCCTCCATTTTTCCATAAAAATTTTCAGTGAAAGAAAAAATCGTCAAAAAAACAAATATTTGGCACAGATGTTTAATGTGCAGTTTTATTTCGGGGAGGCAAATATAGAAATACCATTTTCGGAGGTTTCATTTGTAGCTTTGCCACTCGTTTCTGTTTTGTTAGGGTCCTTCTCCTTCGTTTCTCCCTTCTCGACAAGTCCATTCGTAACGTCAAAGATCTGCTGAAGATTAAACTTGCAAAGTCGATCGTACTTCTCGAAGTCCACCACACTCATCCCGATATTGTTTTTGAAACAAAAGATATTGATCATCTTTTCTGGAGCACGGTAATTCAAACGATGCTCTGGTAGTAGTTCTGCAATGATTTTCATAAACGTATCTCTCTCTATTATGCTGAAGTTCCGCTTCACTAAATTGACAGAATATGACTTGTCTCCATTGAAATGGTCTTCAAAAAGTTTCTGTGCCAGCTTGCGGAATTCGATCTCTGTTCCATTGCATGAGACATCCACAGGGGTCAGCTTTTGCAGGAATCTGGTATTTTTCATCTTCGACGAGTACAACTCGTCGCAAACCTTGGTGACAAATACTGACGGCACGACGGGCCGTCGAGTCTTAATGAATATTAGCGAATCGCAATTTATGCTCATTTCTTTAATAATTTCTTTGTTTCTTGAGTCCTGGTTCTCTTTCTTCATGTCCTCCAGTTCCTTCTTGATCGCATCCTCGATCGATTCTTCCTCCTCTGCTTCTTGCACGTCCTCAACCTTAGGGAAATATGTCTCTAGTCTATCTGATAGTAGTTGCTTTAATTCTTTGGCAGCAGCACCCTCTTTATGTCTATTACAAGAAGCATATATTCCTATTTGCCCGGGCTCAACGAGGACTCCCGACTTGAATCGCTTGGCACTTCCTCCTCCAGCATACTTTCTCTTCCCCATGCTTAAAAAATTATTTATTTTTCACTCTTCGCTCTTTTCAATCTGCTCTATCTGCCGTTCGTGCTCGCTCTTCCAGCCTTTCCGTCTCTGTCTCTCCTCGTACGCCTCTCTATTCTTCAGTACCCGACTGGCAATGTCCTCGGTCGATACTTCGTCGTACTCATGCCGACCCAGATTCTCGTAAATGCCCAGTTGCTTCACCTCATCGTAAGGATCGCCTAACTCAGAGGTTGGACCATGGAATACCTTAGCCACGGGCAAAAGAAAACTCTCGATGAACTTCTTTGTCGGCTTGTACGGAGCTCCAAGCACAACTCCATCAATGTACTTGCTCTGCAGAACACACAATGACCGCTCAAACAGGTTCATAATCGGATAATTAAGACCCTTGTGCTTGTTGACATCCTCGTCATTGTTGACCCCAACCAGCACAACAGCGTTGTCTTTGGCTGCCCGTTCCTTAAGCGTCTTTAAAGCAATAATGTGGCCCGGGCTAAACAGATCAAACCCACCATCAATGTAGTATGTCTTCTCTGCCAAAAACTTATCGCTAGCA
This sequence comes from Ogataea minuta, assembly GCA_003706195.2. NCBI lineage: Eukaryota > Fungi > Ascomycota > Pichiomycetes > Pichiales > Pichiaceae > Ogataea > Ogataea minuta. Next base: position 67,861 of record PPKR02000009.1, read on the forward strand.
GGGTTCACAAACTCGTGGACTGTTTGATCGTCGAGAGTGTAAACGTACACTGCCACGCCTGGGTTCTTTCCATCTTCGCAAGTTGCGTATGACTTGAACCTCTGGACAGCATCTGGGGTCAACAAGTAATGTTCGGGCTGGCCAGCAACATACTTCTCCCAGTCCTCGGACTTGATCGGGGCGAGATGGTGGATTCTAGAATACAGTAACATGCGACCAACAAGATCTGTTGTTGAGATGTTGGGAGTCCGTTTGACCACAATGAAACGTCCTAGCTCTTTCATAACCTTGTAGCAGTCCTCACCAGAGGCGTCTGTCGTAATATCGTCACCGTGCACAACGTATTTGCACCCGTAAGAGTCCATGACCTCCGGACTAGTCACATATGGCGCACCTGCAATAGATTTGGTAACCCACCGACAGCCGTCAACTGCGGCGAGCCGTTCCATCAGTGTCATTACAACAGGGCCTTTGTTTTCCAAGATTTCCTCGTCGGAATGGACTCCAACGAAGAGCTCTTCCCCGTGCTGACGAGCCTGCAACATGGCACCAGCATGACCTGAGGTTAGTCTGGAGAGAAGCTGACTTACCGTGATGAGCGAAATCAAAACACCCGTCAATCCAGATCCGCGTTTCTTTCAGTTCTTTGGTGGACATTTGGTAACAATAAAATTCAGGCTGTGAAACTTAAAAAGGAGTCGGCCGACAACTTGTGCGACATTCGTGGAGTGAAAAGAACGCGGAACAGAGCAAAGAGCGTGGCCTCTAAAAACTGTATACTACCAAGGTGCTAATTCATTGCTATATTGACTTCTTTCTAGGCTCATGTCTGGAATAACAAACGCTCTGCAGACGGTTTCGGATCAGCTGGAATCGATTCCTTTCTACGATGATTTTGTTGATAAATGGAATGACTTCGCCGGAGACAAGTACAACACCAAAGATCCCTTCGTGGAGGAACTCCCGGATGGCTCGACTCGGAAATTGAAGCTTCCGGACAATGCTACTAAGGAAGAGAAAAAGTGCTGGAAACTGGTACAGAGACGTGCATGGATCGACGATAAGTGCTTTATGGGGTGTTATCCAATGGATTGTGGTATTGGGCTCGGCCCAATGTTAGTTTTGCTTCCTGGATTAGGGCCAATCCTGATGTATGCTATCCATGCCAGATTGGTACACATGGCCAGTCAAACGTTCGATATCGACGCGAAAAGCTACTCAAAGATGCAAGCGAACATCATGTTTGATCTTTTGATCTCAATTCCACCACTAATTGGCTCTTTCTTTGCTTGGATGAGTGGATGCTCTACGAGAAACGCAGCGATAGTGCATACTAGAGCGAAGAAATTACTGATCAGAAGGGCTCAAGAAGAGCAAATTCAGCAGACCGGGCATATATCACACGGCTATAGCAATCGCCCCGTTCCTCCACCGCCTCCAGCTAGACAAAGATGAAGATCAAGAAATAAGAATTTTGGCAGTTAATCGCGTTCTCAGATTTTTCCAGAAGAAATTGATTAAACACGACGGTCCTCCAAAAAATTCAAATTTTAAAAATTTGTCTATACTTATCCCATAGTAGATTCGCCACTAGGCAACCACGATACACAGCTATACCACTGATTGCGATTTGAGCAGCCAGACCAGATTTTCGTGCCAAAAGTTCTATAGAATCAGTGGAGATCAGATCTTATTCACACTACTAGCAACATGGTGAAGGAGACAAAGCTTTACGATATCCTGGGCGTGTCGCCCGATGCGACTGATGCGCAGCTCAAGAAGGCGTACCGTCTTGGTGCGCTGAAGTACCACCCAGACAAAAACCCATCTCCAGAGGCGGCAGAGACGTTCAAAGAGATGTCTGCTGCTTACGAGATTTTGAGCGACGAACAGAAGAGAGAACTATATGATCAGTTTGGTGAGGAAGGCCTTAGTGGTCAGGGCGCCGGGGGAATGGGCGGAATGAATGGTTCAGACATCTTTTCACAATTTTTCGGTGGATTTGGAGGGTTCGGTGGCCAACGGGGCCCAACCGGACCTCAGAAGGGCAAAGACATCAAACACACCATTTCATGCACCCTAGAGGAGCTCTACAAGGGCAAGACTACAAAGCTGGCTTTAAACAAGACTGTGCTATGCTCGCAGTGTAAAGGTAAGGGAGGAAAAGACGTGAAGAAGTGTACCTCTTGTGACGGTATGGGTATGAAATTTGTCACTAGACAAATGGGTCCGATGATCCAGCGGTTCCAGACTACGTGTGAGGTGTGTAACGGTGAGGGAGACATCATTTCGCCTAAGGACAGGTGCCCTACATGTAAGGGTAAGAAGGTTGCCAATGAGAGGAAGATTTTGGAGGTGCATATTGATCCTGGAATGCAAGCTGGTCAAAGAGTGGTGTTTGCTGGCGAAGGTGACCAGCACCCCGATATCATTCCTGGCGATGTGATTTTTGTGATTGATGAGAAGAAACACGATTTGTTCAAAAGACAAGGTAATGACCTTTTCTACGTCGCCAAGATCGATCTATTGACTGCTCTTGCCGGTGGATCGTTTGCAATCAAGCATTTGAGTGGTGAGTATTTGAAGATTGATATTATTCCGGGCGAGGTGATTGCTCCGGGCGTGACCAAGGTGATCGAGGGCAAAGGTATGCCGATCCAGAGACACGGAGGATATGGCAATCTGTTTGTGCAATTCGAGGTTGAATTCCCACCAAGCGGCTTTACCTCTGAGGAGCAGCTTGAGAATTTGGCCAAGATTCTCCCTCCTAGACCTGCTCTCAATATTCCAAAGAACGCCAGTGTGGACGATTCGTGTGTCCTTAGCGACGTGGATCCGATGAAACATGGTCAGCGTGCCAACCGGAGCTACGATGATGACGAGGACTACGAGGAAGGTGGCCAACCGGGAGTGCAGTGTGCCCAGCAGTGAGTAATATTAGATGGCTTTTGAATGTATTGCAGAGTCTGTTAACAAAAATTGATTTCATCGACGCGTCGATCTTTGATATGTTTTTTTTTAGTAACAATAAGCCTTTCTGCACTTGATGTTTTCATACTTCCGGATATGGACTGGAGGCAGATTCTGTGTGTGGCTGTATTTCCGGCAGTACTTTGGACATACCTAAACTGTAGAAGCGATACCAAAAGACCTCATTAGAGTCGACCACCCCAGTGCACGGGCTGTCTTTACCGTTGACTGGTTGTTCTATTGTCCTCATTTAGCTTAACACTATTTTATCGCAATTTAAATTCGCCGTGCATAGATTACTTACATATCACATTTCTCTGTTTGGTGACCTGCGTTGCTGGGGTGGAATGCCTCAAAAAAGATTTTCTTGGAAGGGATCTATCAAAACAAGCATTTCAGTGGGGTCGTCTTCGCCATGGCCGTTCCTCCACCCAGCTATGACACGGTGCTTCTGCGAGAACATCTGTATCAGGATCTGAAAAACAGGTATCTGGTCATCCCTCCGGAAGCCCATAATCCTGGCTTCAAGCCAGTTCACGAGGTGGGCTTGGGCCTTTTTAATTACTACCTGGTTGACCAACACAGCATCCAGGGTACTAGATTTCATACCATTTCAGAGTTCGTTATAGATGTGTGTTTGCTAGTGCTAGTGGGAGCCTGTATTTACGGGATCTACAGACTCTCCCTAGGACTCAAAATGAAAACAATCAGGCCAGTGGAGCTGGGAAAGATATACTCTATGGATCTGGAGAAGGGAGTTTCGTCTGACGTCAGCACGTCACACACCGCAGACTGCCCTTCGCTGGTCCACACTCCCTCCACACCACCGGTGTCTGACTCCACTCCTTCCACCGCCCATACCACGCCGATTACAAACGTCATGCAGTTCGACTATCCATATAAACATGAGCTGCGGCCTGAGTTCGATCGTCCTCTGACCGAAATCATGACTGGCCTCAAGATCCAGTGAGGGTCGCGCATCTAATTCGCAGGAAGCAGCCGTTCACTACTGATTTCATTATTCCTCTATAATCTAATCTAATACCAAATCATCTTGCCATTTCCAAGCCAGTCCACATCGACATCAGAGTTCAGCATAGCCATGGCGCTACGTGATCCGTTTTCGTGACCAATAGTTCCTCCAAGCTGTAGCACAAGATCCACAGCTGCCGGATCCGCCTCTAGATAATGGTAGGTCAGCTCACTATGCCAGATCTTGATTTTCTCCACATCCGAACATTCGCTAATGCAGCATTCAAGCAGCTCGCGAACCTGGTCCAAAGTTTCTGCATGCAACATGAGAATACAGACCTGATTAGACGCAAGCTCATAGCACCAGGTAATAAAACTAGACCCAATCTGAAGTCCGTGGCGGTGGCCGTTGTGAGCCCTTTGTAACACACCTGCAAGGTGATCAGACCGATTCTGGAACCACTCGACAACTTCAACGCTCGGTTTGACACTGATGGAACAATTAGTGGTGGAGCTCAAAAGCTTCCTAATCTTTGCATCGTAGACTGTCACGCACTGCTCAAGATCTTTCTCAGACAGCAGCTCATAACTGGTTGTCGTTTTCTTCCCCGTCTTCAGCTCTGCAATCGGAACATGACAGCTCTTGAACCCAAACCTCGAATAGTACTCTCCAACCTCGCTGAATAAGTATGCAAAGTCGTATTCGCCAGGAAGCATCTTACGCTGCTCTTCCATCACCATGTTCAGCAGTTTTGCGGCATATCCCTTCTTTCTGTGCTGGGAAAACGTGAAGACCGATCCGATCACCACAGACTTGCAACCCATCACAGCCGAGGAATCCTTGGGAGAATAGTAGGCATCCCGAACCAACGAATCACAGGCGCACACTATGTCACCGTAATCAGTGCTGTCGAGGTCGGTGTCTCGCAAAATCCAATAGTATGCACCATTTGGCTCTTTTTTGGTAGCAGCTCGCCAAAAGTCACAGAGTCTATGCAAATAGTTGATCCTCTCCCTCTCTACATATTGATCCCTGTCAAGAGGACCTCCCCAGATCTCAAAGTTGTGTCCTTGACAGTGTTCGACAATCCCGACGTCAGTAGTTCTCTCCAGCTTCAACATCGAACTAAAAGAAAAAAGGAAAGAAAAAAAAAGACAGAAAAAAGACAGAAAAAAAAGTTCCTCCAGAAAAGTCGAATCTCATACAATGAGACCTACACTCTCTGTACTCGTCCGTCCACGAAGACCTGTGAGGGACACCAAGCCACTCCTTCCGCCGCTGCTTCTGTACCGGGCACTCCTGCGCGCACACCGTAATCTCCCAGCGGACGCAAGGCAGCTGGGTGACAGCTACGTGCGGGCAGAGTTTCGAGCCCATTCAGGCGTGGAGGACCCATTACAGATCGTGGGCTTTCTTACAGCATGGCAAGACTACCTCGGGGCGGTCGCGCATAGTACAGAGGACGACTGGCGCAAATACAAGATCACCAGCGACGCATTGACCAAGATGAGCGACGAGCAGGTTGTGCAGCTGTACGAGCTGATGCAGGAGGCTAGGAACGTGCATAAAGAAGCTGACGAGAAGGAAGAAAAATAACGTTTATCATGAATATTATCTATGTATGCAAATATTTCAGCTCATGCAGAACTCCCAACCGAAATCCTCAACGACTTCACACCAGTCGACAAAACACGGCTCGCCTCGCGCGACACGCTCGTCCACAACACTCCAGCACTTCTGAACAACCACCCAGCACCGTCTCACGTTCTGCACCTCGTAGCATTCGATCAGTCGTTCGTAGCGTGCGGACATATCCGCCCGGGTCTCCTCGGCACAGCACACAACAGCAGTGATCATGAGCACGATACAGACCGAGGACTGGAGCTTGGTGCCAATTATAATGTCGAAGAGCATCTCTGAATGCCCACGCAACTTCTGTATCTCCTGATCCCGAAAATCGGACTCCTTAATTGCCATCCGAACGTACAATTGCATCACCACTTGAAGAAGCTCAAACAGAGTCAAGTGGAGAGTGAGCAGATCCTTGTCATTCTGGACTTCTTGTAGCTGTTTCAAAGACGGCTTGGAGTTCAGAATCTTGTTCTCAAGATCTTGGAAAGCGTCATTGGCAAGACGAGACCGCTGCATCTCGAGCTGCTCTATTTGGTCAGCGACGATCTCGTCTTCCAAGATGTTGGACTCCAGACACTGAATGCGGATCTTGAGGTTGTTCAGTTCCTTACGTTTGTTGATGATCTCACCATAGATTAGGAAAATCTCAGGTGCAGAGCCTTGAAACGGGTCCAGCCCGAATCCGTCCATCTCCAGTAACTTCTGGTCCTGAAAAATCTCTCTGTAAGCAGCCATGTCCACATGGGTACCGGATGCAACGGTACGTGTGGAAACGACGTCGTGGAAGAAGAAGTTCGAGATGATCCATTTACCCTCGTTGGAGTGCTTGTTGTCATTAAAAAACTTCAGCACTCCTCCGTACTCGGCCAGCACGTCCTTGAATTGCAGGAACATGTGATACCAGAACTTTATGTCACCGGTGGATATTTCAGAGCCCATCAAAATGATGAAACACGTAGCTAAAACCATAAAGTCCTGCACAGACCGCTCCGAAGGTGGTTTCTGCTTCTTGACCTTCACGAGAGTTAGACATTTTGCAAAATACTTTCTGGCCAACTGACTATCAGATCCAAGCAAGAACATGCCTCCCCAGGCCACCACGCCGTTCAACACCGCATCGTCTTCTATAGCGACCTTTAAAATGTAATTGAGAAAGAAGTTCGACTTGCTTTCTGCACAGACAGTGATAACGTCCGTAATGTAAGAGATGTAATGGTCCAGGAACAGTCTCCCAGTGTCATCCAAGGACCGCGTAAGCCGCGAGGACGGAACAATGATGCTCGGCGACATCTTGCTGGTGAACAGCTGGAAAACTGCCGGGTTCAGGAAGTCTATTGCCTTCTTGGTATTCAGGATCCGCACAAGCTCCAATTCAGAAAGATTCTGGTTCTCCACCATCTGCGACTCATCCAACGGTATATAGTTATCGTCATCGGCTCCTGAGTACTTCACAAGCTCGCCCGCATTATTCTGCACACTGATCTCGTCTATGTCCCTAATCTCACTGGTCTCATTTACACCACTAATCCCACTGATCTCGTAGATCTGACTCGGTGAGAACTGAAGAAGCTGTATCATCTCAAAATCGGCCAAAGTCTCCTCCTGAGATTCCGGCACTTTGATCTCCCTTATCTTTGGCTCTTGCTTCACCATCGCCTTCTGCGCATTGCCTCTTCTAACACACTCCACTTTCTTCCGTGCACACAATCCACATACCGGGAACGCCTCGTCGCACTTCTTTTTCTTCTGACGGCAGTTTACGCACCCATTCTTGGATCTCGAAGTGATTCCAACAAACGACTTGTTGTGAATGAAGGGCCGTTTGGGTAGAAGATTCGTGTTATCGCTTAGTACCCCCGTGGCATTGATGTCACTCGCATGGATGTTTGACGACTTGGTTTCAAGTGCAGACAGCTTATTGTCAAAAGTACAGAACATGAACGATCGATATAGTTGCAGTAGTAATTTTTATCTATAGGTTTATTTCCTCCTCAGCCGCATGCAGCGCCACATCGCGCGTTCTTCCCAATTGGGAAGCATTATTGAGAGTCCACCAGAGCTAGAAGTCGAGGGAGTCAGTCTCGAGACCGTCAAAATAGCTCGTGAAGGTCACCACAGTCCCGTAAATGAGTAGCCCGCCGCAGGTACTCAGCACGGTGGCCCAGTAGGTCATCACGTGGCAATGATACAAAATAACAGGGAACGCAAACCCAGTCACCAACAGAAAGCTAGATATGAACCTGCCAAAGTCCAAGGCATCACTGGAAACCGCAGAGTCTGGATCTGCAAGATAGTCGCTGAATTCCGCGGAGTAGTATTTTGTCACAAGGATGGGCAAATGAGCTAAGCCGAACACGCAGGCAACAAGAATTGGGAACCAATTGCCATACAGTGCACCGGCCAGCACGACGAGCAAAAACCCGACTGCCAGCACGGACGAAAGACCAACAATCTTGGTGAGCGGGTGGAGCTTGAAAGCCATATGGAAATAATAAAGTTACAAAATGGCGTACATCCGTGCACCGAGGTGGTGAAAAAAAATCAAGTGGCAAAATAGAGAGATAGAAGTAAACAAAATGGTGAGTTTCTAACGGTCAATTGTGCTAACATTCAGTTCCGTAACAACTACGACAACGATGCTACGACGTTCTCGCCCACTGGCCGGATTTTCCAGATCGAATATGCTCTGGAGGCTATCAAGCAGGGCTCCGCCGCCGTGGGGATCACCTCCAAGAGCCATGTTGTTTTGGTGGCGTTGAAGCGTAATGCAGAGGAGCTTGGGTCGTACCAGAAGAAGATCATCAAGATCGACAGCCACATGGGGATAGCTCTGGCAGGATTGGCTCCTGATGCGCGTGTTCTGTCGAACTTCTTGAGACAACAGGCCATGTCGTCGAAGATGGTTTTCAACAGACCACTCAACGTGGCAAAGGCGGTTTACTCGATTGCTGACAAGGCTCAGGACAACACACAGTCTGCTGGAGGGCGTCCGTACGGTGTGGGACTCTTAGTGGCGGGCGTTGATGAGACTGGTGCGCATCTGTACGAGTTCCAGCCTTCGGGATCTGTGTTGGAGTACATGGGAGCCGCCATTGGTGCTAGATCGCAGGCGGCCCGAACATTCCTGGAGAGAAAATACGAAGAGTTTGCTGACGCTGATAAGGAACAGCTTATAGACTTTGCCCTCACAGCTTTGAGAGATACATTGTCGCAAGATAAAGAGCTCAATTCACAGAACACAACGGTGGCCGTTGTTGGAAAAGACGAAAATTTCACTATTTATGAGGATGAAGACGTGCAGCAGTGGCTCGACCGTCTTGACTCGTTGTCCAACGCTAGAAATAGAGAAGAACCCGAGGAGACAGAGGACGCACCTGAACAATCTGAACAAACTGAACAAACTGAACAGCCTGAACAGCCTGACGCTCCACAACCACCACAAGAACCATCCGACAGAATGGATACCGACGAATAATTCAATCCCACTGTATTGTCATTCCCCTATATACAACCTCTTCACAATCCTCTACATCGACGCCGTTCTCGTGGACTAGCACTGCAAAATCCACGAACGTGTCACCAAGAACCACCATTGGGGCGTGCCACGTCCCAACTCCATAAGTGACCGATTGGTTGCCTTTACAAAGAAATGCTTCACTTTTAACGTAGTCCGGTAATCCATCCTGTGCTCTGCTTGGTGCACAAATGACGAGGAAACTCAGCTCGTCACGTGACCGTCCCATTGGCACAAACGTCTGTGTGGTGTACGGGTGGCGTTCAAGGACCTTGGCCGTATAGTAGTTTACGTTGCCCACGGCTGCCATTAGGTGCTTTGGTGGTGAGCATCTAAAGAGGTTCCAATTTGCAGTTGCAGGCTGCTTACTAGCAGCACCAGCATAGTTGTTGGTCACTGGAGCCAGCTTCAGCAGCTTTATCGCCGTGCCCTGGTTAGCCGATGATTGAGGCGCGTCAGCTATCTGGTGATCTGCCGAAAACACAAACCCAAACTTGGCAAAAGCCTGGGGAGTCAGTGGCACGGCTTTCACGAGGACTTCTGGGTTCTCTATCTCCTGGATGACTACCATCGGAAAACTGAGTTTCAAATCGGCAATTTCAGGGTGGATGACCTAAGCCGGCCAATTTTATGGTGGAATGATGACTTAAGCTGGGGTGATTTCCATGCATGCTTACGTACTTCCCGATCACGCTGTGTGACCGATGGTGCCATAAAATCAGGAGAACCTGGGGTATATAAAGCGCAATGAACTCGTAGTTTATCTTCATGGCTAAGAAGCAAAGACAAACAACACACACTGAACCAGTGCATTTAGAGCACTTACAAGCAGCCCCTCGGGTGCGTGCCTCGCGTGAGATGGAGTTCGATTCTTTGGAGGAATTTGAAAACTATATCAAGGATGAGAGCTACGATAACGAGTTTGATAACTTGAACGTGCATTTGAAGTATCTTCCGCCGTTTGTGATGTCTGAGATCCACGACAACGAGGACAACATCAAGCCGCAGATGAATTCTTTGAACAAGAAGTTCAGAAGGCAGCTGCAGCATCATCTGCAGAAGCACCTGATACCGGAAATCAAGAAGATGAGCGGAATTGAATACGATTTCTCGAAGGCTAGCGAGGGCCAGGAGTTCAATGAATTCCATACGGCGTCTGTGTACAAGTGGCACTTCATGGACCAGTCGAACCACGGTTTTGACGAAACCGAGTTCGCTGCCAGACAACACTGGAGAGCAGAGTTAGACGTAGAGTCGAACTCAGAGAATCCTTACGTGAATGTCGATTTCCGGTGCATAATGGATTAAAAATAACTAGCAATGACTTAATGAAATGATGTCTCTTATGTATTACCCCAAACCTGGTCGTAGTGGAGGATCAGATCCTCACACACAAAAGTCATGAGTCCAAAATACTTGGCATTTTGTGGACGACACCCCTCGATGAATATCCCACCCATAACTTTTGCCAAGTTGGACGCAGGCATCCGGTTATGCTGATGATACTCGTCCACCAGCTTCAGGTGCTTTAGAAACCGGGCAAGCAAGTTTCTGTTGACCGCGGGCAGTTTCTGTAGAATAAGCCTATACTGCTCGAACCGGTCGTCAGACTTCGCCAGCTGCCGCACTTTCTCGAACTCTGGGATCACCGTGTCTGTGATCAAAGGCTCGGGCAACTCTCTAAAATACAGTTTCAGCACTCCCGTCAAATTGTGAACATCGAACACCAGCTGGTGCTCCATGTTGAAGTCCCCATGTAAGTTTATAGCGTCCTTGATCTCTGCAAGGTCGCTCACCGATGCAGATTTCCGATACAGCCCGGTCTCCTCGAGCCCGCGGTACTCAATCTCACTCATCAGTTTCTCTATGATCGCCGGAATTGCGCGGTTTTCCCGCTCGCACACGTACTCCAACGGGACGCCAAACACGTATTTCTGGTGGCTGTTCTTGTTCTGCGACTTGGACAGGAACCAGTGCTTGCGGGCAAAGTTCAGCTGGTAGATCCAGTCCTCCTGCTCTGCTTCGTTGCCACTCTGGAACGAGAAATTGTGCGAAGCACCGGTCAGCTTGAACGAGCACGGGACCTGGTACGTTGGGAAAATCGTGTAGTCGCGCAAGTTGACCGTAATAGCAGGCTTTTGACGTGCGTCCATGAAAACGTCGGCAGCCCCCAGCTCGCCCAGACCAACCACACGGTCGCCATGGCCCATGCCAAGTCCGAATCCGCGCTTCTGCAGCAGTCCGCCGAGCTTGAACTTAGACCCTGCGCTGCTGGATGGCCGGGACGGAATGCTGCGCGAGATCCGCACGCTCTCGCGTCGTGATTCTCTGTACGGATCGCGCGGGGCGCTCCAGCGCTCGTTCTGCCGCATCAGCAGCCGTCTGCGCGCCGTCTCAAGCACTAGCAGCTGTCTCTGCTGTCCCAAGTGTCGGCCAAAGATCTGCGAGGCATAGGACTGGGGAAGTTCGGAGAAGGTCGGCTGGGAGCAGCTGCAGGTGAACAGGAACCCGAATGGCGTCTCCTGCGCAGCAGCACCAGACTCTGGTACCGAGTCCAGGATGTTGGACACGCAGTTGTACGCGAATCTGCGTTTATCGAAGTTGATGAGGTTGGTGTTTTCCACCGACTTGTTGGGGATGAAGCAGGCAATCTCGAGCATTCTCTCGACCAGCCAGCCCGGGCAAGGAAGCACCTTGACGGATGGCGAGTCTGGAACCAGCTGGTCGAGGCTTTGCAGATCATCGCCACCGATTTTCTTCCAAAGATCCGCAAATAGTCTCGACTCCGGGGAAATAATCACATCCACCAAGCAGCTCTCAAGCATACCGGGAACCCGCAACAGGTCTCTCGCCCTAGAGGCACCGAGCAGCGCCACCACCGTGTTCATGCGCTCGAGTCTGTCGGTTTCTGTGATGTTCGGGTCCAGAACCTGCGCCGCAATGTATGTCTTGAGCCGGAAATAGAACTCAAACAGGCTCCGCACGCCCGTCGGAAACTTGTTCACCACGTAGCCTCCGGCGGAGTCTTTCACAGTGGCAAGCCAGCAATAGATATTTGCAACCACCAGCCGTTCGTCGGCCACGTCAGCCGGCTGTGCATCGTACTGCGAAAGACTCAGCGGAGCCTCGCATGCATGGGTCTCGAGAATCTCAAATGCGTCGATCCAGTCCTCCACTGTCGACAGTCCGTATAGGGCCGCTAAAGTTACGTCCAGGTCGCCGACGAATTTCTCGATCTGGGCAAGCTCGCTAGCACGCGGCAACAGACGGTCTGCCGGAACAATCGTGAGCTCCGTGGTGAATTTTGGAACTGGACGACTCAGTTGGGGCCGGTAGCACTTGCGAACGTATGTCTTGCGCATTTTTTTGTAGGTGGCAGTAATCTCCTTGTACAGAGCCGTCACTTCCTCCAGATAGCTGTGGCCCGAAGCGTCGTCGGCCTCCAGCAACAGCAGAACCTTGTTCCAGTGCACAATCGTTTCCTCATCGATGTGGCGAAGCAAAGCATCAAAAGTACTTTTGCTGTCGAGATTGTCGACAAAGTGGTGATAGTAGCTCTCCACTAGGATCAGTAATGTCTCGAGGATTCCGAGCTGGATCTGGGCCACGAATTTCCAGTTGGTCTCTGTGTAACTGGCGCCAGGGATTCCGTTCCAGTCAGGGTCTTTCCCGTCGGCCAGCGACCGCGCAGCAGACTTGGCTCCGACAAATCGCTTGCTGAGTCCTTCCAACAGCATTTTGGTCGAGCAGAACTCGCGATACACGGCGAAAAAGGTCATGGTGAACACCCCGTTATTCATCTTGAGCTCCATTTGGTCTGCAGGCGAGGTCTCCACAAACTGCTTGATATCTGCGTCTCTGATTTTCGCTCCGAACGTCGAGTATGTCAGAACTAGCAGATCTAGTAGCCGATCCAGTGTAGCAGCCTTGGTCAGAATCTCGACGCTCAGCTTCTCCTTGGCCACATCTCTGCCTTCTGCATATGCCTGGTAGTTCACATACTCGTCCAGAGTGAAGCTATTGCAAGAGTAGCTGCTGTACCGCTTGACGCTCGCACTTTCGCCCAGAAGCATGCTGGATGGCCGCGACTTACCATGTACAGCAGGAATATCACTGGTCTTAAACACAATAGTCTCGTCAACGTGAAATTCGTGCGTGTTCACGTTGAATACGTCTCTCACGGTCTTCAGAAACTGGTTTCTGCTCATTTTGCGGTGCCCCTCGTCGTGGGAGCGGGCCAGCGTACTGGAGATCGCCGTCTCGGCCGCTTTACCGCCCCCGACAGCACCCACCAGCGAACTCCTGTCGAAGATACGGTATCTGTCGAGAACCTCTGGGAAGAGGATGGCCGCGTAGGATCCTAGAAACAGCGGGCTTCGTGAGGTGTCGTGTAGTTTGTAGAACTGACCCGTATATGCAGGCTCGACGAGCATCGACTGGTCCATCACAGTGCTCAGTCTGAGGGGCAGAGCGCGTAGGTGGCTCCGAAAAACCTGGTTGAGTCTCGTGGCGACTTTTGCGTCTGAGCCCAATGCAGCACGCACCTGCTTGACGCCATCAACGTCCTTGACCCCACTCAGGTACTCGTCCCATTTGGCAAACGAAGTCCGGGCACGGAAGATGTGGCGCAGATTCTCCTTCACGGTGTACTGGCCCTTCTTGACGGCCAGGTCGCCAAAGTACGGAACAACGTTCTCCTTAGCATACGTGTGGCCGATCCCCTGAGGAGCAAGCAAGTGGAACGACGCGCGGTAGCTGGCCGGACTCACAATCGACCGTCTGTCCACCTCAAACGCCACGGGGGCCCAGCTGGACGAAATAAGCTGGACGTTTTCGGAGGAAACGTGATCCCATGTTTTGGAGAGCCGGAGAACCGGCATCGAGCACACGACTGTGGCGATGGCCAACCAGCTCACCATGTCGCCGATCTTGCTGAGCATCGCGCCAAGCTGGATCCATCTCTCTAGAATAGCTGCCCGTGCTGCCGGGGACGAAGAATATGGATCGTCGAACAGATGGTAGCACAGCAATCTGCCCAGAAAATGCAAGTTGGTGGAGTCAAAGACCAGCGGGTTTTTGCGCCAATGCTGGTGGTTCTCTGTGGCCACTTCGTACAGCAGCGAGAGGTCGGACCTTGCGTCCCAGACACGGGCGTATTTTAAAGCAAACGCGCTAATTTCCGCCGCCAGCACGTCCAGACGCGTCTCGAGGAACATCTGAGCTCCAAGATCGCTCAGAGCACCGGTCTCCGGCCCCTCTGCTAGCATCTTGGCCAGACTCTGATGTTTCTGGTGAACGGCTATCTTCAGTGCATCGCAGTCTCTATAGCTGTCTATGGTGACCAGCAGGCTCCAGATCATCTTGAGAACCTCTTCCTCCAACAGCAGGCCCGGGAAGCTATCTTTGATGGTCTCCACCACCAAGTAGAACCGACCAACCCAGTTCCCGAGCCGACTATTATAGTTTGGCAAGTAGCTGTTATTGCTGCCCTTTTCTGTCTGTCCCACCAGCTCGAAATATCGCTGAAAGTACAACAATGCTGTGAAAACACTGCCCGCCAGCGGCAGAGTCTGCAACAGCTCTTTGCTCACGCTAGTGTGCGGGTGGAAGATGATCGCGTGGCACAGACTCTCCAGAGTCCCGTCCAGAATGGCCCCGGTGCCGTCCTCAAGCACCAATTCTGGATGCGGATACTCCACAGACGCGTGCTCCAACAAGACGCTTACAGAGGACACAGACGTGGGGATCGACAGCTGTGAGCCCGCGAAATCGCTCGGGAGGTTGAGCAATGGCGTGCCCGTGCGTGATTTTTCGTGCTCGTCAAACAATGTCGTCTCGTCGTCCACGCCGCTGTCGCCGCCAGACTCGCACATGGGTTGTTCCACGCTGGTTGCACCAGCATCTTTCTTTTCAACGTCAAAACAGCGCACGTCGCTGAACTCGGCCGGGGGCTTATACACCAGCAGGCTTGAGCCCCTTACCTCGGCACGAAACAGTCGGAGCGCGTCGCCGTCGGTCTCGTCGATCCTGTTGACCCACCCCACACGCAGCACCTCGTTGTCCCACTGCGGATCGACCAGCGATTGAGCGCTGTTCTGGGTCAGCGACGCGGTCGATCGCTTGCTCGCTAGGCCCTTCAGCAGGCTACGTTTCGTGTTCTCGAGCGAGGTGTTGCGCTGCTTGGACAAATCTGTCGAATTGCTGCGTGGCACGGATCTGAAACCAGATCCCAGATCTGCGGCCGATTCGAGCCCCAGATCATCGTCCGCAAGCTCGTGCACGTCGGCCAGCGTGGCATGGCCAAAGGAGCTGATGCTCGGCTGGCCAGCAAAGCTGCGCCGCTTTTCTCTGCGCGAAATCAGCTTCTTCATCCGTCGATGTGTGTCTGGGTTACGGAAATAGAAAATGAATACTGATTATGTAACAGGAATATTATTTTATATAGCCAGCTTGGCCAGAGCCACCACGGCGTCCTGGGACTTGGCGCCGCCGATGAAGCCTGCCGCGTGGACGAAAATGCAGCCTGGGATGCCCGTGAGGGTGCTGAGCTGCTCGTCGCGAACTCCACGCCACGGCTCCGGCAGCTTCTTGCGCGAGTCGAACGACGACGCAGAGACAGGAACACACGCGATGCGCCAGGCCGAGGACGAGTCCGGGAACAGAACGTACTCGATCTTGTTCTCCACACCGAGCTCCTTCTCCACGTTAAACAAATGCTCCTTCCACGGCACAAAACGGTCCAAAACAATGATCTTCCCGCTAGGGTCCACGTCAAAACGAGCTGCCACAGCAGCCTCGACAAACTGCTTGGCTGGCAGGAACGACTTGCCCATGTACGTGAGGTAGTTCATGAACGCAAACCCCATGATCTCAGATGCCTTCTCAAACGCCTTGTCGAAATCGGCGTCTGTAGGCTCGTTGATCCACGACGGATTCAGGTTCGCAACCACACTGGCCAGCTGGAAGTTTCTGTCCTTAAACAGCGGTTTGAGCTCGTCCTGGTTCTCGTACTTGTTGATTCCGTTATCGTTGGCGTCCACAGCCTCGATAAAGTCCTTGTACACTCTCTCGTACAGGAAATCGATTTCCTTCTCGTTCTCCAGCTCTATGACCTCTCTGATGATCTGTTTCCCGTAATGTTTGTACACCAGGCCGGCAGACGAAAGTTTTGTTCTGTAGCCGTCGCCAAAAGTGTCTGAGAACTCACGCTGGTGATGGTCGAAGTACTTCTTGCCGTCGTACTTCCCACTCACATCCACAACGATGTCGCTAGCGTCCCAGTCAGCCTCCTTTCTGGAGCGCACCAACTCCGAGTCCTTGAACTCGCGCAGCGTACGCAGCATGTACACCGCCAGCGACTCGTCAGCGTGGAAAGTTCCCGAGTGCGTGCAAATTTTCAATGGCATGAGTTTCAGTTTCTTAGACATACACCAATAGAAGCGAAAAAATATGTAAAATTATTTTTTATCTATAGTTCTCCATGTTTAACAAATTCAAATTCAATCTGTCGCGGTCGCAGTTTGAGCTGGCGAAGGTAAGTTGATTTTGCGCTGTTTCTAACTCCAGTTCTCATTTTACGTGCTTACGCCGATCTCCGTGATGTACTACGTGGGAATAGATACAGACAAGAAGTTCAACGTGCCTGGGTTCTGGCCTGACCCAGACACTCTGAACAAGATTCCGAAGGAGCCCTACGAAATACAGGCCGAGCTGGCGCGGATCAGTGCAGCCAAGGCAGAGAAGAGACGCCGACTCGAGCAGAAGGCCGCAGAGCTCGGAATCAGCGAGGACAAATAGTGTACATAGGCATAACGGAGGTTTTCAGCTATTTATTTAATTTCGCTCGTCTTTTTTTCTTACGTCGCAATAATGTCTGAACAGCGAACACTTTATCAGCGACTGAGCGAGTCGTCGCATCCCGTTGCGCTAGTGTCATTTCTGTTTTTCCGCATTGCTCCGCTGCTCACGTATCTGTTCGGCCTGCTCTTCACATCCAACTACATTCTCGACTTCATTGTGATCATGCTTCTGCTCGCGTCGGATTTCTGGAACGTGAAAAACATAGCTGGCCGACTGATGGTCGGGCTGCGGTGGTGGAACGAGGCCAACGACTTGGGCCAGTCGGTCTGGGTGTTCGAGACTGCAGACCCCAACCGGTACATCAACCCGATCGACTCCAAGGTGTTCTGGACCTTGCTCTACACTTCGCCATTCCTGTGGGTGGTGCTGGGATTTGTGGCCGCGCTCAAGTTCCAGTTCCTGTCGCTGATTCTGGTTGCCATGGCGATTGTCCTGACTGCAATCAATGCACTGGCATACACGAAGTGCGATAAGTTCGGCAAGGCCAACAACATTGCCAACAACGTCGCGGGCTCCGTCGCCAGCGGATTCTTCAGCAACATGGCAGGATCCATCGGAACACGTTTGTTCGGTAGGTAAAATAACCATAACGAAACATCAGTCACACCCTTTATTAACTCTACTTGTAGACTGTTTTTCCTCTGCTTACAGGTCCAGCGGCGGCATCTCTGTGACCTCGATCGTGATGAAGTTGCGGCCGCTCTTCTCTCGGTAGATTTTCAACTTGCCGTTCTCAATCAGCTGGACCAAATCTGCCCGAAGCCACTCCGGCGCAGACTTGCCCTGCCTCGTCACCTCCTCCATATTCGGCTCGTTCTCCACCACCAGAATCCGCGTCTCGATGACGTTTCGCACGTTATTTCCAAACGAGTCCGTCGACAATAGCACCTCCTGCCCGTCTCTGTTCGGCGTGCTGGTGGCCTCGAACTCCCGCGGCACGTACGCCAGCTCAGCCGTACCGGGCTGCACTCCGGCCGCACTCTGCAGCAGCTCACGTTTCCGCGACCGGCTCATCGTCTTGCGTCGCCACCACTTGTCCAAATCGGCACGCAATCGACGGAGTGTGCCGCTTTTTAAGTTCACAGAGCTTGTTGCGTCCTCCAAATCCCTGTAATCCGGTGTATTCGTTGCCTCATCATAGATCGTTCCTGTCGGGAGCAGGTCCCTGTTCTGCTGGAAACTCTGCTCGTATGATCGCATGTCGGACGCCGCAGAAAGGTCTCTTCGAGCCCGCACAGACATGCTCCGTCCACGTGCGGGCTGCCGCATCAAGGACCGACCGCGCTCGTGCACCGTCTGTTGCGAAGGATAGTTATAGTCGTCGATGATGTCGTTGTAGATGTCAGCGCTCTGGAGAAGGCTGTAGCTCTTGACCGATTTGATCGAGCGCGCGCTCTTCGGGACTTCCCGTTCGTCCTTCTTCTGGGAGAATTTGTCAAACAGCTGAGTCAGGAACGACGAGACGTACTGCCGCCGGCTGCGCACACTTTTGCTGGGCTCCAAGGGAGCCAATTGCTCGGTCTTCACCGTGGAAAAGTTGGCGGGCGGTGGTGTAAAGAACTGCGGAGATGTCCGCATAGATGTCCGCACAGAATTGCGCTCCAGTCCTGGGAAAGAAGGTACCGTGAATGCTCCCGAGAACGAGCTTTTCGTTCCAGGAGACACAGACGGCGACTCGAAGAGTCCCTGAAATTTCGGCGGTGGTAGCTTGGTCGCCATGCTGGAGACTCGAAGACCAGCCGCAAAGTCTGGCTTAAGGGGACTGACCGTTTGGTCTGTGGTAGAGTCTTGGGTTATAACGAAATAGCTGCTCCTCTTGCTCTCTGGCACGGGAAAGTACTCCTGTATCGGATCTCTCACAGGAAACGACTTGAAAGTTCCGCCTCGCGATAATTGGCGGCTGTCCTCGTTAAGCCGCATCGATCGCGACCTGTATAGCCCGTTGTCGCAAAAGTCGTCTTTGGGTGCCTCCAACGTATGAATAGCCTGGAAATCCATCGTTATGGTCTAAAAGGTCCTGTGCTACAAATATTGAGTTCTCTCTATAACTTTTCCGTATCTGTTAGCGCCCAATATGTCTCTTGATGTACGCCAGATGGCTTAATTTCTCCTCGATCGTAGCCGCGGAGCCTTTCCAGCTGCTCCCCAGAAATTCTTTTTCGGACACAAGACCCTCCCTGCGGCTCACCAGCGGCTCTGAAGGCATAGCATCCAATTCTAAAACCGTTCCCTGGGCTCTCAAGCCAATGTACTGGTGGGTGAGCTCCATCGTCTCGCCAGAGATGATCTTTAGAATCTTCTCATGGACCAACTTGTCCATCTGCACGTTTCCGCTGATCTGAAGCAGCGCGTCACGAAGACCTTTGATTTCCACCCCGTACGGGATCCGAGAAATCACCGGCAGAGGGTCGACCAGATCGCCGGCCGCCACCACAAGCGTCTGGATAAACGCCGGCCGATCCATCGCATAATCCAGCAAGTAGTCCCAGAGTTCTCGATCGTCGCTGTCACTAACAAAACTGATAGCTCTTTCCGGATCTTGAAGTTCGTCCACAATCAATTGCAGCGCTCGTCTGTTCTCGCCGACCTTACTGAGCAGAAAGACAAGCTCGGAAACGCAGTTTTTGCTCTCGCAAACAGAAATGGCCATCTCCACAGAGTAGTTGTAGTGTCTGCTGAGAAATTGCAGCAAGCTGTCCCTGTTGTAGGATGCATACAGCTTGACCATCTCGTCCTCCAAATCCTTAACTAGAAGTCTGTCGCTAGCCGAAAGTGCGTCCAGATAGAGGAAGCTAGCATAGTCAAGCCCGGCACCGTCCAGTATATCAACTATGTTTCTAGGGAGAATTTCGTGGCTATTCTCCACCAAAATAGCAATTGGAATGGATAAGGCCTCCGGATCCAACCCAGAACTAGAATTCAGAGTCAGAATCTCCGGCAGTCGGTTGACGTTGGAGAGCAGGAGATGATGTTCGTCCAAAAAGAGCATGATATTTGGGTCTCTCAACCAAATCAGATGGTCCACACATTGCTCGACGTCATCCAGCTCCACACTCAAGTCTACCACCAGTCGACGCAATTGCTCCTCGAATTCTCCAGCATCTGCTAATTCATCTTCCACACTGTCTCTCAATAGCTCTACTTGGAATAGCTCGTGGCTCCATTTCCTGGCCAGTTCCAATAGCTTGACAAAATTATGCTGACGCAGGAGCCAATCGAGTAGGCCGTCGTAGTAGCCAATTTCAACGCGATGCTCTCCATACGCCATTTCAGGAATGACATCAATTATATAGCGCTGTTGCTCGTTCTTCACAAAGCGGTCAATCCACCGATTCCAGGTATCTACAACGTTCTGAAGCACTTTTTCATCCTCGTCGCCGGAAACAAGTAGCATCTCGCCCAAGAACACTCCAGCTGTCTCCCAATCACCTTCAGAGACAAACTTCTCCATCTGGCGTTCTCCAATCTTTAATCTTTCCAGCTTATCCAGCCATAATCCGCTCATCTGCCAGGCGTCCAGATAATCGCCATGTGCGGTATACCAGGTTAACTGGTCCTGAATACTGTATTGCTGAACAACAACACAGTCATCAGCAGAAACCAAAAACCAGCGCGAGTCATGCTGATAGAGATGGTAGTCGTTCAGACCGAGATTTGACCGTCTATTTAAAGCCACCTGGTCAACAGACACCTCCTCGAACGAGGCCTGATCCAGAATTTTCAGCTCAGGGGGCTCGTTGTGTTTGACATAGTTGAGGATCAGCAAGTCATCGTTGAACTCGCATATTCCTGCTATCAATGTGTCTTCCAGAATGCTGTGCTTCTCCACAGCGACTTTCTTGTCTATTGGGGCTCGGAAACTCGATGCTGCAGACGAAAGTATGCCGGAAACAGGAGCAGCTATAGAGACCCTAAATGTCCAGATATGGTCGACCCAGCCGATCAGGAACCGGTCAGAGTCGGTCTGGTGGAATCGCGGCCAGTACATCTCCGGTCTGGGAAAGCCTTTTGGGAGCGGTTCGTGGAAGATGATGGCTCTTGTAGATATTTGCGCCACAGTAATGCCTGCATCGTTGGTCCAAATAACCAGGTCATCTATAGTTTTAATGAGGGTGATAGGGCCCTTCCCAGTATCCACGACAAAATCCTGACGCTGGCCAAGCCAGTTCCGTGTGGAAAATACTACGCTTCCGCTGGTACCTCCAGAGATAAATAGTCTGCTGGTCTTGTAGTTGTTGTCTAAGGCAACTGCATGTATGGGTCGCTTGAAGTCGTAGGCTGTAATTTCCTTCTCGTTGGTAATCGATCCAATAACCACTGTCCCGTCTATAGACCCTGCAGCAAAGAACTCGCCGTCGCTATGAAGAGACAAGATGGAGCTGCGCTGGATCTTCATGGTGCGCAGAGTCGAGAAATCCGGTCTTGTGAAGTGAACAAACCCGGAATGAGTCGCAAATATAAACACCTTCTCGTGGAAATAGCAGCAGCTCACCGCATCCTTGTTGAAAAAGCGCGCCGGGAGTTTGTTGAGTCTTGTGTACTTGAGTCTCGGGGGTTCTGAGCTTTCGTTGGTCTGTGTGCTTGACGAAACGGAGCGTCCAGAGCTCATATCTCTATTCTTGTCATCCAATTGGCCATTCAGAGGCACTTCTGTGCTCTCTATTTCTGCCGTTGTGTCTACAATCTCATCATTGTAAGACATATTAAATACAGAATTAAATACACCGCCTCGAACTACTCAAGGGCCCTAGTTTCAATTGACAGGTAATTTAGTATTGGCGTAACTTTAGGGAGCGAGATTAATGCTTATGAGGCGCCCTCACAACCTGAAGTGACCATGTACAAGTCTTTCGGAGCAGTATACACCACACTTGTTAATATCAGAGATTAGTATATAAAATAATTTAATTACTTAGTATATTTTTCTTACTATGGCCCGTGCAGTGAAAGGAACTCTGATCCAATGCGACCCGTCGATCAAGGCTCTCATAGTTAAGATCGACTCAGACTCGCGCGACATCGTCATCGAAGAACTGGACGACACTCATCTGCTGATCGACCCATCAAAGATAGTCTTCGTCAAGCAAGAACTGAACAAGATTCTATCCAAAAATGCATACAATCCGTTTGAAGAAGATGGGCAATGATTACATGATTAGTCTATACATCATCTGAGCGAGTTGAGATTCAAATTGCTCACGTCCGCGTTCTCGCTGAACAATAGTTGTTCGTCCTCCTCCTCTTCCTCGTCGTCTATGTAAGGGTCCGGCTCCACATCTTCGTCGGTCGCAGCCATCATCTCGCTGATTTGGTCAGCCCAAAGCGAGATCACCATGTCCACATCGAGCAGAGCCTCTATTTCCTGGGATTTCTCGTGCCGCTCCGCCAGTTGGTGGAACTGCTCATACTCCTTCATCACTGCCTCTTGAATACCGTCCAGCAGAAAGTTCAGGATCTTGTCGTCTTCCAAATACATCAAGATGCGAGGCTTGAGCCGTGGCAGCTCGGTTCTCAGCGTGTGCATGAACTTATCCATAACCGTGCGCAATCCCTGCTCCGGATACGTCTCCAGTGGACTGATGAAATCTCTGGCAGAAACCTCAATGAACTCCTGAACAGCGTTTCTCAGAGCCATCTGCAACTCGTATCGACAGTCCACATAGTCGTTGACCACCTTGGGTACCGTTCCTATCAGAATGTTGAGAAACCGGTTTTGCTCCTGATCGTCCGTAACGGCAGCAGAGAAGTTTGTATCGATGGTCTGTTTGGACGTGTCGCTATGCACGAACCTGTTGAACAGCTTTCTGATGCCACTGAAGTCCAGGTTCGTCTCGCGACGAGCATGTTCGATCTCCAATGTCGCGATGTACTCACGAAGAAACATCAGGTTTTTGATCTGATACAGTTTCGACTCCACACCTGGAACAGTGCCAAAATTGTCTCGCATCGACAAAATAGTCAGATGGACCACCGAGTTGGCCAGGTCGTCAAAAACACTCTGGTTCAGCAGCTGGTAGATTTTCATCAGCAGCCTGACGGCATTGGTGATTGGTGGATACACTAGTCTAAGGCTTTCCTCATTCAACGAAGCATCCTCAAAAGTGAAGGGTATTTGGTCGTTGTCGCCCTCCGGTCTTGCTGGAGGCTCCTCTGCAACGCCGTGGTCCACGTTCATCTTCCGACGGTGCCCAATGCTCAATTCCTTGCCTGTTTTGCGGTAGCTCACAATGAACTTGTCCACATATGCCTGGATTCTGAACACCAGTCTGGTCTGGGTGTCTTCCATGACTGGCTTAAACATCTCGCCCAGCTGGATCTTCTCCTGCAACGGAGCGTCGTGTCGATACATGTCGTCGTCGTCATATTGAACGCTGTTGTCAAACTCCTCCACGTCAGAATAGTTTTGCAGAATGGAAATCAGCTCGCACAACTCAGAAATGCTGTTCTCGCGAATGATTTTGTGCCGCAGCAGATAATACAAAGGATCCAGCAACGATTCAAACCATTTCGTCAATGCAACCACATTGGTAGAGTTGTCCAGCTCAGAGGTACATTTATGCTCCTCCAGGAAGAAGGTGTCTTTAAACATGTCATATTCTCTTTCCATCACTTTGATGAAGTACGCGATGTTGCTCTGTGCGAGCTCAACGCAGCCCTTGGTAGTGTCCTGAACTGACATATGTTGTTGTATAATGGAACTGAGCAGATTTGATCGCGATCTGAAATATTGGTTGTAGGTATCATTAAGCAGTCCCAAGTATTCTGGGTCCTGGTTCTTCACCGCGCGCACGTACAATTCCTCGAACAACGGTCTGTATCCTGCCACATCTTCTTCAAACTGGCTATACACCAACGCCTCCACAAGAACGAACATGCTTGCAGATTCCATGCCCAACTCTTTTTTCTTCTCTGCGATTTTCAGCTGCAGTTCAGCTTCCAGTTCTCTGATTCCAGTAGTGATGTAGTTTTTGACCAGGGTCAGAGCGCGGATCATGCACTGTTTGAACCTGTGTTTATATATTTCGATCTCTTTGAACGATGACGCGTGAGGATCGTGGACGAAAACCAGACATTCGTCCAGTTTCGCCAGAATGCCCCTGTTGAACGACGGACTCGTCACTATCGACCCAGAACTCGAGGTGTTCAGAGTCTGCACGATCGGATCCAGAGACTCGAAAATCGCCAGATTCTTGGCAATTTCGTCGTGCAGCCCGTCGAGCTGCTGGATCTCCACTATCAGTTGTGTAGAATTCGTCTGGAAATCCAGCGTTTGCATCGTCACCTGGTCGCCAATCACCAACAACCTATTCAAGTCCTGAATTATTGAGCTCGCCTCCTTGAGAAACCCCTCGTTCTCATTGTAGTTGTGCCGCAAATAGCTCTGAAACTCTAAAACGTCGTGGCTGCTAGCCTCGTCGACCAGCCATTGGTCAGCCGCATCTATCACAAACTCGCCGTCGTACACCCCAACGTGTTCGTCCCACAACCTCTCGCGCTCCTTGGCGGTCAGCGGAAACATCACTGGCCGATTTGGCCATACCAACTGGGACCTCAGACCTGAGCTAAAATCCAGAGACCGGCTTCGTCCGCGGACCTTGCGGTCTTCAAGCACGACCGAGTCAATAATTGAGGTGCTCGCGGACACGGTGGATCCCACAGACCCCGCTCGGCTTCGACGACCCTTCGAGTCTGTAACACTAGAACCTCTTCTTCTCATAACGTGTACAATATATGAAAATAAAAAATAATAATATGCGTTTTATTTAGCTACAAGCTCTGGCATATATATCCAGTGGTCCCTTTCCGGAAAATAGTACCACGAACTTTTGATGTCGATCGTCTCGTCCACAGCGATAGGCTGCACAGGACTCGTGTCCTTTATTGCCTTCGATATTAAATAATTGATGTGTGTTTCAGCTGGTAGAGTTTCCAGATTAGTTCCTATTATAGATGTCAACTCTTCCACCTTTATGGTGTATTCATCCATCCGTTCTTGGTAAACATTGACGAGCTCATGGATGATATCGTGTCGGGGATGGTCTTTTCGCAGATGGCCCGAAATATGAGCTGCTTCGACAGCCATTACTTTTGAGATAACTTCGCAAACTAGAGATTGGGCCCTTTTCAGAGTACCTGTTTCCAGATTGTTGGATTTTGTAAGTCGCACGAGCTTGCTTTGACACAGTTGTTTTCTTGCGGTATGGAAAAGCACAGTCTTTTCTGTTTCGATCTCTAGATCTCGTAGTGATGTCATGAGCTCTGGTCTCCTGTCTGCCTGCACCTTAGCAAATATTACTGCTCTCGAGAGCTCCATAGAAAGCTCCTCATCATATAAGGCCTTTTCGAAATGAAACTTTTCCTTATCGAAGTGGGCGCAGAACTTGAACAGCTTCATCTCGAGCTTGGAAGTGGGCACTTGGGGTTGGCAGATGCGGTCGAATTGTTCAGCCGATATTTTTGTGCCCGAGAATGGAGCTGTTAGCAGAAGGTGCGATAACTCAGCCGGGGTAGAACGAGGTGTAGAGAGAGAGAAAGCGGATGGAGAGGCAATTTGCGAGGGCGATTTAATGGGTGGTGAGTTTCGAAGTGGGTGGAAAGACTCGATAGAATTGACTAACGAAGAAGCCGTGAGAGGAGCAGAGGCTTGTGTGGTATCGACAAACTGCTTGGCCATCAAAGTTTTCTCCTGGCTGCCAAGCTTGAGCTGCTCACTTTCTCGTCGCTCGTTTTCTTCTCGCTTCACTACCACCTCCAAGCTCTCAACAGTCACCTCTTCCGTTTTCTGTCTTTTTTCTTCTCCTTGCACTGTATCTCTGTTCGGGTGAAACACCCACGGATCATCCAGCAGTTCCATCTTCACGGTCATAGCCTGCTCCCACCAGTCCACCTCGCACGCCAGATCTTTCTTGTCGCCCACCACCTGGATCCAGTCAGCATGGACTTCCACCTGATCGCTGAAAAAGGCACTCACTCCCTGGACTCGCACCAGCCAGCAGGTGTTTTTGTCGAATCCGGCCATTGTCGCGTGATACAGTTGACTTTGCACCCTGACACACATGGGCATCTGAGACGACCCGTCGCACACCTCCAGAAACATGTAGAATCGCTCGGGGCTCAGCTCCTGCCACCGCTCCCCAACAACCTTGCCCTGAATAGTTATCTTCTGCACAGGATGGTTGCCGAGCATCGAGATCCCCTTGCTGGCAGCATCATAGCCATCATTCAAGTAAACTGATCGACAATCTTGAAGCTTTTGGACGTCGGCAACGAACATGGGGATGTTTCCATACATGATAGCAGGAGCCGTACTGAATAGATTGGGCATGTAGTAACTTGCCCCGTTTTCTTTGAATTTAACGTATTTGGGGTCCCCCATTAATTCCAGGTCAATCAGTTCGTCAACCAGCGGTCGAGCTCGCTTTCCTCGCGACGAGAGATGGAAAGCCTGCATGGATCGAAAATTAACAGAAAATAAATAATGAAATTTATTGATAGATAATCATTTACAAAATATTGCAATGCCACCAATAACTTGCCATATTCTCGACATAACTCTGGGAAAACCTGCTGCAAATGTACGATGCGACATCAGCGTATTGATGGATGGGTTCGAACCTTTTGCTACGGCCTCGACGAACTCGGATGGCCGGGTCGCCGAATGGACTCCAAAGTCAGGTTATGATGTGAACAAGCTTGGTTTCGAGGGAAGTCAATGGACACTGCTTCACAGTGGAATCTATCAGATTCGCTTCCATACCAAGGACTATTTCCTTGCTCGTGACGGTAAAACGTTTTTCCCCTTTGTGGACATAACGTTCGAGGTGCCCAATCCTCCTGACAACCATTACCATGTTCCATTGTTGCTGAGCAATTACGGCTACTCTACCTACAGAGGGTCATAACCACGTTATACTAATTATGCAGTTCGGAAATAATGCGTATACTCTCTAGACCGTTCATGAACGGCCATTTCGTATCTTTTGTAGTGGTTTAACTCGGCACGAATCTCCTTGATCTGTATAGGGTCACGAGAAAGCTGTGAGTAAGTCTGTTTCAGCCCACCGTTGAACCGGGTGTATTCATCAGGAGAAAACGTCTCGTTCAAATATAGTCTATTAGAGAATTGGACCCGTCCTCTAGAGCCACGGACTTTCGTGGAACCCGTGAGCTGTCCTGACGGCTCTTTGGGCATGTTGGACACCACAATATGGATACTTTCCGGCTCTGTATCGCTGAAATGGGTCCGCAAATAATGCTGGTAGTTCTTTGCGTCGATCGACCTTGTGGCATGCAGCTTCGTTGTGTTCTTGCGACTCAACGACTTCTGCTTCTCCAGCGACTTGATCCGCATCGATTTGCGCTTGATTAACTTGTCCTGGTTCATATCTTCGAAAAAGGACGTCTCGCCAATTCCAATGATGGAGGATAGATAGTCGAGATCCTCCTCTGCTTCCGTCGCCGGATCGGCCTTCTCAGGCTGGAGATCGTCCCCAGTCTCGAAACTGCGCATACTCTCATCGTCACTCAGGTCCACAGATAGAGTCAACGGGGCCATCGAAAGACACTGCTCTAGATCGCAATCAGTTTCTGCCTCTATGCCTTGCTCTATTTTTAGCACCGTTTGTGTGTCTGCTTTTGATCCCGATTGTAGCGCCATCGCCGGCTCTACCGCATCCGCTTTCTCCGTCTCCCTTTCCTTTTTCCATCCCTTTTTCAGGAACATGCTAAACACCTTCTTCAGGCCTTTTTTCTCATCCTCTTCATCCTCGTCAAGAGTGATTGACGACGCCGACGTCTCGTACTCAACAGACGGCGCTGGTGAAGCCGACGACCCACTGGATCCAGTCATCTGGAACTGGATTTGGGCTGGAATCGCCGGAACTTGTCTTGCAGGCGATAAATTGGGCATTGAGTTGTATCTTGGAGGCCTGGTTTCAGGTTGGAATCTTGGACGAAAAACCTCGCCATTGGGGAAGTAGTACGTCTGGGGCATTTGCAGAGGAAGTGGATCCGAGTTTCTAACACTCTTACGAAGCCCAGGCCGCCGTGGCCTTTGCACTCGCAGCTTGCGCACGAATCGGTCCTCTATTACCAATAATGAGTCAGTGTTCAGCTCCCGTGGCGTCGTCATAGAACGCATAGTGCGCACAGATGGTATCGAAGACACCGAGCTCCGCCGACTCTGGACGTGGTTCTGCTCCACAGGATAACTCGCCATGGATTGAGAGAACCAATTGCCTTCGCACTCGTCACCAAATCATTAATTTTAGAAATATTTTTTCGCGGCCAGCCAACCGCAAAGCCACATGCCAAGTGTTGAAATATCCTCACCTGTCACACTCGCCACAGGCTTCTAGAAATAAACAGCGTGCAGACTATCACCGTTGCCAGCGTCCAGAATTCAATAAAAGGCCGCTGCGACACGTCGCCAACAGGCAAAGACACACTCAAGAAGTTGGGGCCGCGACTGCCGAAATGGTACATCCGCGAATGTGTCTGCTCCAGCAACCTGTTCTCGTACAGGAAACTGCTGCGAACCAGACTGTCGGTGTCAGGGTCACTGGCACAATCCCAGTAGAGGTCACCGGTTGATAGCTCAACAGTCTGAATATCTCCGGTTGGCTCGCCGTACCGAAGATGTAGCGGGATCTCGAACTCAGAAACTTCTGGAGCAAGTTCCAGCCGCAGGGAACATCCCCCGTCCACCTTGTAAACGGGCAACTCCAAATCGCTCTGACCAAAAAGCGTCACGTTCTTGAACGTTTGAGATCCCCAGTCCGATTGGTACTTATCAACAATGAACGACGGTGGAACATCCAGATCAAACATTAGACGACATTCTGGTGCCGGCTGGCTGATTCCTCCTGATATTTGCACTTTGTACGTCGGATGGAGCCCGGTGGGCTGCAAAAACGTGTGGTTCACAGACACACCCTCTATTCTCTGATGGAACAGGTTTAGATAGAGTGACGTGGGCACCAGTTTGGAGTTTCCGCGGAAGCGTGCTCCGCTCACACTGTAATCGATGTCGTGAGCTAAATTGTCAAGATAGAATATTCCAACCTCCCTGTTGTCTGATCTGGCCAGTGAGAGCGGCTGGTCAATCATCGGCCAGTAAAAAAGCATCTTGAGCTTGTTAGAGTCTAGCACAAGCTCGAAACCATTTGCCTGTTGCAGTTCGGTGAGCGGGATCGGAAACTCACCTCCAATCAACGCATTCCACAAACTCAATACTTGAGGTTCAATTCGCGGTTCCTCAAACAGATAACTTCGAAACCACTCCTCGTAGAACCATGGCTTGCTCTTTTTATCCACCATGAGTAATTTTAACACCATTTCCACCGCGAGTTGCGACATCTTTTCGTATTGATCCATATTTCTAGCGGTTTGAGGAGCCACATCTATCCGTATTCCCGCCGGAAGACTTTCATGATCGTTGAATATAGTTTTTTTTGGCTTGGAAGTGCATTTTCTCGTCAATTGCACATTTAAAAGCTGGATTTTGTGAAAGATATCTTTGTATTCACTCCTCAGCAGATTCAGGTCAATGTCTAGTCGATCCTCTCTGGCAAGCGGGCGCTCCTTAGCTGCTGGAACCGTCACTTCACTTTCACTCTCAATCCCATCAAAAACTGCCTTTTCGTTTCCATAAACAAACAGAGTAGTTCTGTGGTTCATGGTGATTTAAATAATATAAAAAAAATAGCAAATCTCATAGATTTTGTATAGCTGAGGATTTGCTATTTTGTAGCTGTGCAAGTTTGACTAGTCTAATATCCAGTAACGATGAGATTTATCTCGGTGATGTGATTGGCTCTTCTGGGTTTACCGGAAAATTAGTGACATTCGGCTTCAGTCGTTCAACCTCTTCAGAAATCAAACTGCAGATCATCAGCTAAAATCGCCCTGAGATGAACTACATTTCGTATGATCGGGCTTTAACCACCGTCGTTCTCTCGATTGGCGATCTTGTTCACTTGAATAATTTCCCCTCAGGATTTCCTGTTTAGTATACGATCTATTTGTATGTAACTTAACGCTTGCCAGACTTCTTGCGCTTCTTCTCAATTCTGCGCAACGCACGCATCTCGTTCTTCATCACACCATCCACCATCTTATATTTACCCTTCACACCCTTTGGACGGCCACTCAATCCCTTATTCTGGCCTCTAGCAACAACCAACTTAACCTTAGGCTTGACGGTCTTCTTCTTGCCCAGCTTCGAAGCAATGGCCTGTATCTCCTTAGCTTTGTCGAGTTCACTCTTGGACTCGTCATCTGCGATCATGTCACTCTTCTTCTTGAGCTTCTCCAGACGCTTGACGGCTCTCATCTTCTTTCTGCCAACAGCTTCCATCACCTTCTTGATTGGCCGGGCATTCAGCTGTTTCATCTTCTCTTTGATAGCCAAAGCTGCCTCCTTGGTAATTGGCCTGTTGATCTTGCTGTGCCTGTTCTCGTCCTCTAAGAACCAATCTGGGAGACCGTCCTTGTCTCTGAACGAATACTTGTTGAATCCTTCCTCAATGAGATCATGCTTGCTCTTTTGGCCGAGTGCAAGCTGATGAGCCAAAGTCATCGCCTCAACAGTGGCAAGGTCGACCTCGTTCTGATGTGACATGCTGCTCTCGGAGCCCTTGACAATCTCAAAAGTATTTTCGTCAGTGTCGCTAGCGGCCTCACTTTCGCTCGCACTCTCAAGTTCGTCACTAGACTCCTCCTCTGACTTCTCCCCAAATTCTTTCATCTCAGCCTCGCTCTCCGGCTCACTCTGTGACTCACTCTCACTATCTTCCTTCTTCTCATTCTTCTCGGCAAGCTTATTGGCCTCGCTCACTTCAATACCTTCGAAAATAGAATCGCCAAAGAAATTGCTGGCCGTCCGGCTCAGACCTCCCTTTTTGCGCTCAATCGTCTTAATCAGCTTGTCGATCGCCTCGTCGTCCTCGCTGTCGAGATCACTCTTGTCCTCTTCTTCGTCCACAGCCTCGTCACTGCTCACTTCGCTCTGCTTGTCATCAATCCCATCCCACTCCTCATCGTCGCCTCCGCGAGCATTCTTAGCCCGTAACCTCGCATCACGCTCCATCTTCGATTCCTTGTATTGCTGGTACATTGAGTTCAGCTCCTCCTCCAAATTATCAAGCTCATCGGCAGACCCGACTTCCTCCACGTCGTACATAATGTCGTTGTCTTTGATCAGATCCTCGCCCGTGAAAACCATGCTCTTCTTTCCACGCGCAAGATCGTCCAACTGACCGGTCTTTTCCGCAAGCTTCAAATTGAACAAACTCTCAGAGCCGATCTGTCCGGCATCCAGCCCAATCTGCATATCTGTAAGCATATTCATCTGCATCCGCTGGACTTCCTGCTGCCGGGCCTCGTTATTGCGTCTTTTCTCCCGCTTCTGCTTCATCCTCTGTCTTTCCTGCAGTTCCTCAATCTCCTGGTCGATCTTTTGGTCTTCGGTCAGCTCCTCCACCTCCACCGGTGCCTCTTCCTTATCCTCATCAAGACCAAGCACAGTCCGTGCGTGCTTCCGCCATTTTATCATCATCCGGAAATCCTTCTTTCCCAGGACCTTGAGATCCTTGCAACATTCCAAAAACTCCTTAGTGGTGTCCTTCATCCTACGTAAAAGTTGCCAGTCCTCACTTTCGGTGTCAATCTCAAACATGCTCACGCCTCCGAGGGTGTTGATCACCTCAGTATCCTGTTTGATCCAGTCTAAGAGTGGCATTGGATGGAATAAAGTGTAGTCCCCTTCTGCATAACCATCTCTCTTCCGCTTCTTCACTTCAGGATTGAAAACCTTAGCTTCGTTGTTGGCAGGGCCCTCAGGAAGCTCTTCGAACACCTCTTTCGGGTCCAGAAGGCGCGGATCCAGCTTTTTAGGTGCTTTGAAGCCTTTGCACACCACGAAAATCTCAGCAGAGACATTACGCGATGCAGGAGGCTTGGTGGCCTCCACCTTGTCGAATAGCTGCCGGAAAACCCAAAGCAGGTTATTGTAGTCTCTGGAACGGAAAATCTTGGTCACAAACGTTCCTCCAGGACTCAGATGTTCCACAGCTAATCTAAGTGCCTGTAGAGTCAAATGCGATTGTGTGTATGCATCCTGCACCCAGTTCAAACCCACATTTGGGGCTCCATCATGTAACACTGTATCGGCTTTCCACGTCTTGAGATGGCCTCGGAGTTTCGACCGACAGTCCTCTGTAGTGATATCGCTCTGAAAGGTGATACAGTTGGGGATACCTTTGATGGGCACTATATCAACTCCGACAATTAACGAATTCACCGGACATAGTTGTGCAGCCACCTGACACCACGAGCCCGGAGCTGCACAGAGATCGATAACTGCTCTGGATTTTTCGAGGAAATGGCCATATTTCTGGTTGATCTGCAGTAATTTGAAAGATGAACGTGCACGGTATCCCTTCTCCTTTGCCAGGAAGTAGTATCTATCCAGCCGACCTTTAGCATTCTTCTTCTGAGTTCCAGCCATGATGTATTAGTGGGAATGATAATGTAGATAAATATTTTCCTAAAATTTTTTTCCGTCGATCGACTCAATTTAGTTTTTTATCGTCTCTTTTTCATCGTATGGCTGACAACAAGTACACTCCGGTGATTGTGGAGCTGTTTCGGCCCAAGTTGCCGATGCAGTATCTGCCGACGGTAGACCTACCTCTCCAGAATAGGAGAACAGCGAAAATTGACGGATTGGCCGCGTTTCTGGAGTCCGTTAAACACCACGCTGAAGAACACAAGGACTACGAGAATCAGATTGTGAGCCGAGAAACTAAAGCACGAATCAAGGCACATCAAAACAGAGAAAAATTGCAAAAGTCTCTTCTGGCATGGGACCCAGAAAATGATGCTCATATCACGGGGGATCCTTATAAGACTGTTTTTGTCGGACGACTTGATTACGCCGTCAACGAGATTGAATTACGCGAAAAATTCGCCCAGTTTGGCGAAATCGACCAGATCCGAGTGGTGAGAGACCCCACCAATGCCAATAAGAGCCGAGGTTATGCCTTCATCCTGTACAAAACCGTGAACGATGCAAAACTTGCGTTCCAAAAGGGCAACAGAATGCTTATTAACGGCCGAACGGTGGTCGTTGATATTGAACGAGGACGAGTAGTTAAGAATTGGAAACCCAGACGATTGGGTGGGGGCTTGGGTGGCCGCCAGATCGTTCATAAACACAAACAGCCTGAACAGCCCGAACCTGCTCCAAAAGCACTGTATCCACCGCCTTCATCGTATGGTCGTGGAAACCACGGCTATCGGGGCCGAGGTGGGCGTGCTCCTCGGACGTATCAGCCCAGAGGCAACAGACAGCCATACAACAGACCTCCAAGATATTGATTTGTTGCTTTGCGGTGCACGGGTGTGTGCGTGCGCATGCTACGTCAAAAAATCATGTTTATCTTATTTAGATATATTTTAGAACGAGTCGCCATCAATAAGGTTGTTTACTTTTTTTCTTTCCTGGAAGGCCAATTCACCAACATACCACCTTATTCAGCAACATGGGGCTGTTTTCTTTAAGATTTAAGCTTCTCTCGGTGGTCTTCGTGCTATTGTATACCCTTTCGCATGTGTACTTGCAGTGTCCCTTGACATCGGTCTATGATCCAAACTCGTCCCAATCGTCAGATCTTATCTGTGACTACACTCATAGGTACTACAAATATGTTGAGCCATACTGTGGATCATTTGTTGAAGCTGCTGATGCCAAGGTGATTGGTCCGTTGGGCAATTACTATGCGAAATCACCGTTCAAGCCTATCGTTGATTCTGGATACGGTCATGGCGCAGCAGTGTACAACAAGTACGCCAAAAACCACTTGGATAAATGCTGCCAAGCAGTGAAGAGCAAGACTGGTGACATTTGGATCCAGGTGTCAACGAGGTCTAAGGAATATACTAGAGTTGCTCTAATGTATTTGAAAGCAAAGGCAAGCGATCTAGGACAGTATTGCAAGGCAAAAAGTCTCATGTTATGCAAAGCCACAGGAGACGTGTTTGTGACGAAAATTGCTCCGCAGACTGTGAGACTTCTGCAATATTTGAAGACACAGCTTTTTGTGCAGGGGACAAGGTTTAGACTATTTTTGCATTTGAGATACAACCTATATCTGAGACCACATTTGATCAAGCTTTACTACCAGCTGAAGCTAAACAAATTAGAGCCATATCTGGAGATGTTTCACAACTCATGGTTCTATCAAAACACAGAAAAAATGGTCCTCTTGCTTGTCGACGGAATAAAGTACATCTGCACGAAGGCCTATGAATACATCCTTGCATTTAGAAAAGAATCTTTGAGCTGGAAGTCTACTGAGGAATACTTAAAGATTGAGCGCAAGAAACAGTTTCTGAAAGACGAATTCAACAAAATATTCAATGCTGGCTTCAAAATTCCAAACTACGAGGATCTCGAGTTTTTCAAGAAGCTCTCCAAGGAGGCTATGGAGACTGAGAAAATTGAGGATGCTTCCGAGACCTTGTCGGGGACAGAGCCAACTCTCACGAAATACAACAGGATGTTGAAGGGAATCACAGAGGATGCATTAGGCGACTTCCAGTCGCAGGTGGCCAGAGTAGACTCAGAGACGTATCTGAAGATTCATGATGCGCTGAAACCCGAATTGCAGGAATTGAGCAAGCTAGTTAACAGCAATTACGACGAAATCCATTTGATGATCAATGATATCAACCATAGTACTGAAAAGCATGTTTCTCGCCAGGACATGCGCGACATTCTTGCGCAGATAGCCGATACTTTGGGAGAGAGAGCAGAGGCTATAACTGAGAAGTTCAAGCAGTACGAAAATGAGTGTTCAGAGGAGATATTGCGTGCAAGAACCTCAATTCTCGAGACTCTTGAGGAATTTAGCGAGTCTGCTTTGACCGCGTACTCTACGGAGATAGTTCAAAATGGTGACGATTGGAAGGAATGGAAAAATTACAACGAGTTGAAGCGAGAATTGATCGGAATTAGAGATTTGATTTTGAACTCGAGTCCAAAATTGGAGCGTGTTGAACAGCTTTTAAGAGAGCTGAACGACACGCTTAGTATCTTGGTGAACGACGGCAAATCTTATCTTGCCATCTTGCGGGCTAAGGCTAACTTGGAGTTCCAGTCGCGCGAGAAGGCCGAGAAAGAGAACGAGGAGGAATTTACCAGTACGATTGTGCTGTATGAGACAGTTGTTCTCGACGAGAACAACCATCCGTTGACCACAATAAGCGCTGAAATGCAGGCTGAGGAGACTGGTGGGCCAGAAGATGAAGAGGAGGAGGAAGAGGTGCAGCTCAACGAAAAAGTCGAACCCAAGACGCTGATAATATGATGTATAGCAAGTGTGTAGGTGAATGAAATGGTACGACAAATAGTATTTTATTACGAGAAATTTATATCTCTGATTCCGTCTTTGTCGATGATCTTGACGTAGAGGCCTTTGAAGTCCATAGGCATTCTTTTGACGAGCTCCTCATTGCACATCTTGAGCAACTTGAGTCCTTCGTCCAACGACATGTCGGGTCTGTAATGGTGATCGAGCAGTGACATCGTATAGAATGCAGCATATCCGTGAGCGCAGTATGGCAGGTCGACTCTTGTTCCAAGGTAGTCGATCAACGACAAAAATGGCTCGGTGCCCTGATGGAGACCACCGAGCAGAATCTGGACCTGATACGGCGTTCTTGATCTGATTGATGTGGCCAATTGTTGCCTGACAAAAGAGGCAATGGCCTTGGAGTTGAGCTCTGTGTTTTCTCTCATTGTGAACAGCTGGATGTTTGCTTGGATGTAGTCTGCAAATTGGGTGGTGTCTCCCGACTCACCGGTGAAGGCGAGCAAGTTGTACTGATTGAGAACTCTAGTTTTGTCATCTGTGTCTTTTAGAATGGAGATACCTCTCGTGAACGCTTTGGAAGTTGCGATGATGACCGAGTCATTGACCCTGATGCCCAAAATAATATCCATGTTTGGTGGCGAAAAGTTAGAAAAATAAAATAAATAGGAATATAGACCTGGGGGAAACAAGGACGAACGAAAGAATTCTATAAAGTAAATGTTCAAACTAAATGGTTAAAAAGCAGAGTATGTGCAGGAAAAAGAATCGTTTTTCCTGAGAAGGGAGCTGGATTGGGAGTTGCTGAACGAGGGTTTTGTTTGTGAACTTCTTTTAATCGCTAGTTCGTGGTTTGTAATCAGCTACTCCTTGTTTGTGAAGAAGTCTTGTTCTTTGCTCCAAATCTGTTGATCTGTTCGGTCGTGGGAGCAATTGTATCCTAATATTATTCCCCACCTAATATCCTTCGCCCTACTCCTTTTTAAATTAATTTCCTGGCCAAATTAATTCTATATCCTATTATACTGCCCCCCATGAAACGCTACAGCAAAGGCCTCTCGATGGCCATGCTGTATGCGCTTTCTCTCGTGATCAACAACACGCCACCGATCATCTGGAAAGTGCTGTCCTTCGTCTGGGATCTTGTGTTCTTCTGGCTCAAACGTCTCATCAAGCTGGTTCGTGACTCGCCCATCCGCACGCTTAAACGTTCCCTGGACACTTGCACAGACTTCCAGGAGTGGGAGATGATAACATCCGAGATCGACAGACTGAATGGTTACGATGTCTGGCGACAGAACTTCATCAGCAAAAAATACGACTACAGACTGATTAACGAGCGACTGCACGACTTGCGCATCGCAAGAATCAACGAGGATCCACTGAGGGTGATGGGGATCTTGCGTTCGGGCGTTCTTCGGAACTTTGGTGGCATTTCAAACAAACAGCTGTATAATAAGTCATATATCGGAACTAAGGTTCTGATAGAGGACTACCTCGAGGAGGTGATGCGGTGCTTCCAGTTTGTCGATGACTGGCAGCTCAAAGACAAATCGGTTGACATCAACAATTTCAACCAGATGAAACTGGACTTCTTCCACGATTCAAGACAGACTCTGGGCGTGACAGCACTCATCCTGCAAGGCGGATCCCTTTTTGGACTGTGTCATTTGGGTGTCATCAAGGCATTGTACTTCAGAAACCTGCTTCCACGTGTCATCGCAGGTTCTGCTATTGGTGCACTCGTGGGCTCGCTCATCTGTTGTCTCGATGATTCAGAAATTGAGGAGAATCTAGTAAATTTGGTGAATCTATTGCCGCAGAATGGATTCACTGATAGTGCTACCAGCGTGGTTGAAACTGTGTTGAAGAAAGGGTACAGCCAAGATATGCTGATATTTATTGAATACGTCAAGTCCAAGGTCGGAAATCTCACATTTGAGGAAGCATATTTGAAGACCAACAGAATCCTTAACATTCTGGTCTATCCAACTACTAGCGGTGTTCCGTCACTTCTCAATTACATCTCCACGCCGACCGTCACAATCAAGAGCGCAATCTATTGTTCTATCGGCAACGGCGTGCTGAAAGACAACGTTCAGCTACGGGTCAAGACCTCCGAAAGCAAGATCGAGGTTCTCCAGTTCCTAGGCCGTCGTTGTGAATACGTTTCACCTCATTATGCCAGTTCGATCTCGGGCAAATCGTTCTCGTCCGAATCCCCATACACTAGGCTCACCGAGCTGTTTAACGCCAACCATTTCATTGTGGCCCTAGCCAGACCGTATCTTGCACCGTTGATTGGAAACGACCTCAAGCACTCGCCGACATCCTGGCAGCTCACAAACCATATTAAGAACCTGATTAGCATGGAGCTCCGCCATCGAATAGAGGCCTTGGAAAAGTTTGGACTTCTTCTAGGCTTTTTCCGTTGGTTGGCAGTTGATGAGAAGACTCCCCGTTTTGAGAGCAGCGAAATCACCATTGTTCCTGAGCTGAGAACTCTGATCAAAGATTTCAGTCGCATATTTGATGTCAACAAGTACAAGGAGAACATTCCATACTGGATTCAAGTTGGAGAGCGGTCTGTGTGGCCATTGTATCCATTATTGGAGACTCGGTGTGCAATCGAGTTTGCGCTTGACGATTATTATAACCTGTACAGAAGTAGATAATGATAACCACGACCTATCGGTAGAAAAGCTTGACAACTCCATCTTTATTCACCAGGTAGAGGTATTCTTTCTCTATTATTGTTTTTGGAGACTCGATCGAGCCTTTGCAAATAGCCAGTTCACCCGTCACGTCAATAGCACGGCCCGTTTTCAGTGGACGCAGGCTCAAGACGAGATTGGCTCTGTGAGCCAGCTTCGTCAAAAAAGTGGCGTGAACAGTGGCAAGATCATTTGGAAACTCGGAATAATCCATCAGACACGCGTCACTACTGCTGATGAGGAACAAGTTGCATTTGGCATTCAATTTCTGCAACTGCGTTAGTAGGATATCCACCTTAGTATCCGTAAGAAACAAAAGGTATTCCGGATTCTCAATGAGCACGTTTGGTTTGATTTTCGCTCCCATTAGATCGATCTCTTTCGACATTCTATTATACCAGTCATCATAACTATCAAACAGATCAACGTATTTGTAGCCGGCCAGATCGCCCTTCAGCCGGGCCAATTGTTTCCTGTGCAATGAGTCATCGCCTATGAGGGATGCGAAGACCACCGGTACGCTTTTCTGGCCGCTAGTTGGGTTTTTGCTCACGTAGCAGGTGTCAAAGAGCGAGTTCTCCATAAGTGCAACGGTGAGCCATGTGGGTTTCGTGGCTGCACGGTATAGTATCAATGTACAAAAGTTGTAGGTGGGGAGCGATTTCGGGACAATCGAGCCGTCTTCGAAGATCACCAAATCCTGCTGCTGGAGGTCAGAAGACGAAGACATTGGTTTGAAGCACTGAAAAGTTTTGATTCTAAAAAATACAGAAAAAATACAGAAAAAATACAGAAAAATTTAAGAAAAAAATATATTTCAAACCATGTCCCTTCCTGCTGTCCCAGCCAGCTTTTCGGGCGATTTTAAAGCCCACTCCAACTATACCGCTGCGATCAGACGGCCAATTGAGCCGGTTGGAAAATACTTCTTGGCCCATGCTACTAGAACTTTGCGTGGCCACACATGGTCAGAGTACGAAAAATTAGAGGCTGAGGAAAACGTCACCAAGGTTGACGAGTCTGGCGACGACGATGAGTTCGACGACTATCAGGACCCAGAGCTTCTGGACCACGACCCTAGAGACTGGAAGTCATGTGATCTTTATGCTGTGATGGGCTTGACTAAGCTCAGATACAAGGCTACGGAGGACCAGGTGAGAAGAGCACACCGTAAGCAAGTGTTGAAGCACCATCCAGACAAGAAGGGTGCTGCTGGTGGGCTGGATCAGGACGGATTCTTCAAGATTATCCAGAAAGCTTATGAGACTTTGCTGGACCCAACCAAGAAGAAACAGTACGATTCTGTGGACTTCAATGCTGACGTGCTGCCTCCATCACCAAAGGATAAATACGATTTCTTCGAGGCGTGGGGACCCGTTTTTGCAAGTGAGGCCAGATTCTCCAACAGACAGCCTGTTCCTTTACTGGGAACCGCTGAGTCTCCGAAGGAGGAGGTCGAAGCTTTCTACAAGTTCTGGCTGAACTTCGACTCGTGGAGAACGTTTGAATTTTTGGATGAGGACGTTCCAGACGACACTGCAAATAGAGATCACAAGCGTTACATCGAGAAGAAGAACAACAACGCCAGAAAGAAGAGAAAGACTGAGGACAACAAGAGATTGGCAGATCTTGTCAAGAGAGCCAACCAGGAAGATCCTAGAATCAAGAAGTTCAAGGAGGAGGAGAAGGCAGAGAAGGCCAAGAAAAAGTGGGATAGAGAGGCCGGTGCCAGACAGGCTGCTGAGGAGGCGCGGTTGAAGGCTGAGGCTGAGGCCAACGCTAAGGCTGAAGCCGAGGCAAAGGCCAAGGCTGACAAGGAGAACTCCAAGAAGGCCAAGGAGGCAGCCAAGAGCGCTAAGAAGAAGAATAAGCGTGCCGTTCGTGCTGCAGCCAAGGATTCTGGCTATTTTGGTGCTGAGGATAAGGCCACTCTGATTGATGCTGATCTTGAGACTCTAATTGATGCATTTGATGATGTTACTTTGGGAGAGGTGGCTGGCAAGTTGAACGGAGCTGATCCGGCTACTGCCAAGTCGATCCTGGACGAGGCTGCAAAGAACTTGGGAGGCAAGGTGTCTCTGAAGTATTTTGGAAATTAGAGATAGATAGATAAATATCCAGAATACTTATCGTGCTACAATTTGATGTGTGGTAAACGTCTCATTATAAATCAACATAAAAGGCTATTCGGGTGCATTTACGTACTCCAGAACCATCTGCGTTTCGGTTTCGGAACTTGCTGGTCTAGCAATAGTTGGATCTTGGCCTCGTACTCTCTGGTTTTTCCCTCCTGAGATATTATATGTTCTTCAGCGTCAAGATGGTGCCAAAGGTATTGCAAAAGTAGGTAAACTCCAGACCCAAGCAAAAAGAACGAAGCCATGGGCCTTTTATAGTCACCCAACGTGGGCTGGAGCGCTTTATTCTGCTCCTCCAGTAGTTCTTGGTACTTTGCTTCTTCTATTTCTTTCTGGCGATCGAGCTTCTGCGTAATTGAATCTATTTTCTGTTGGATCTGGTCGGCCTTGGATGGTTCCAGGAACGGATCGGAGGGCTGATACAGGGACGACTGAATATTGGCGATGGCCTCCAAGTCCTG
Source organism: Ogataea minuta (assembly GCA_003706195.2). NCBI lineage: Eukaryota > Fungi > Ascomycota > Pichiomycetes > Pichiales > Pichiaceae > Ogataea > Ogataea minuta. The sequence goes on from PPKR02000009.1 coordinate 108,497, forward strand.
CTGAGAAAGGCCAGATTCGGCATTATCGTGTGTTTCTGCGGATTTCGAATTCTCGGGAATGTCAAAAGTCGTTTGTGGCGCCGGCTTAGCATGATTCTGCTTATTAACGAATCGGAGAGCCGTAAAATGGCGCACTCGCAACCGTTGGAACATAACGATAAAATTATTTAAAATTATTTGCCGGCTGTCTCCTATAGTGAAATAATTGAAAACTTTCATATTATATCTTCGTTTGTTAGTCCTACACCTTTCTATATTAATGTACATAATCCGACTCACCATTCGCTGTCCCCTGTAGCCTTCTGGAAGGCGTAGTCGCGACCGTCGATGTTGGCGATTCCATCCTTTAGATTGCATTTCCATTTGTTCTTCACTCGCTGCACACGGTCGTACAAGCAGAGCATGATGTTGTACTCCTGATCCTCATTATCCTCGTCCGAGTTGGCCTCGTCGTCATCTGGGTCGTCCAAATCGGAATTGATCTCGTCAGAGTCAACACCTAGCTCCGATCCCAGATCGTCGCCTTCGTCGCCTAGGTCGCCAGCACCATCTGCTTGCCTCATACGCAGCTGTTTGTGCAATATCTCTGCGTCCTCTCCCTCCAAAGTGAAACTGATGGCTCCGTCTGCCTGCCCCAGTCGCGAGGATCCGCCCGGAAGCGCAATGTTGATTCCCAGATCATCCTCCTGCTTCGGTAGCGTCGTCGGTAACGCAAGGTCTGAATGTGGCAAATGGAGACCCTGGATGTGTACACCAGAGGTCGGGTCTCCGGCACTAGGATTGAACTGCTCCTGATATGTCTGGGAACTAATTTGGTCGTCATCATGGCCTCCCATACCCAGAAAGTTACCCGTATCCTCGTACTCCTGCTTCTTCAGATCCCAGCTGAACATAGCCACCCCTGTTTTGGACAGCTTCTCTCTCCATATCCGTTTGAGGTCCAATAACGTTTGCTCGTCAATGCCCCCGTCTTCGAAATCCTGTCTGGACTCAGCAATTACGTCCTCAATGATCCGCTCATACAGCTCAGACTGAGGTTAGAATCCTAAAATTTGGCTACTTACACATTCTTTATTGGACATGGTGGCGTACAATCTTTGCTTAAAAATGCATTTGATCAATAGGCCACGAGCGGCCGGGTAAAAATGGGTGAGGAAACCTCTCCTTTTTCTCGCACGCGTTTTTATTTTGTTTACAATTATATCTTCTCCATGACGAACCCTGTGCAAAACACGTCCTCTCCAGGGCTCAAACGCATCAAACATGGTCTCACGTACAAGCACGAGACTAGAAACCCTACATTCAGACGCAGATCTCTGTCTCCGCAAAAGACCCAGTCTCTAACAGGCTCTCCCAACCGAGTGCCTTTGACGTGTATCAAAGAGCAGAAGAACGCCAAACTGGATCACCTCGTGCTAGAGAAACACGATCTGACCAAGGCGTTGAGTTCAGCGGAGAAGGAGAACGACGATAAAGCAGATGCTGTCCCATTGGAGGTGATCGACATCGCCGAGCCAGACGCGGTCGACGTGCAATCATCGCCCGTGCGCTCGCATCAAAACCGTATGGTCGCCAAAAGACAGCACGGGTCACCGTTGATGGTATCAGCAGTCAAGAAGGCGCATCTGGGTGATGAATCGTTCCAGACTCCTCTCAGGGCAACAATTACCACTAAACGCGTCACCCCACACAGAGAACACCATAGTCGGCTGATGAACGACTCTGACATCGATCTACACCATCCTTCAGCAGAGAATCCTGTGTTGGATCCACAGAACAGCCCACTGGCTAATGTTAGCCACGGCCAATTGCTCGAGGAGAAGATTGATGGCGAAACGGAGATGATCAATGGTTTGAGACATCAGGGCAGCCCAATAAACGATATTTCTGCTATCGCAGCCAACTCATCGTTGGAGAATCGTGCTGATGCGTCGTCAGACTCGGAGGTGGAGGTGGAAGAGGAGCATGATGAGAAGATGTCGCCAGTGAAGCTTTCGCAGAAGATTTCTGCATTCGATGTTTTTAACGCTATGATAGACCAGGAAGACGAGATTGAGGATTTAGAGCTGATTGAAGCCGAGGAGGCGAAGGAGCTTCCAGTATATACTCAATCGCAAATGGAGAAGATCAAATCTGTGCTACAATCGAGCATCGAGCAACTAGAGCAGAAATTGAAGGAAAAGGCTGATGAGTTCGTTTCCATGGGAGCGGAGCTTGCTATCGAGACAGATGCAAAGCGACAGGCATTAAACGAGAAGAATGTATTGACTGCAGAGCTGGAACTTTGCAAACAATCAATTGACTCGTTTAACAGAAGGATGTCCATGTCGGAGTCGAAAGTTAAGTTCCAAGTGTCGAAGCTGGAAAAGCTGAGAGCTGTCTATAACCAATTGATGAGCACAGCGAAAGGTCTAGAAGCTGAGCTGTTAGACAAGAATATGCGTATTGAGATGATGGAGGGCCAAATCGACCTGCTCAAGGAGGATAAAGTTGCTCTTGCAAATGAGAAGATTAAGCTTTCTTCGCTTTTGGAGTTGAAGAACAACGAGCTTGAGCAGTTGTCCAAAGATAAAGAATCTTTGGACAACCAATTAAAAGAGTATGCTAAGAACTCCGAATCGACATCAAAGAGGACCGAAGATCTGGCTATGGAGCTTGAAGAGAAGAAGAGTGAAGTTTCTAAGCTGACAGCCGCGTTGAATGAGCAATCGTTGAAGATGGAGGGACTAGAACTAGATCTTAGCCAGGCCTCTGAGAAGCTTAGTGTTTATCAGGAAGAACTGAAGTCTGGCGTGGACAAGATAATAGGACTGGAAAACGAGCTAAGCAGTGTGCAATCGGAGCTTGCGTCTTTGAAGGAGAAGGAAAGTTCATTGACAGACGAAAACACGAGTTTGAAAGAGGTGATGGCCAATCGTCGAGACGAGATCAAGCGCCTCAAGGCTGAGAAAGAAGAGCTCTCCAAGCAGATTGAGAGTGGGAACAACGATCCAACACAAGAACTGCTGGAGAAGACGCGACACGAACTTGCAGAGTTGCAGAGCATCACAGAGGCCAAAATCGAAGAGTTGAGCGCGAGCTTAGAGTCCAGGAACAGGAAACTGGTGGAGGCCAAGACAGAGGTTGATAGTTTGAAACAGCGGGTTTCTGTACTGGAGAACCAGCTAGAGGAGGCCAACACCAAGATTCAAGACCATGACAAGAACCTTGAACAGCAGCTGGAAAAATTGGCTCAAGATCTTTATTTGCAGTATTCAGCCAAGCACGAGCAGAAGGTGGCTATTTTAAAAAAAGGATACGAGATGAAGTGGTTGAGCAAGTTCAAAAAGCTGAATAAGGAGAACGATCAGCTTCGAAGTGAGCTGGAGAGTTTTAAAAGAAGACTAGAGGTGGAAAACAACGAGAAGAAGCAGCTGGTGAAGCTGTGGGAGGAGTATGTGTCGCTCGAGAGCAACGAGAAGGTGAACGCTCTCCCGGACTTCATTAAACGGGGCGAGAATGTGTAAGGATAAACTTTTAATTGATCGACGCGGCGATCGACGGGCGACGCGTTAGTATTTTTTCAAGTGCGCAGTTGAAACTGTAGTTCAAGTCAATTGTGTATTAGATTATTGGGCTTAGTGTCGGGAACTAGCCTGCCAAACTAGACTTTTGAGTGGCATTTAGCTTTTAGAGTCTGCGAGCTACATTCATTACACGCTACGGTACATATGGCAGGCGATTTGGCTAGCCCTTTGAGCCCGAGAGCACTTTCGTTTGTAATGAACTCTCTAGACCAGATAGCCAATGATGGCTCCAAACTGGAGACCGAGGAAAGTCCGGACTCTCGGAAGAGTGATGAGTCAATTGTGAAGGCATTGCAAGCAGAAAATGAGCGACTTCGGCTAGAGTTGGAGCATGTAAAGGGAGAGAAAGACACATTGAGCAAGGAGAACACTGAGCTGCGACGAGAGCTGGAGATCAAGACAGCTCGAGTGGACGAGTTAGAGCCATCGGAAATTAGCCTCATTGACTCCAAACAGGAGAATATCAATCCATGGGATTCTCCAAGCAAACAACAGCAAGTGCTGGAGAAAGTTACCAAGCCATTGGGCGATGTGGAAATCGACGTTCCGGAACGCAGCGAGCGGCGAGGATTGCTGCGAGACTCGTTACTTTCTGGTACCTCGTCCGGGTATTCTCCTCAGATCTCTCCCGCTAAACTTTCTGCTGCAGACGAGCTACTCGGGGATGTGACTTTAGGATCTTCGCCGCGGAAGGGATCCCCGCGCCGTCAAAGACAGCGCCCGGGTTCGCCGCTGAAGCAGTCGGTGCGCACTCCTTTGGAGGAGGAGTTCTTTTTCGAACATAGCGAGGGTAGCAGCAGTTCGTTGCGGAAGGTGCCATATGAGGTGCCAGAAACTCCAAAGAGAGTGGAGTACGAGGAGAAAGAAGAGCTGAAGAAGGAGATTCGACCGGTGAAGGAGATGGAATCTGCAGACACTGTTTTGACAGAGGTGCCAGTTGCTCCAACTGTTGTGTCTCCTACGAAAACCCACCTCTCTGCCACACTCAAGGATTTCACTCTTCTTCCAAAGGTGTCGCCGTTGCGATCATTGAACATCTCTCCTGGACGTAAGGACCGACCAGTTATGCAGAATCCGGCGAGACGCAACGTTATCCATCAACAGCAACCGTCCGACTCATCGCAGTTTGATTACATATCCGCGTCGTTTGATTCTACTGTGATCACCGTAGATTCATGCGTCGACCCAAGTGCCATTTCTGACAAGAAGGACGATTTCAAGGTCTCGTTCATGGTCAACTCTAACGAGCGGGCTGGAGAGCTGGTGCCTCTGTATCTTGTTCGTCAAACGTACTCACGGTTTCTGGCTCTGGATGTCGATCTTCGTCGCCGTGGGCTCGTTCATTTGCCGCTTCTGCCGGACAGAGCAGCTTTTCTCAAGATCGACCCGCTGGTCTGGGACACCCAGAAGTCTATTGTCCGGATGTACGTTTCGGAGCTCTGTCGCGTTATGCGAACGCAGCGCGGTTCTGACGTCTGGCGTTCATTTAAGGCTTTCTTCACGCCCGATGAGGCTCACGACATGTCAAAACGTGAGGCCACAGTGGTAGCGATTGGCTCCAAAAACCTCAAAAAAGTGTTCAAGCTCACGACGTTGACATTTGACACCATTGAGCATTATCTCACGCTCGCCGAGTTTGGTACCAAATCGTCAGACACACTGCATGTGAACGATGTGACGATGACTCGCGAGAATCAGATCATCACCATTAGCAGAAAAAAACGCAAGAGCTTGCGTGCAACCAAACACCACGTGCTGTATTGCGAGTCTGTGCAGGATGCCGAGGACTGGTGTCGGTTGATCGCGAACACTCAAACCTATGAGATTGATCAAGTGTCGATCAATTCTTCGCCGTCCCAATCCACCGCACCGGAATACACGCCATCTGTGATTTCGACGCCAACTCAGAGCGAATTTGCGCTTCCATCACCGACAGTTTCAGAAAACAAATGGTTCAATCTAAAACGTCTCCGCGAATCAACGTTGCCACCCTCATCAGATGTGCTGGAGTTCAAAGCCATGCCGTATGCGGGACCTATGGTTTCAATGGGATCCGTTCCGACACCGTCTCTGCCTCCTAGCGAGTCTCCATTCCAGAGACTCGAGACCACCAAGTACTTTGGTTCCACGCTGCAGGAGTCGTTCGATAGAGCTCCAGGCTTCAAGATTTATGGCCGTCCCGTCCCATCGGTGGTGTACCGATCGATCTCATATCTAGAGGAGAAAAATGCTGTCTACAGTGAAGGAATCTTCCGTTTGAATGGAATGATGGCCGAGGTGAACAGGATACAGGAGATATTCAATGAGAACTCGGACTGTGACCTCTCCAAACTTCCCACCCCGCCAGACGTGCATTCAGTCGCAACACTGTTTAAGCGGTACCTCCGTACCCTCAAAGTGACTGTCATCCCAGAGACAGAGGCCAAAGAGCTCATGTCGCTCACGCTATCTACGGACTATGCACACACAGTGCCAAAAGTTAAAAAGACTCTGCAGAGCCTGCCAAAACTAAACTTTGACGTGCTTTACGTACTCTTCAGATACTTCCAGGCGGTGCTGAAGCAGAGAGAGCTTAACAAAATGAGCATCAGCGCGCTGAGCGTGCTGATGGCTCCAAACCTCACGCCATTTGATGGAGCAAAGGAGATCTGCTCTGAGCTGCTCACGAACTACGCTTATTACTTTGAGGACGGTGCAATGGCTAAGCGAGACTGATAAATATGTACTTGTAATTACTTACATAAGCAACTAACCGGAGCTTAATATATTAGCCAAGTCAAAAAACAATTATACATTATTACCTATCGATGGATTCGCAGATAATCGGGATTTTAGGTGGTGGCCAGCTAGGTCGGATGATCGTAGAGGCTGCTAGTCGACTGAACATCAAGACTGTTATTCTGGAACAAGGCATAGACTCGCCAGCCAAGCAGATCAATGCGTCTACGGAGCATATTGACGGTTCGTTTAATGACGAGAACGCGATCTGGCAGTTGGCTCGCAAATGTGACGTTCTGACCGTTGAGATCGAGCATGTCGATGTGGATGCCCTCAAGTCAGTGCAAAAAGGCACCGGTGTGCGGATTTTTCCAGACCCAGATACAATTGGTTTGATAAAGGACAAATACATTCAGAAAGAGCATTTGATCCGCAACAAGATTGCTGTTGCAGATTCCGTTGCTGTGGAAAGCACAGTGGATGCCTTGCGCGCTACTGGTGATTTTTATGGATATCCGTACATGCTGAAGTCTCGGACTCTGGCTTATGACGGTAGGGGAAACTTTGTGGTAAAGGACGCTTCCAGTGTCCATGAGGCTCTTTCCACACTCAAGGATCGACCATTGTATGCTGAGAAGTGGGCACCGTTTACAAAGGAACTTGCTGTGATGGTTGTGAGGGCCAGAGACGGCAAAGTTTACTCGTATCCAACTGTTGAAACTATCCATAAAGACAATATCTGCCACACAGTTTTTGCGCCAGCACGTGTGAACGACACGACACAACAACGCGCGCGGTTTTTGGCAGAGAATGCTGTCGCAACGTTCTCCGGAGCCGGTATATTTGGTGTTGAGATGTTTCTGCTCCCAAGTGGCGAGCTTTTGGTCAACGAGATAGCTCCTAGACCTCATAATTCCGGCCATTACACCATTGATGCGTGTGTGACGAGTCAGTTCGAGGCCCATGTGCGTGCCATCACGGGACTGCCAATGCCTCATAATTTTACCTGTTTGAGCACCCCATCGACGCATGCCATCATGCTTAATGTCTTGGGCGATAAACTGCCAAATCGTGAGCTCGAGTTGTGCAGAAGAGCCCTGGAGACTCCAAGGGCGTCTGTGTATTTGTACGGAAAGTCGTCGAGACCAGGCCGCAAATTGGGCCACATCAATATTGTTTCGCAGTCCATGGCTGACTGCGAGCGCAAATTGGGCTACATAGAGGGCAACATTCATGCACATGCTCTGGAGGAGAGCCCGGAGAAGCCATCCGGTACCTCTCTCCAGCCTCTTGTGGGAGTTATCATGGGTTCCGACTCTGACTTGCCTGTTATGGCTACGGGTTGCAACATCCTGAAGCTATTCGACGTGCCATTTGAGGTTACTATCGTGTCTGCACACAGAACTCCACAAAGAATGACCAAATATGCGACCGAGGCTGCCGCAAAAGGCATCAAGTGTATCATTGCCGGAGCTGGAGGAGCAGCACATCTTCCTGGAATGGTGGCTGCCATGACTCCGTTGCCTGTGGTTGGTGTTCCCGTAAAAGGCTCGACGCTAGACGGCGTTGATTCGTTGCATTCGATCGTCCAGATGCCCCGTGGTGTGCCTGTGGCGACGGTGGCTATCAACAATGCTACCAATGCGGCTCTGCTGGCTATTCGGATCCTTGGAGCGTCAGATCCTACTTACTTCTCCAAGATGGCTGACTTCATGAACAACATGGAGGATGAAGTGCTTAAGAAGGCAGACAAACTCGAGACTGTTGGCTATGAGGAGTATTTGAAAAGATAGATAATTTTGGTAAAAAATAATAGAGACTACAGGATAATAAAAAATAAAAAATTAATTCATCTTTCATGTTGTTGCGATCGTTCAAATACTGTCGACATTTCTCGTCCGCTCTGAGGCTGCGAAATATCGAAATTCCAGACAACGCACCAACGCTCCGGGAAAATGTTGAATGGCTTCGAAAGCTCGAGGAAAAAGCAACTTCTCCACTTCAACAATTCGAAAACCTCCCTGAATCATCATACGAGATCACTATTGCATCAGAGCTGGAATCCGATAAAAACCCAGACCTATTGCAGATCAGAATGCCAAATAGGAAGACAGCCAAAGTGGTGGCCCGGCCAGACCCCAAAGCAGCTCCCGGAACATCTTTCTTCACCCTGTCTGTTCCAGCCTCGGACTATTTTGTCGCGTCGTCTCCATTCTCTGGTCTGTCGGCCAAGCGACGGCCCAAAGCAGATAGCAATCAGTCATTTGCAGACTTGAAAGTGGTGAGCTTGCGGTCTGGGACAGGAGGAGACGGTGCAGTTTCGTTCTTCAGAGATACAGGAATAGCCGTTGGTCCTCCAGACGGAGGCGATGGTGGAGACGGCGGAAACGTCTACGTATCTGCGGTGGAGGGAATCAGTTCTTTGCATGGAGTGCGCTCGAGATATGTGGCTGGAGATGGATTGAGCGGTCATGGTGGCCAGTTGGATGGTAAACGGGGAGCGGACGTGTATATAACGGTGCCCGTGGGCACCACCGTGACTTGGTGCGCCGATCCAAAAGAAATACGATCTTTGGTCAACAGTGAAGACGACAAGGTGTTTCATATCAAGAGTGCACCTGAACGGTTTGGTGATCTTCTTCCTCGGTACATTCAGTTTTTTAGACAATCTTATGAGCCGGGGCAGGGATGGACGTTCAAAGTGAAGGACGAGCGCTATCATTTGGAAAGAGACTTCTTCAAAAACCTGAATGCAAAAGTGAGGCTGTACGATGAGCAACAAAGATACTCCGAGATAATGGCGGACGTTTTTCCAATCGTCGGCATAGATTTTCCGGAGCCAACCACAGAGCCAGTACTGGTGTTGAAAGGCGGTAAAGGAGGAATGGGCAACATGCATTTTCTTACAGCAGATGTGCGGAACCCACGGTTTGCCAAAGTCGGGCGAAGTGGATTGGAACAAAACTTTGTGTTTGAGCTGAAACTTCTTGCAGACCTGGGCCTTGTTGGACTGCCGAATGCCGGAAAGTCGACTCTGCTGAGAGCCATTTCGAATGCCAGGCCCCGTGTCGGCCATTGGGAGTTCACCACGTTGCAACCTTCCATTGGAACGATCCAGCTGAGAATTGACCAACCACCGTTTACAGTTGCAGATATTCCTGGAGTCGTTAAGGGAGCGCGTGACAACAAGGGAATGGGTCTTACTTTCCTGCGCCACGTTGAGCGGTCAGGAGGCATCGTTTTTGTGATTTCTTTGGGCTCGCAAGATCCAATCGAAGATCTTTCAATTTTGCTGGATGAAATGGGACCGGAGCGCATGAAGAACAAGAACGTGCTGATTGTAGCTACGAAGGCCGACTTGGAAGGCACAGAGGAGCGGTTCATGAAATTGAAGGCGTTCGTGGAACAACAGGACTGGAAAATCGTTCCATGTTGTGCTATGCGCAAAGAAAATATTGAAACGGTGTTGGAAATGATGGCCGAATGCTCGGGGAAACTAGAAAACTAATAGATATCCATGTTGAATGACAACGCAAGCTCTTCATAGAGCCTTAGTAGCGACGGGGAGTCGATTTCGCCATAGTACTTGAGCGCATCCATCAGATCGCCGACTTTCGAATCGTATTTTTCCTGGTAGTTCCTCAACCCATCACGGAGTCTCTTCATTCTAGCCCCGTTTTTCTCAGGATCAAAGGTCGCACCCAGCGACAATTTTGCCTGGTTTTGATTGAACAAGTCCTCGTCCATCAGAATCAGTGTCTTTCGTAATGCCATAAGAAAATTGTGATACAGCACAATGATTGCAAACAGCTGGTTCACAATCTGTGCCAGCCGAACTTTGGTTAGCATGGATTCGGCAAGGATAGTGCTCAAGAACGATTTTATAGAAGAAAACACTGTCTCTAGCTCGACAGTTGGGTCTGTCTTCATACTGTCCAAAACGGTCTCAACCTTCTTCCAGTTAGCTTCCACGACGTCATAGTTGAGATAGAATAGACATAATTTGACAAGAGTGCGCATCGTAGTGTGCATGCCACGCGCTTGCTTGATCCAGCTTCTCAGATTGGCATCCTGGAACCGCCATTTCCAAAATCGCTGATTGGTGATCTCTCTCCAGGACAACTCAAGCGATCTTTCAACAAACTTGAGAAATGTCAAGTTGCGGAACATAAACTGATACTCGATCATCTGGGACTTGGTAATAATTAAATTCAACGGGAAAGGTACTTCAATGTCCAAATTGAAGCAAAACACAGCGTATTGATCAATTTTGGTGTTAGTCAGTACGCTGCTTTTCACCTGAGGTTCGTTCGATTCCAAAGCAGAATTAAGCAAAGTCTTTAAGGAACTGAGATCGGTCGACGCAAATACTTTGTCGGAATTGGTGGTTTTGGCACTAAGGATCATCACCAGCTCGTCCAGCAAGGTATATTTAGACAGCGAAAGACTGGCAAGATTGAAAACTAATCGCCTGCTTTTGGCAGTGGCAAAACTGGAGATGGTATCATCTTTGTGATAGCTAGCGAGGTAAAGCTTTGTGAGTGTATTTATGGAAGCGTGGTCTTTGTTTTTGCGCAACTCGTTCACACTGCTGCTGATAAAGTCATTAAAGTTGTGGTTGTTTGTTAAAAGGAAGTATTGGTTCAAGCTCTCTAAGAATTCACGGATATGGAACCCATCGAACAACAGATCGACGATCAATTTGTTCGCCCGAGTAAAGGCTTCATCCAGGCGAATGTATAAGTCGTTGTCTTGGAGAGTGTCGATGTGGGCTATAGGTTGTAAACTGTCAACGTCAATTTCGCACTCTTTGAGCACGTTGAGATACTTCCCTGTCAATATGACTTTCTTCTGCACGTTTGGTGGATAAAATTGTCTAAGTAATCCTTCATTGCGGATCGTAAACTTATCAGCCCAGTAATCTTCGCTCACGCTTGATCCCTTGATAGTTTGATGGATGAAAAACTCATCATGGGGGTCGTTGATTGTACCAGTTTCCAGCCACGAGTTGAGCATGGAAACATAACTTTTCGAGACATTATTGTATAAATCCATCATAAACTGGTGCGACACCGCATCCCCCTTGTGCTGATCAATTCCAACCTGTATGAAAGTCAGTACGAGCCCTCCCTTGACAATTTTGCTGTTACGGGAGTCAGAAATGACACCATCTAGAGTTCCAGTATAATGGTCGTCTTTGAGGGACTTCAGCATGCTTTCAAACCGCATGCGGTCCATATTAGTAGAGTCTTTCCGCCTTTCATTTTCCTGGACGATCTTAGACACGAGATCATACAAATGGCTCAAATGGAGTGCTGCATTTCCTGTGAGATCCTGCTCAAGCAGCGTGACAGAGTAGTTGGCATTTGTATGGAATTCATGCTCGATTTGCACCAGAATCGATTCGTAAACTTTCAAGGCGCGTCGAATTTCAAAGCAAAAAGCTTGGATCACTGTTCCGTACTCCAAAGATTCATACTCTTCCACGAATGCAACCAGAGACACATAGAACTTGCCCCATCGACTGATTCTTTTGGCGACATCTTTTAGACCAGAGTCGAGGTGCTTATTGATTGAGAAATCAGGACCAATCAAGCGTTGCGACTGACTACTATCTATGCTGAATGACTCCGAATAGCGAATGTAGAAGCCCTCCAAGCCGATTAGAACATATAAGAGATCTTGGAAAACAGCGGCCTCTTGATCGCGGAAAGACTCCATCTGGTCAATCGGAAACCGTTTCGACCTTGGCAGTATACTCGAGTTGGCAAATGTTGGAGGCTGCTTAACGCATGGGCCAACCAGAAGGCTGGGTTCGGTCAGTCCGAGCGTATCGAAGGACATAAACAAAGCTAAAATTAATGTTTACTTTCGCGATCTGATAAAATTGTGATTATGTGAATTCTTACGCAATCGACTATTTGGCAGCAGCTGCCAACAACCAAGTGCGATCGTTGGTTCCTAACGCCAATCTCAAGTTTCTTGTCGACATCGTATCGTAAAATTTAGTTGTCCGGCAGGGAAGCCTTTTTGCTTCCGAACTTGAGTAGCGTCTCATCTCTTACACGGCAATAATGCGTTACACCGCGGGCCCAATTTCACATCCGTACACCATAAAATCCGATAAGTCAAAATATTTTTGTTCTACTAAAATATTTTCAGAAAATATTTCAGTATGGCTAAAAGAAAGAGAGCTGCTATTTTGCCGACCAATATCGCGCTGCTTCAGAATCTGGTCCGTAGAGACCCTGAATCGTATCATGAGGAGTTTCTTCAGCAATATGAGCATTACTCGTCTCTCAGAGATATCTTTTTGCTGAGTCCATCCTCGCACGAGGGTGAAGAATTTGGGGAGCTGATTGGGTTTATGTCTGCAGTTTGTTCGTGCTACCCCAAGGAGACTGTCAACTTCCCAAATGAGCTGAATCTTATCTTGACCAAGAACCACCGCGATCTTACTCCGGACCTGCGGGAGAAAATAATTCAATGTCTGGTCATGTTACGAAATAAGGATGTTATTAGTGCTGAGTTCCTGATCCAGACACTTTTTCCGTTATTGAGTGCTTACGGGCCTACAACAGAGGGAAATGCTGGGTTACATGCTAAAAGTTTAAGGCGACAAATCTACGGATCGCTGGTTTCTCTGCTCAAATCATGCAACACAACTGGGAAGAACCAGAAACTCAACAGATCCACCCAGGCATTATTATTCAATTTGCTTGAGCAAAGGGACGGCAATGGTCTTTGGGCCACGAAGTTGACCCGCGAGCTGTGGAGACGTGGAGTTTGGGACGATTCTCGTACTGTTGAGATTATGACTCAGGCATCGTTGCATCCAGACAGGAAGGTTGTGATATCTGGTGTGCGCTTCTTCCTTGGTGCAGACAAGGAGCGAGAGGAGATGCTAGAAGGTGATTCTGAGGATGACGACGTGGTCGACCCAAAGGTTCTCCGTCATCAGATGCAGGTGAACAAAAAGAGTTCGAAGAGAGCGAAGAAAATGGTATCTGCAATCAAGCAGGTGAAGAAGAAGAGCAACAAGAACAGTACGACATATTTGAACTTCTCAGCCATCCATCTGCTCAGAGATCCGCAACAATTTGCCGAAGACCTCTATGAGCAGCATCTAGCCAGCAAAAACGCCAACAAGTTTGACATCGACCAGAAGATTGCTATTATGAATCTGATCTCGAGGCTGGTTGGTACGCACAAATTGACGGTTTTGGGAGTTTACTCTTTCTTCCTCAAGTATCTGACGCCGAAACAGCGCAATGTCACCCAAATAATGGCAGCAGCAGCTCAAGCCTCGCATGATCTGGTGCCTCCAGAGACGATAAATATGGTTGTTCGCAAGGTTGCAGACGAATTTGTTTCTGATGGAGTTGCTTCTGAGGTTGCAGCTGCTGGTATCAATACGATCAGAGAGATCTTGTCTAGAAATCCCGCTGGAATCGACGTGGCCCTGTTGCAGGATCTGACGGAGTACAAGTCGTCGAAAGCCAAGAACGTGGTTCATGCTGCGCGGTCGCTGATCTCGCTCTATCGGGATGTGGCTCCAGAGATGTTGTTGAAGAAGGACAGAGGAAAGAGTGCTACGATGGGTCTTATTCACGAGGGAGCCAAGGGACTGCCCAACTTTGGTGTTGAATCCAATATTGTTCAAGGTATTCCTGGTCTTGAGCTCTTGGCAAAGTGGAAGATGGAGCAGGGCACCTTGGGCAAGGAAAATGCTGAGGACTGGCAGCTTCCGGAGTCAGAGGACGAGGATTCGGCCGAAGACATCGACGGAGAATGGCAGGATGTGAAGGACGACGAGGAAATCGAGATCTCAGACGTGGATGAAGAGGAACAGAAGGAACATCACGGAATCAAGAAGAAGTATTTGAAATTCATGAAGAAGAAGAAGACCGAGGAAGCAGACTCTGACTTGGAGCTTTCGGACGACGAAAGAGAGCCAAAGAGACAGAAGCAGGACACAGAGCGCGAGCGGGCTATCCAGCAGACGTTGGCACAGGTTTTGACCCCTGCAGATTTTGCCAAATTGAAGGAGCTCAACCAGGTTGCTGGTGCTGAGAAAATCATGGGTGACAAGAACAAAAACGAAGATTCGGTTGATCATTCGACCTTGGTGGGTAGGGTCAAGTACAAACAGACGAGGGAGGAACGGATGGAGCAGGCAAAGGAGGGAAGAGAGGACAGAAGCAAGTTTGGCTCGCATAAGGGCCGCAGAGATGCTCCTCACTCGACCACCAACCGCGAGAAAGAGCGGAAGAAGAATTTCGTGATGATGATTCATAAAAAACAGGTCCAGGGCAAGCAGAAGCTGAGTTTGCGTGACCGACAGAAGGTTCTGCGTGCGCACGTCGAGAGACAGAAGAAGGGGAAATGAGGACTTGGACTTAGCTAAGTTATAATTATTTATCATTTCTATAGATAAGCATCTGCAACGCAACTTCTTTTCAACCGACACTACTTTCTTCTCTTGGTCTTGCCGTCTCTTTCATCTCGTCTCCTTTTCCGGTCCCCAAACCCGTCGCGCTCCATCTCCATGCGTGCCTCAATCTTGGCTTTGGAAACAGCCTTTAAACTCGTCTTGATCACCTGGTTGTCGCTCACTTCCAGCTCTGCCATCTTTGTGCCGATTCTGTCTTCTATGGCCAAAAGCCGGCTTAAGTCATTTGGAGTCACCACAGAAACCGCATCACCCTTACGTCCCGCACGTGCAGTTCTTCCAACCCGATGGACATAGTCGTCAGGGTCTCTAGGGATGTCAAAGTTGACCACCAGCTCCACGCTAGGAATATCCAGACCCCTGGAAGCTAGGTCTGTCGCAATCAACACCCTCGCAGCCCCCGCACGAAATCTGTGCAGTGAGTTTGTGCGCTCGCTTTGCGGCATTTCTGAGTGCAAAGACGTGGTGGTAACTTCCAAATGACGGAGCAACCGTCGCAAGATTTCGGCGGTCTCTGATCTGTTCACGAATACTATAGCTGTGCTCTCCTTGTACGCTTCGCTAATTAATATGTTATGCAGCACACTCTCCTTAACCACCATAGGCGCCAGAACGTAATACAGGCGCAAAGTGCTTGGAATTTTCACGGTATCCACGTTGTCCAGCTCGTGCAAGAAAACAGGCTGTTTCCCCTTCGCAACCGGTCTGTCCTTCAGCGTGCGAACAGAATCGGTCACTGTTGCCGTGAAAAGCAATGTCTGTCGCTTGGAGGCATCGGGAAGCGCTCCAAAACATGTCTGCAGATCTTCTGTAAACGAATCGGTCAGTAGTCTATCGGCCTCATCCAGTACCAAGAACTTTACTCTTTTCAAGCCCCGACAATCATCACCATGTTCCATGATAATATGTGCCAATCTTCCAGGTGTCGCTATGAGAAAGTGCGGATTCTCCTTGATCATTCCAACTTGCTCCGTCATAGACTCTCCTCCAATGATTAATCGCACCTTCAAATTGACAGGAGCTCCCAGTGCAGCAAACTGGTCGGCTATCTGCATAGCAAGTTCTCTCGTGGGTGTCAGCACAACCCCATAGATTCCGCTCGGCTCCTGCGACCATTTGGCCAACATCGGTGCCCCAAAAGCTATCGTTTTACCCGATCCTGTCTTGGCTCCACCAATACAATCTCGGCCCTTGAGAATTTCCGGTATACATGCGGCCTGGATATTAGTTGGAGTGGTGATTTTCATCGCCTGAAGACTTTCCACGAGCCATTTTGGAAGCCCGATTGCAGAAAAGTTTGCCATGGCTAGATCTGAAAAAGTACAATTTTCTCTAAATTTTTTTAGATTTACTTTTCATCGATAATTTCTTATTAAACATATCAACTACTATATCTATTTGGTTTCATGATCGACCAGTTTTTAATTTTCAGGCTTACCGGGCAGGTCGAATTCAATTACCAGCCCGGAAAGAATCTTTCTGGTGTGGTGAATGCCTTCATCAACGATGTGCTCGTTCTGGAGCGAAATCTGAAGACTTATGAAGAGGCTGAGAAGGAGGAAGCTAAGCCGGACACCGACGAGGAAGGCGTTGTTGTTGGCAGCTATAATACAGACAAATACAGTATCCGGTACTTGTCGGTTAACCAACCAGACACAAAGCTTATTTTCCTTATGATATATGCGTCGGTGATGGCATTGAAGGCCCCTTACGATTTTCTTCGAAAAATTAAGGTGTTATATCTGAACTCTGATCCTGCAAAATTCGAGCATTTCTTCAATCTGAATTTGGAAGGTCTGGAGCAGAAGAAGGAGGAGAAGAAGGAGGAAGAAAAGAAAATAGAGAAGGAGGAGAAGAAGAAGCCCAAAACAGTCAGTAAGAAGTCGCGGAAATGGAATGCTGATGGCACATCGTACGAAGACTCCGGAGCAGCCCCAGATCTGGACTTTTCCGTTCACGATTCGGCGGGAAATCAAGGATCCGTCAATCTGGAACAGCTGGTGGGTAACAAAAGTGGGTTTGGCACTAAAACTAAGACGGGCGAGTTCCTAGTGAGCGATCTGTCGCAGGAAATGGACAAAATACTATCTCTCAAACCTAAAAAGGCTATTGCAGTGGAGTCATCACAGCCATTTGGATTTCTGCGAAACATGATTGGAGGCAAAAAGATCACCAAGGATGACGCCAAGAAGGTGAAAACTGCGCTTGCAACGCATCTAATCAAGAAAAACGTGGCTCCAGATGTTGCCAACTCGCTAATCGCAGAAATCGAAAAAGAATTAATTGGATCTACTACAGCTAATTTTACCTCTGTGGAAGAGACCGCAAGAAAAAGTCTAGAGAAACAGCTTATCAAGCTCCTGACGCCAAACAACTCGATTGACTTATTGAATGAGATCCAAACCAAAAAGGCCAACGGCGAACTGCCGTACGTCATTTCCGTCGTGGGTGTCAATGGAGTCGGCAAGTCCACGAATCTGTCAAAGCTGGCGTATTGGCTGCTCCAGAACAACTACCGCGTGCTCATCACGGCATGTGACACGTTCAGATCTGGTGCTGTTGAGCAACTGCGTACCCACGTGAATAACCTAGCCAAATTATCCCCAGACCAAAAGCAGATTGAGCTGTTTGAAGGAGGATATGGTGGAGCAGACCTTGTGGCCAAGATTGCCACCGGAGCAATCAAATACGCCAAACAGAACGAATTTGATGTTGTTTTGATGGACACTGCCGGTAGAAGACACAATGATAGCCAGTTGATGGCCCCACTGGCCTCCTTTGCCAAGGCTGCCAACCCAGATAAAATCATCATGGTCGGAGAAGCTTTAGTTGGAACTGATTCTGTGCTGCAAGCACAGAACTTCAACAAAGCGTTTGGAGCTAACAGACATCTGGATTTCTTTATCGTTTCCAAGTGCGACACTGTTGGGGATCTGATAGGCTCGATGGTCAACCTGGTCTATGCCACGGGAATCCCTATTCTCTTTGTTGGAAACGGTCAAACATACACAGACCTGAGAACATTGAGTGTTGATTGGGCGGTTTCGATGCTGATGTCCTAGCTACTCAAACTCTGTCTCGCTGTCGACAACATCAAAGTTGAGGGCTGCTTCCTCAGCCTGTTTGTGGACATCTGTGAGTCCTGTGAGCTGCTCCAAGTATTTCGGATTATCCAGGGCCAACTTTACAAACTCCCAACCATGATTTTTGAACTCCTCGATCACGGCAACTGAACAAGCCGAGCAATATTTGAAGTTTTTAGCACTCAATTTGAGCATTGCAAAGTTGTGTAGAAAGCCACGCAACTGATGTGGTAAGGATCCGAGAATCGTCGACGACTCATCAGCCGAATGCTCGGCAAATTGACGGTCTGGATGCTGCAAAATGGAAACCATCAGCTCAACAGCCAAAGACGCGGCCATCAGTGCCACACCGGGCCGCGTTACAGTACACATCTGGTCCAACGTTCTGTCGGTAGTTGAATCCGATGGGGCATACACATCGTTGCAAAAGTAGCAGCCAAGACGCGATTCCTGCTGCTCCTCTAGAGGTATTGCGGGGTTGATACATCCGTGTCTCATCACCAAGTAGCTCTCAAATCCAAGTGCAGAGTTGATCACGGTTTTGTTCTCGACGTTGCCAATGACAGTCGGCAGCCAGCGCGTCTCCCGCGAGTCCATCAGCAGGAAGATTACGTCGTGGGCTCTAATCAACTTGCATAATTCGTCAAAGTCCTGTTTCTGTTTCGTTTCGTTCGTGATTGGATGACCGGCCATCGGGACCTCCAACGTGAATCCCTGTGCATCGACGAGGGGAAATATTTGTTTCATGGCCTTTGCTGCAGTCTCCGCCTTGGGCTTTCCGCCGTCTATGCAGTCCTCGAAATTGTACAACGGTTGTCTCACCGGGTTACTGAACGAGACCTTCCCATTATCGACGAATGTGATCTTGCGCACCCCCCATGCGAGCAGCGCCCGCCCTATATAGGAACCCAGTGTTCCCGATCCGAGCAGCAAACATTTAGTGTTTTTGATTTGGTCCAGGTCCAGACTAGGGGCTATACGCCATTTCATCAGTTTCAGGTTCAGGTCGATCGCTTGATCTGCGAGTTGTGATGGATCGATGAGCGATCCAAGGTCGGCAAGCTTGGGGCCCAACTTGCCCCTTGCTGTGCGTTCCCAGCCAGATACACCTGGTTTTTCTGGTTTTTGTCGCAACTGGAACCGCAGTTTGCGGTTCAATTGCGGATGGTTGGTGCGCAAGACTTGTACTGTGACATCTTGAAAGCCGTAAAGAGCGAGCATCGCAAGCAAGTTGCGCAACACATATGAATAAACGTCTGCCACGGCGCAGGTATCCACAAATACGAGTTCGACCGGAGAGTTTGTCGAGCACTCAGAAAGTATAGCCAAAGGTTCTACGGAGTCGTTTCTCAGCACCCCGAATTGTGACTCCATGTCGTAATTGGCTGCCAGTGCAGTTTCCTCAATCATCTCCCAGTCGCTGTGGAGCGTAGGGAAGGCAAACCAATAATAGAACTTGTATTTCTTCAAGTCTGCAAAAGACAGAATGGCGAACTGGGACAGGAGTTCCGGGTTCTTCAGCACTGAGAAGTCCATAATATTTCGATAGATCTGCATGCCCGCAGCGTTGAGAAAGTCGAGCTTGTGGATGTTTTTGAATTCCTCGAGCGTATTGACGTTTGTGATCTCCCCAGGCACCACAAATGCAGATCTGGATGGCAATGCGGTCTCCAAGGTGGCGCTGCTGCTGAAACTCGTGTCATTGAGGTTTATCGCTGGGATTTGGCCTGGAGACAGCGTTTTATAGTTGTAATAGCCATAAACAGTTTTGGAGGACTGGTCGAGCTTGAGTACGTCGAGCTTGAGCTGTGTAAGCTTGACGAAGAACGACGAGTCCACAAAAGATTGCGTGTTATAATATTTGAGTTCCATGAGAGAAGCTAAATGATATAAAACAATGTAAAACTAATAATTACTTAAAGTATTTATTTATTATTTCTGTCATGTTTGCTAGACACATTAAAGTTGTGCGCAATTTGCAGGTCCGGAGCTTCACAGCTTCTGCGGCAGCGAAGCAGGTGGCCGAGGTGAGTTCCATGAGTGAGTTCAAAGAGAAAGTCCTTTCTCAGAAAGTAGCTTTCGTGGACTTCTACGCCACCTGGTGCGGCCCATGCAAGGCAATTTCGCCCGTGGTGGAGAAGCTGTCGGAAATGCAACCAGACGTGCAGTTCTTCAAGGTTGATGTGGACAATGTCCAGGATGTCGCGATGGAGTACGGAATCTCGGCCATGCCTACATTCATGACATTTAAAAACGGCGAAAAGCACGGCCAGTTTGTTGGGGCCAGTCCGCCAGCCATCCAGCAGATGCTACAAGCTGCTAAAGAATGATCACGACCATATATTAGAATCAACCTCCCAAATTCATCTCGTCCAGCTCATCCAGAAGCTCGTCGATGTCGATTTCCGGAGCATCGTCGTCGTCTTCCATCTCGTCGCCATCCTCGTCCACAGCACGTGGCTTGTCGGCACGGTACAGGTTGACGGTCTTTCTGAGCTCCTGGTCTTCCTCCAGCTCCTGTAAGAACAGCTCGTAGTCGCGTTCGGCCCGTTCAGCATCCTGGCGGGCCTGTCTGGAATCGACGATCTCGTCGGCCACCAGATCCTTGTGCTCGTTGGCCATTCTTTTAAGCTTCCAGTTTCTATTCTTGATCCGTTTGTTCGACCGTGCGTAGTACTTCTTGACCAGAATCACATCTGGAATGCTGTCGCCCTTCAGAGTGTCGAAAAGCTCTGAGTTGAAGTTCGAGTTGGTCAAGTAGTAGCCCATGGCAGAATCGCCGGGATGGAGAATTCCGCCCAAGTGCGAGCGCACGTAGTATTCCTGGTCGTTCACACCCATATCGCTGGCCCTGGCCACCGTAATATCGGCCAATAGCCATCTTCCATGGCGCTCTCCCGTTGGCTCCACGTCCAGCACAATGAACTCGATCAGCTGGCCAGCGTCGGCCAGAGAACTAAACGGCGTGCGCCAGAACACAGGGCCAGTCACATCGCCAACTTTCAGCGTGAGCGGGTCGATAAATTGCACAGAGTTTGTCACTTTGGAGCACAAAGCCAGCTGGGCCATGTCGCCCATGGATTTGGCAAGTTTCTTTGGCAACACCACCAAATCGTCTTTACATATAGGCACGATCTCAATCGAGAAAGTGAACTTGTACTGCGACGTGCCCGAATGGATGTCCTGACTGATCAGTTCCTCCGACCTCTTCGATTTGATAGGAACCACACTGTTGAGGAAGTCTATCATCTTGGCAGCATGATTTCGCTGCGAGTAGTAGAAATCCAGACCATCCTTGGCTTCCTTGATGGAAATGGTATCCAGATGTGCGTTGTGTCTCAAAATCAGCTGTTCCAGATACAAGAACGTACGCTTGTGCTGGACCTTCTGTCTGATCTGGACGGCAGCACGCCAAGTGTTTGCGGTATAGGATTTGGCACAGTCGGGACATTGCATGGCCACGACAACATATTCAACCTCGAAACTCTGTTGCACGATCGTGTTGGTCAAAGCCTCGCCCTGAATCGTGAGTCTGATTCTGATTCTTCTAGAGTGCGGTTCTGTCCAGATGAAGGAGGCGTCGATAAGCCGCACTTTGCTCAGACCTTTAAGTCTACGCAAACATATGGCCAGCAGTTCTCTGCTCTCGAGTTCGGCCTTCATCCATTGTGTTGGAGGCTGTAGGAATCTCTCGCAGTTACGACAGAAAGAAATGTTTGCCTCTCTTGGGATTCCCTCTGTAATATCGACAGTCAACTTGATACAGTCGTAGCACATCACCAGGCCTGTAGACCCATCCATTGGCACACCACAGTTGCAACACAGGACGGTTGCCTGTGATTGGGCCGTCTGGGGGACAAGCTCTGTATAATTAGACATTAAATTAATTTTTTATAATTTTTTTCAAATTTTATGAATGATAAAAATATTTTGAGCCTCATAATCATTTAGCCTCAGTGGATGAAGCTGTTGCATATATGGCGAGAATTATTTGGATGGGGGGTCGATAATCGGACGTCCGAGCCGCGCGATATTTTGATGACTGAGCGAACGACGCTCAGCTGGATTAAGTTCTGCAGCGTGCTGTCATTGGCAGCCATCGCTGTGTGTTTGCGCACGAACGACGGGTTCGGAAAGGCCGTCGGACTGCTTTTTGCTTCCATCAGTCTGCTCACGTTGATTCTGGCCAGTACCAACTACATCAGATCGGTTTACAACTACCGCTCGCAAAGAATCGAGGTGTACAGCGTGAAGGAGACAATAATCTATTTAGTGGTTGTGATATTGGTGTTGCTGGCTGTGAATGTGGCCTTCATTGTGAAATCCGAGCCGACCGTGGCAGATCCGCGCTAGCTCGATTCGATGTCTGCTCTGTTCAGAGCACCGCTAACAACATCATCATCCAGCTCAGTTGCAATCTATGACCTGCAGCAGCAGAACTGCTGGATTCTGCACTTGTGCTCGTGGGAGTCGCGCTTAGACTAATGCTGTTCGAATAGGCCGAATAAAAGGCCCCGAAATTGGAATATCCCGTGTAATACGTGCTGTACTCGTCCCAGATCTGGGATGCTGCAGACCGCACGTCGTAATTTGAATTTGAGGCCGAGAGAGTCAGATACTTCTCTGAAGGGGTCACAGCACCTGTGTACACCATGCTGGCAGTGCTGTGGTCCTGAGTCACGATGCTCATGTATCCACTGACGTCCGTCACATAGTCGTTAGAGGCCGTTCCTGTGTGGATAAACTCTGCCTCCTCGGACAATCGCTGCGAAAAAGGCACCTTCGTGAACACGTATTGATACGCGGCATAGGCACTGCTGATCTGATTCGTTTGCAGTCTGTCGGCGCCCTCGAATCCAACAAAGTCCTCGATCGTCTGGTCGTTCTGATTGTCTAGCACAAACGACTCCCATTCGGCCACGTTGTATTGGATGTCGTCATTGATGGCGAGCATAATTTCGCGCTCAGAAAAGGCGTGCGTCGGGGGAGCGACAAAAAAGGCGAACCCGGCGAGTTGAGCGAGTGGAGCGAGCAAAAGCGGTAGCATACTGAAATAATTATTTCGTGAAATCTGAGCAACTAAATGGGAGAGGTTAAAGTGTTAATGTCGAACACGAACAGGTTTAGATTGGTTAGATTCCAAAGAATGGAGACGAATGAGATTGCGGAGGATGGAACATGGAACAACGTTTTGATCCAATCATTGTATGAAGATTAATAGCGATCGAAGAACAAGAAAGCGATACAGGTTCGCGAACTAGCGGAGCCAGTTGCAAGCTGTGTCTACTTGCCGTCTCTTATGGACTTTATCCTGATTACCCTGTTCATTTTTTCATCCCCTTCAGCATACCATATCGTTTGTCTTCTCTGCTACTTATTTTTCTTCACCGCCCGAAATCTTTGTTTACATGTCTCTTTCCAACATTAAAGTCTACGTTCGGTGTCGCGCGAGAAGCGAGCGCGAGGTAGCGGAGAATGCCGGCGTTGTAGTCTCAACGACGTCTAGAACCGACATCAGTGTGCGAGGTTCCGGCAACCAGCGCACATATTCGTTCGACCGCGTGTTTGGCGCAGAAAGTGACCAGGAGACGCTCTTCGAGACAGTGACGGAGCCGGTGCTCGATCAGATCCTGGCAGGATACAACTGCACAGTTTTTGCGTACGGTCAGACAGGTACGGGGAAAACACATACGATGGTGGGCGATCTGGGGCTGGATCAATATCAGAAACTACGGCCTGACGCAGGGATCATCCCACGAGCCTTGTTCAAGCTCTTCGAGCTGCTCAAAAAGGTTCCCGACTACTCTGTGAAAGTATCATTCATTGAGTTGTACAACGAAAATATTAGGGACTTGCTAAGTGACGAAGCACGGCCTTTAAAGATATTTGACGATGCGGGTAAAAAGGGTGTTCTGATCCATGGGGCTCACGAAATGTACGTTCGAACACCTGCAGATGCACTGAAGCTGGCTCTCCAAGGCTTCGAGCGCCGGAAAGTGGCCAGCACGCGGTGCAACGACCTCTCGTCGCGCTCTCATACGGTTTTTTCCGTCACGGTGCACATGCCCATCCAGGACCAGCATAAGGTCGCTGGAGAGGAGCTTGTCAAGGTTGGGAAGCTGAACCTCGTGGATCTGGCAGGTTCGGAGAACATCTCGCGGTCTGGTGCCACAAGTATTCGTGCTAAGGAGGCAGGAATGATCAATCAATCGTTACTGACATTGGGTCGTGTGATTAACGCATTGGTGGCCAATTCGCCGCACGTTCCGTACAGAGAGTCCAAGCTGACCCGGTTGTTGCAGGACTCGCTTGGAGGGCCCACCAAAACCTGCATCATAGCGACATTGTCTCCGGCGAAAACGTCTCTTGAGGAGACTATTAGCACACTCGAGTACGCACATACGGCCAAAAGCATAAAGAACAGGCCGCAGGTAAATCAGGTGTTGAACAAGAAGACGCTCATCAGCGAATACATGGACGAGATTGAACGATTAACCAAAGACTTACATGCTGCACGGACCCAGAACGGTGTCTATCTGGACAAAGAGAGCTATGAGCAACTGCAGAACGAAAGTGAGAGTCGACGGATCCGCGTGGAGGAGCTGGAGCTTCGTGTTGGCGGGCAGGAGGACAAGTCTGAGCGGCTGAGACGACACTGCGACGAGCTGGAACACGATTTGGAGCAGGCTCGGATACGGGTTGAAGCAGAACGACAGGTCAATGAGGCCCACAAAAAGACCGAGGAACAACTTCAGAGCTCAGTTAAGGTGTTACAGCTAAAGCTGGAGAGATCTGTTAGTCAGAGTAAAGTATTCCATGAGATGTTGCAAAAGCATGCAAATGACCGTGAAGTTCTCGGTGAGACAGCAAGAAAGCTGAATGACGATACCAATGGGTTATTTGCAAGTACTGGTGGAACATTGAGCTCTGCCATTGCCACAGTCGCGAGCCAGAAGGACCTTCAATCTGAGCTTGGTTGCGCACTCGCCACGAACACCAGCCGTTGGGAGCAGACCGGCAACAGTATAGACTCGTTTGGAAAAGAGCTGGAGAGACAGGTGGAGAGCGCGATTTCTGCCGCTACAGACTCGTGTCAACGTTTACGCGGTCGTATAAATGGTGAGTTGGCCGATGTGTCGCAGGAAATGGGACAAGTCAACACCGAGCTTGTGGCGAAGCTCAAATCTCAAGTCTCCGCTTCGCGGGCCGATTTCGGCGAGCTAGTTGATGCAATAGATGCAGACGTGCGCGGGCGACTCCGATCCATTCAGATGGCGCTGAGGACCCTGGTGGAGCGTGTTGAAACCGATATGGATATCCAGACGGCTGCTGTCACCGAGGTGCAGCAAAAATTAGTGGATAAGGAGCGAAAATGCGAAACTTTGACAGCCGAGCTCCAACAGTTTATGCTGCAAGCGGTGGCGTCCCAGCGAGAGCAGCGCGTCGCAAATGCTCAGACACTGATTCAGACAGTAATTGAAGCGATCACGAAGCTTAGCGGACAAGATATACAGAAACTGGACGAATTTGCCGAAGAAGCGAAATTGGGCATTGAAAATCTGGAACACACGAGGTTGGAATCGGACAGACAAGTTCTGGTACAGGTGGAATGCGTTGAGACTACGCAGCGGAGACTCGGTCAGATGTTCGGCTCGTATTTGCAAGGGGTGCATAAAAGTATCGCAGACAGCCATGCTGCCGAATGGGAGCAGGTGATGGAAAGTTTCCGCAAGAGATTCGCGCACGTGAACGATGACCAATTGCAACGGATAGACGAGTTATCTCATAATCTTGGCAAGAACTTGAAACAGCTGGAGGCTTGTGTAGCACAATTGGAACGCAGTTGCGAAGACGACTCAGAGAGTAGAGTTTCACATCTAAGGGGTCTTCATGAAGTGTGCGGCGGGGAAATATGCGCTCTGAAATCTAAAGTGGAACAGGCTCTCCTTCACACTGCAAGTATGGACGGAATGGCCGGGGAACAGACGAGCCTTATTGACCATAGCAGATTGCTGTTTGGAGAGCTTGAGGAGAGGATCAAATCCTTGCACCGGACGGTGGTGGACGGAATTACAAGATTGGAGCAGATTGGCGGCGGAAACGAAGATGTGCCTAAATTTGCCGATCTCGAGATCGGCCAGGGGACTTCCTTTTTGTTATCGGCACAAGAGCCGCGCAAGAGAAGGATCAATGACGATAAGGAGAACGACGAGCCCAGATCTAGAGCCGGGACGTTGAGTCGCAAGATACGTGTTCTGAGTGAGGTTAGCCGGAATGTTCATGGATTACGGGATAGCCAATGAGGCGGCTGATAATGGGGGCTCTCGAATAGCAGAAGCGGAGAATACCTGAATGCTGGAAACCCACAAGGAACTGAAGACACGTCATTATGAGGTATCTATTTTTTACTCACCTCACTGCATTGCTGGGATTTTCGTCGCATGGTGCACTTCTGCGTGAAAATACTGCATGCTGCACAGGAATGTGAGGTCAGCCGTAAATGAAATACCGCATCGCCTTCCATCCCACGGTGCCGCGACGCCGCACGTTTCGCTATAACTTTGATCTATATTTCTAATCGTCCCGCCACCCGTGCACCAGCATGCCTTTTCGTTTAACTCGTTAAAATCGCTAGCGAGACTTGCACTATTTCGCACGACCCGCATATTCTGTACGAGAAAAGCTCATGAAGCAAAACAAAACTTAGACACGAACCAAACCCGCAACCATGAGTTCCAAGTAAGTTCTCTCTTCCTAGCCGTCTAACATCAGGGTTTTCGCTGATCCAACTGTGCAAATTGCCGCCCAGGCATCGTTCTTCCAGACATACCAAGAGGTCCGCAAAGTTGCTGGACTCAACTCCCTCGAGCAGCTTTGGGCAGCCTACTACACGTATTTGGGCAACGACATTTTTGCCACCGGACTGTTGTTTTTCGTCTTGCACGAGTTCATGTACTTCGGCCGGTCATTGCCTTGGTACATAATAGAACGTATCCCATACTTCAGAAAATATAAAATCCAGGACGCCAAGATGCCTTCCGATAAGGAGCAGTGGGAATGCTTGAAATCGGTTTTGACTTCGCATTTTTTGGTCGAGGCTTTCCCTATCTGGTTCTTCCATCCAATCGTTGAGAGGATCGGAATGAGCTTCGACGTGCCATTCCCACCAGTTAAGACGATAGTCCTTCAAATCATTGCATTCTTTTTCCTGGAAGATGCCTGGCATTACTGGCTCCATCGTGGTCTGCATTACGGTGCTTTCTACAAGTACATCCACAAGCAGCACCATCGTTATGCTGCGCCGTTCGGACTCGCTGCCGAATACGCGCATCCAGTCGAGGTGATGTTACTCGGAGCAGGCACTGTTGGGATTCCCATCGTTTGGTGCTACGTGACTAGAAACTTGCACCTGTTTACTATATGCATCTGGATCACGTTGAGATTGTACCAGGCCGTCGACGCGCACTCTGGATACGAGTTCCCGTGGTCTCTGCATCATTTCCTGCCGATCTGGGCCGGCGCAGACCATCATGACGAGCATCACCACCATTTTATTGGCAACTACGCTTCGTCATTCCGGATCTGGGACTACTTCTTGGACACCGAGGCTGGAGCAACCGGCAAACAGGGCAAGGAAAGCAAGGCTCGTTCCAAGGGTGAAAAAACCGCAAAGTTAAAGCAGTAAGAAAACAGCATATACAGATTCATTGGCCGAAAAAGACGGAAAAATATTGAAAAATATTCAATATCATTGGAAAACATCTTGGAAAAATTGTTAACATGAAAGTTTTTAAGTAAGTATCCAAATGATGAACGAAACACAGACCTGTACCGATTCTTGATGAGGAAATGTTTTGCCTTAACTGAGGATGCTAACAATTAGGGATATATGTATAGAAATAACTAGATGAGAAACATCAAAAGTAAAAACAGCGTTAGACTAATTCTCGTTACCGGTCCGTAGTCGACACGTGGTTGAACTTGGATGTCCTTGACCGTGCCCTGCGTCAGATCCAACCCACTTCCCCCCTTCCATTCGCTCTCTAGTCAATATACTTTCCTCCTACTCTCTACCCTCAATACAGTAAATTGATCATATTACCTCCTTATTTATTTCTTAGCAGTCAGTCTTCTCAGGTAGAAAGCCAACTCCTCACCCTCCAAAATGTATCCATCACATCTGCCGGATTGACCTG
The DNA here is from genome assembly GCA_003706195.2 of Ogataea minuta. Taxonomy (NCBI): domain Eukaryota; kingdom Fungi; phylum Ascomycota; class Pichiomycetes; order Pichiales; family Pichiaceae; genus Ogataea; species Ogataea minuta. Next base: position 136,512 of record PPKR02000009.1, read on the forward strand.
GTCTAGACGAAATGCAAGCATACAGCTTACCAGAGTTGAACTGCTGGGAGACAGCAGCCTCGATCTTGGCTTCACCAGCTCTGGAAGCAAGCTTTCTCTGCAGCTTGTTGCTCTTCTTGGTCTCCTCCTCAGTAACCTTGGACTTCTTTCCGAGCACAAGGCCGTAGTGAGTCTCGAAGTATTGCTTAAATGGAGTGGCATCAATTTGCACGATAGCAGACTTGGTCAATGTGTTGGTTCTCACCAATTCGTTGTTGGATGGGTGGTACACCACACCAGAGACTCTGGTCTTTCTAGCAACTCCCTCGGAAGCCCACGAGAAATTTCCAGTCTCAACTCTCAATGCTCTGTACTTGACATTTCCACCTCTCGTTCTGACGGAGTGAATTCTCTTGGTACCGATCTTGGTGTTGGCGCCCTGTCTACCAAGCTCGAACTTCCGCTTCTTTCTAAACTGGGCTCTTTTAGCACCGGTGGCAGCTCTCTTGTGACGAGAATCCCTGGAAATACCCATGTTGAATAGTGAAAAATAAAAATCTGGGTGAGAATTTTTATTAAAATGAGGAACTTGCAATTTGTTGCTGCCCAGGGTAAGATCACGTGAGAAGAATTTTTCAATTTCCTATTGCCTCTCAAAGAAAAGATATTTTTTTACATAAGCATTCTATGTCTGATACCATAACCGTATATGACCAGATAGAGATCGAGGACTTTGTGTTCGATGCTACACAGCAGATATTCACGTACCCGTGTCCGTGCGGCGATCGGTTCCAGATCGCCCTTGATGACATGCTGGACGGTGAAGACATTGCAGTTTGTCCGTCCTGCTCTCTAATGGTGCAGATCATCTTCGATCCCGAGGACTTGAAAGAGTTCCAAGAGGAGTAGTCGCTTCTATCCTCTGATCTTCTGCAACCCAAATCCCAAAATCACAGCCATAATCAGCATTAGAATCACATAGCTGTGTTCGGGCTTATCTGTCTTTTGCTCCTTCCTCTCCAGCTGCTGTGCACGGATTCGATCTTCCGGGTCCTGGATCATCTCTATGGTTGCCGGTTGCTCGGGTGCTCTTGGTGCCTGTTCCTGGGCCGCTTCCTGCGTCTCCGTAAGGTGCTGCCGAGCCAAATCGCCGAAAATTTCCACAAACCGTGGATTGGCGTTGTTATAGGTGCGCGTTCTTAATGCCAATTCTCGCTTCGTCCGCTCTGAAGTCACTAATGACCCTGTAGTCTGCTCGTCGCTGGTCATGAACGACAGCAGTCCCGTAACAATAGTTGCCACCGACCACGACGGATTCCACTGATCTTCGTGAAAATCGCTCATGCTCAAGCAGATCCGCGTGTTGATCTGAAATCGGCCGGACGGCGTGCACATCTTGATGGATGGTGGTCTGAATGGATATTCCGTTGGGAAAATCACCATTCCGTGGTATTGTCCATTTTCGTAAGGAGTGCCAGGCGGGCCGGTAATCACATAATGCCATTCAAGAATGTTGTCCTCGCACGGACGACATAGAATGAATGGCGGTGGGTTTTCCTGGATCTGTTTATACTCCTTAGTGAGTCGCTTGAAAGCCTGTTTAGAAGCCATGTATCCCTAGGATGCGCGAACAAGATAATCAGTAAAAATTAATTTTATTTTAATTTAACTTGTGCCATGTCATTGCAGAAGCCTCCGAATTCCATTAAGCTTTTGTCTGGGAACTCGCACCCTAAATTGGCAGAGCAGATAGCCGAGTTTCTGTGTCTTCCAATCGCCAACATCCACGTCATTGATTTCGCCAACCAGGAAAGTGCTGTGCTTGTGAAGGAGAGTATAAGAGACGAGGACGTTTACATCGTCCAGACAGGATGTGGAGGGCCTGCAAAAGTCAACGACTATTTGATGGAATTGTTGCTGATGATCCATGCCTGTAAATCGGCCTCTGCTCGGAGAATCACCGCCGTTATCCCTAACTTCCCATACGCACGACAGGACAGAAAGGATAAGAGCAGGGTGGCCATTTCAGCCAAGCTGGTGGCTAATCTGCTCACCACCGCAGGATGCCACCATGTGATCACAATGGATCTTCATGCGTCGCAAATCCAAGGATTTTTTAACATCCCGGTTGATAATCTATATGCAGAGCCAAACGTCCTGAAATACATCAAGCTGCGTCTGGATGCTAGCGAATTGGTGATTGTTTCGCCGGACGCTGGAGGGGCAAAGCGGGTGGCCTCGATCGCTGACAAGCTAGACACCCCGTTTGCGTTGATTCACAAGGAACGGGCGAGAGCCAATGAGGTCAGTCGCATGGTGCTCGTTGGAGATGTGGCAGGCAAAGTCTGCGTCTTAGTGGACGACATGGCTGACACATGTGGGACGCTTTGCAAAGCGTCAGATTTGCTGCTGCAGAGAGGTGCAAAAACAGTCATTGCAATTGTGACCCACGGGATTTTCAGTGGTCCAGCATTCACGAGGATCAATGAGAGCTCGTTGGAGAAAGTGGTTTGCACCAACTCTATGCCCTTGGCCGACATGACAGACATTTGTCCGAAACTAGAGATTATAGATATCAGCCCCATGCTGGCAGAGGCTATTCGCCGTCTCCACAATGGTGAATCAGTTTCGTATCTATTCACCAACGCTGTGTGAACGAAATCAAGTGGCCGATCCCCTTTCGGGGCGTTCCTTCTCTAAAGACGCTAATGCAACCGATACAGCAAGCTGTGGAGGTGACAAGGGAACAAAAGCATGCAAAGCTTGCCGCAGGTTTTGCATATTAATGTTATCGAGGGATAATCGAGTGTGAGATGGGTCTGTGGATAACAGAATAATGACGATCTCCGGGCAAACTTAGACATATGTGCAGTTACGGGGATGCATGGACACGCATCAACATATTCTTTTGCAGTTACCGGCCGAAACTGACATGCGAGCTGCACTCCTTGTGCGGGCATATCGCAGGACATCATCAGTGTGCTATTATTGTCCCATCCGCGGCCCACGGGACAATTTCCTAGGGAACAGGTCCGACTTAAAATGCCCATCACTGATTGGTCGCAAATCAGGTGGCCCTTGTTGACGCCATCAAGCTGCTGCTTATCTGTGACTGCGGGGATGCCAAGGAATTACCTAGTTCTGCGTTTATGGTCTCCCCAGCAACGCCTACTTACCGTTTTAGTGTATATTGAGGAATGTTACCACGTTGTGAAACACTTCTGTGGTGTTTCAGGTTGAACCGTGCTACGTTGTTTGGCTTGTTTCGCGCTTGTTTCGGGCATTGATAACCGCCGTCGAGCGGTATTTTACTCGGCAGATGGCCTCAATTGCTACCGAACTTTATTTTGTGCGGCGTGCTCGACATATGGTTATGCATATGCACCCTAAGCTCGGTATTGTTCACGCGCAAATAAATACATAGCGTCTGCCAAAGGGACCGAAAAGACAATCTGCAACAATTGGGATGTTTGCAGCAATACTGTATAAGAGAACAAAAATTGACAGTTAAGTATTGGGGCAGCGAGCGAGAAAACTTTGTAGTACGGCTGTGAGCTGTGTGGGGGTGAGATTCGAAATTAATTAATAAAAAAAGAAGATTAAGCCGTTACGGCATCACATTCAATCTTCGAGTTCGTAGTCGTCCAGATCGTCGCCCAAGATCGTCTTTTGCATCCGCAGTCTTTGATTGAACCGACTGTTCTGGTTCTCATGCACCAGTCGCTCGTGTCTCTGAAGCGAGTCTTTTCTCCGAAATTTTTTACCACACCCTTCCCGGACACATACATTAGCCTTTTTCGTTTTAGGGTCATCAGAGCCATCGCCCATGGCCTGGCTCAATGAGGCCGTGTCGGGCTCAATTCCGTCTTGGCTTTTCCTACGAAGCAGGTTTTCGAGCGCTTCCGAGTGCTGCGACAGACAGTGTCGTCTGAGTTCTGGCTTTCTCGGTAAGCCGATGATCCGATACGGACAATCTTTAACGGGGCATTTGTTCGATCTCACCAGCTTGAACTTGTCAAGATGGAGAATGAATAACTCCACAGTTGGAAATTTTTCTGTGCAGTGACTGCATTTGTAGGACCCGCCTTTTTTTTGCACTGACTTGAGCAGCTCCCACAGCGAGGGATCTTTTTGTAGCTGCTCCACGCTCGAAAGTTTGGAATTATCCGAATCGAAGTACACATTTTTTGGCAGTGAACGTCTGTGGGCCCGGATTTTGGAGTCAAATTGCGGGTCTTCGACGCTGAACGACTTGGATCGTCTCTGGGCCAGATTGTTGCGATCCTCCATTTGGAACTGCGGGAGGGACCAGCTCAAGTTCACCAGCCCCGGAGGTGGTGCATATTGGAGTTGCTGCTCTTCCTCTTTCTTGATGTCAAAGACAAGGTCCGCTGCGCTGCTAGGCTTGTCCGAATATGAAGTATCTGGGGTATACTGCTGTCTTTGCGTAGGATATGATGGAGATTGATACGAGTATTGCGGTTGCATAGGCTGGATCTGGGGAGACATCGGCAACTGCTGTGCATGGACAAGTTGGTACGGAGAAAGCGACGAGTAAGAATATTGTTGGGGCATATAGTAGTAAGCGGTTTGATCCAAATAATTGGGGGAGTTGGATTGGTTGGGGTCTGGGACATTTTGGTACGGGTGCGCAGAGGGAGGGTTGTGGTCATAGGAGGCAGGCCAGGGTGGAAAGGATTTCTCTTCAGACATGAGCATCGTCTAGGTGGCGTGAAGAAGGTACTTCTGGAGGATGCTTTAGAAATGCAATCTAAAAACCGGGTCTAGAAAAACAAATGAACAATGCAGACGAGAGATGCTTGAAGGTCGGATGACCAAACCGGAGGAGGGGGGTTTTATAAGATTTATGAGAGGGGAGGAGGGAAATTTTTGGTGCTATATAAGTGGGACCCAGACGGCATGAAGAAAACAACATATGCATGATTTATATAAGATATGTAATATTATGCCTAATGCGAGTTCGCTATGCTATCCTCTGGAAACGACCCTATCTCTGCGAGGCGTCTGTGCTTATCTGGGTACAGGCATGGGGTTGACGTGCAGCGCGGCTCGCATGATGCAGCCGCACAGCCAGATCAGTTGCATCTTTGGCTCCCACAACTCGCGTGCCTGCATTGCACGATATGTTGTCTCTAAATCAAACTTCACGGGCTTCTTCTCAGATCTCCTTCTTTTTCCTATCTGCTGCGCCTAGCGTGCTGAACGCTGTGTCAGCCCAGTATTTGGCCTTTGCGGAATCCTTTTCGCATCCAATTCCCAGCTCGTAAAATCGTTGCAGCAGCAGCATGGCTTTCACCAGCCCACATCCAGCGGCGCGCATTGCCCATGCAAAGGCCTCATTATAGTCTTGATTCATGTTTTCACTTCCAACGAAGTACCACGAGCAGAGCCCCATCATCCCTTCAGGGTCACCACTGCTCGCTGCCATATTATAAAAGTGGATTGACAAGTCCGCATTCGGCTCCACAAGCCGGCCAACCTCGTACAGCTTCCCGAGCAAAGACGCGGATTTTGCATGACCTAGCAATGCCGCGTGGAAAAATAGTTTAATGGCGTATTTAGTGTCCTGAATCACGATGTCCTTAAACCCGTTCAGAAAAATTAGCCCAAGTTCGTATGGTGCGCCACACGAGAGCTCCGACGCCACCTCTGTTGCTCGTTTTAGCCAGCTGATGCCCTGTCTTTTAGTGATGGTGTCATCTGGAAGACCCATTAACCCTTTGAAACAGTATATCCCGTACTCCATCATGGCCACCGGATGATTGTTGAGAGCAGCGATCTCCACGAACTTGACGACTTTGCGGGCATCAGGGGAGCATCCCCATCCTTTGCGGTAGCACACTGCTGTGCGATAAGCTCCCTCTGCGTGACGAGCTTTGCCAGCAGACTCGAAGTATGCCAGTGCTTTGGAGTCGTCGGGCTTGCCAAACATACCCACTGCGTACGAATCACCCAGAAAATACTGTGCGTCGACGCAGCCACCACGACTGCTCCTTTTCAGCAGATCGTGTGCTTCCAGTAAATACTGTTTGCGCTTTTTCAAGTCACTTGGTCTCGTTGTCAGTGCATTGCGCACGAGGATCTGCGCGTATGAGAACAGCACGTCAGGGTCTTTGATTTTCTTTGCGTTGCGGCCGTAAAGCTCCAGCACCTTCTCTGTAGATACCAGCGATACAGAGCTACTACCGAGCGTGTGTTGCAGAAACTCGTGAGAGTCTGTAGCCGCGGAAAGATGCATTACAGGCGACAGGATGTGGTTCTGTGAGAAGATCTCGGCCTTGGGCGTGAAACTCAGGTGGCTGGGTATCGACCGCTCGGAGTATGTTTCTAGATCATCGAGTTTTCTGAATCCCAGGGGTGTTCCTGGAATTGATGGGGATCGTTGAGCTTTCGAATCTGGCGAGGGGGCGAAAAGCTGGCCCAGTTTCGCCTCTGGTGAGCTGGTGAGCGACCGGTAGGGCCGTTCGTTTGCTGCTGCGTCAGGCGGCTGGTCTGCAGCCATTTGGTAGAAACTGGATATTGAATGCGACTTGAGCCGGGTGGACGCTAATGGCCAGTCGTCGTCCGGGTCCGTGGCGGTGTAATCATTATCCAGAAACAGAGGCAGCCGTTGTTGGGAGTTATTGGATGCAGCGTGGAGATGTGGCGGATCCGAGATGGTGGATGTATTGTGGCCAGACATGGATATGCGGTTAGAGCCTCGAGTGGCCACGAATCCGGATGGCATTGGGATTGAACTTTAACGCTAGGAAAAAGGGAGAAAAACTAGCAGCGAAAGAAATCATGGGCGAGAAAAAGCGGTAGCTGACCGTGGCGTGGGGATATGAGGAGGAGGTGGGATATGTGGGTCAGGGTCGGCCATAAACTGGGACATAGATCGACATAACTTTTCAGAGGATCACAGTAGAACTGTGTTTAAAAAGACATGTTTAATAAAATTGGGGTGGGAGTCAGAGTACCACAGTTTGGAAACTCTCGGCGGAAAAGGTCTGCATATCTGGATTTGTTGATCTTTCTGCTCCCCCTGCCTTTTTTCCCTCATGTGCTTACTTGCTACTGCTCTTTAACCATCTATTCATTCACTACTATCTTCAGCTCCTCTGTTCCCCGTGACATTTGGTCTCCCCCCCGCACCAAATCTTTTTTTGTTGTTTTCTAACGGTCCGACATGTTCAAGAAGTGGAAAGGAGACAAGCCCAAGAAGGATACCCCTCCCCCACAGCCAGTCTTGGCCGACTCAGACTCGCTCAAGGGCGAGTCGTCCCATCTCGAGAGCGCTCCCGAGCTGGAAGAGCCCCTCGACCCAGCACTCGAGCTCGCCGTGCTGGACCCTAACCGCCCCAACATGCCGTACGGAGACGGCTCAGACAAGATCTTCGGCATGGAGAACTTTGGCTACACATGCTATATTGCCTCCATACTCCAGGCCCTGTATTATACCACCCAATTCCGTGAAGAGGTTCTGTCATTTCCTGATCGAGACCCGTCGAGCCCACGCAAACGTAAGCTTCGGGTGCCTGGAGACAGAGTCCACGCATTTACGGCGGCATTGCCACCGCCAGTGCCGGTGAACGGGACTCCTGGGGTTAATGGATCGAACGCATCAAATGCTTCCACTTTGTCGCAAAATTCCAAAGTCCGAAGCCTTTTCACCAACAAGGGCCAAACCCCTTCTGCGCCTTCGACAGCGGGCAACCAGGGCTCTGACTCGAGTCTGGAACTCAACAACCCGGAAATTGAGCACTTGCTGCTGACAAAGTACCCAGAATTCTCAAGTCTCAGCATCAACTACTCGCTCAACCAGCAGAGAAATGTCACCATTGTTGGTGTCATGGACAGTATGGCCGCCAGTAGCGAACAGCGCAAAAGGCAGGCGCTAATTCGTGGGCCGATCATCAACCTAGACCACTCATACAGCAAGCAGTACGGCATGCCGCCGTCGTTGTTTACGGCTCTTAAGGATACCTTTGAGTGCATGGCAGAACATGTCTCGAGAGTCGGAATTGTGTCTTCGCAGCATCTCGTGGAGATGGTCAAGCGCGAGAACGAGATGTTCCGAAGCTCGATGCATCAGGACGCTCACGAGTTTCTCAACTTCCTGATCAACAACGTGAACGAGTCGATCGACTCTTTTTGCCAGTCTACGGCTAAAGAGTCGCACATTCACGATATTTTCGAGGGAATGCTCACCAGCGAGACGAAATGTCTGTCGTGCGAGACTGTTTCGACCCGAGACGAGATGTTTCTTGACCTCTCGATCGATCTTCAACCTAATACCTCGATCACTCATTGTCTGAAGATGTTTTCCCAAAGCGAAATGCTCTCGGAATCCAACAAGTTCTACTGCGAATGCTGTCACTCGTTGCAGGAGGCTGCAAAAACTATCAAGCTGAAGAAGCTGCCCAAAGTGTTGGCTTTGCATCTCAAACGGTTCAAATATGCGGAGGAGCTTGGTCGCAATGTCAAGCTGTTTTATCGCGTTGAATACTCGAAGACTTTGAGGATCTTCAACACCACCGAGGATTCAGTGACCCCAGACAAGCTTTACGAGTTGTATGCGGTAGTCGTTCACATCGGAGGTGGACCATACCATGGCCATTATGTCTCGCTGGTCAAGACAGATCGGTTTGGATGGCTACTTTTCGACGACGAGACTGTGGAGTGTATCGACGAGAACTTTGTTTACCGTTTCTTCGGCGACGGGCCGGGTCTGTCGACCGCCTATCTGCTGTTCTACAGAGAAGTCGAGGACGAGTTGGCATTCAGAGATAGCCAATTGTACAACGGTTTGGAGGCTACTGAGGACGGTGAAATAGACACCAGTACGTACACGGATGCACCACCTGTGGCTGTATCTCGTGATGCTGAAGAGAGACATGAAAAACTAGAGAAACTAGAAAAGTTAGAGAAGTTCGAGAAACTAGAGAAACTAGAAAAGCCTGAAAAGCCTGAAAAAGTTGAAAAGGTTGAGAAGAAGAAACGGATGTTTGGCTTCAAGCGAGGCAAAAGTTAGCGACGCGACGATGGTGATATGTCGCGACGTTTTTATTTTATTTAAAATGATTCCACAGACCATGAAATATTTCTTTGTGTTGGCGGCTCTTGCTGGGCGTGCCATGGCTGGATTTGAGGATGGTGAGGCTTCAGAGACAGAATATTTGACAGCAATCGCCCATAATGTCACTGGAATCGTCATTTTCCATTGGATATTATCAGTGTTGGTGTTAGTGGTCATATCTTCGCTCGCGGCAACCTTTGTCCTTGCAGATCGTCCAGCCACTGGAATAGCCATACAAATCGTTTGTGCAGGTTATGCTGCAGTGGAGGCAGTTTTTCTTCGATTCCCGGATCCTGCCGGCGAAGAAAACATCGCGAGTCGTGGAACTGCTTGGTTTTTGGCTTTCTTCTACTGCCTAACCATTCTCTTTGGCAGTTTGGCATCCGGCTCAACGCTGATCACGCATCGGATCGGTTTCTTGGGCCCAAAAATTGTCAGCATCGCGTATAAGACACTGTCTGTTATGGTTGTTTTGTGCGGCTTTGTCAAAAGCGGGATGGCCGTTGTGTCCGCCGTGGGCTTTTGTTACGGTCTCCACACGGGGCAATGCAATGCACATGGAATCATGGGCTCCGCATTCATTGGGTACGGTTTCATATATTGCATTGTGCTTGTCGTGCCGTGGTTGCGCCATGGAGATGGCCAAAAGCATTCTCAGGAGTTTTACGATTCCATCATGATCACCCTCTGGGGAATTGTCAACACGTTTACCGAACACCGGCCCTGGGAGCCTTGGTCCCACGGAGATTACCAACATACAAGCATGGGCATTATATTCTGGGCGTGCGGAATGCTTGGGATCTACCTATCGCGCAATAACAGGCGTAATCCGATGCCAGCTCTGACACTAATGTTCACAGCCTACGCCATGTCCCAGCACGCCCAACACATGGAGATTTCAACCAAAGTGCACGCTTTCTTTGGCTGGGTGCTGATGCTCGGCGGCTTTGCCCGGATCTGGGAAATAACGTTCCTACTCAGAGACAAGAGATGCGACCCTTCAGGCCGGATTTTGTCGTTTCAATATCTGCCACCATTCTCGCTGGTTTTGGCTGGAATCAGCTTCATGGGGGCGAACGAGGAGCAACTCAAACTTGTCATGGATATGGGGGCCGACCATTCATCGTACGTCATGGTGCTTGGGAGTGCGGCATGCCTGGTTATGCTCTGGTTCCTGGGGATCATCGAACTCTACTTGAGGCTTGTTGGCTACACGATATATGACCAGAACCGCTACGCGGCGCTGAATGTACGTGATGAGTGTGATGTGCATGATGAGCTGGAACTAGACGACTTCAGCGATCTTGAGAGCAACAGAGCTACTCCGAGTGAACACTGATCACTGGTTTGTCTGACATATTCCTCGTCGCTGGTTTGTCGAGACATCTGTCATTGACACTTCTGTGCACGGACTCAGATAGGCAAAAAAGTAAAATAAATCAGAAGAAAGATATAATTTTCCGTATGAGTGCGATATTGTCTGCGGATGATTTGAACGACTTCATCACGCCCGGAGTGGCCTGTGTGAAGCCTGTTGAGTCTACTGCCAAAAGTGCTCGGTCAGGTCCGGTCGAGATTCAGATCGACCAGCAGGGCAATGCCCTTGAAGTCGAAATCGATGGATCGTCCTCACGACTTCAACAGGCGCAAATCTCACTGGCCGACTGTCTGGCATGCTCTGGATGCATCACCTCTGCCGAGGAGGTGCTCGTTGCCCAACATTCGCACAAAGAGCTATTAAATGCGCTGAAACAAGACCAACGCAACAAAATATTTGTCATGAGCATTAGTCATCAGTCTCGAGCATCGCTGGCTATGGCTCTGAACTTGTCGATAGACCAAATCGACAAACTACTGATACATCTCTTTGTCAACACGCTGGGTTTTGCGAACGTTGTTGGCACCGGCCTTGGCAGGCGGATTGCGACAGAAGTTTTGTCGCAGGACTTAATCCGGAGCAGACATGCCGGTGTTGAGGGCCCGATCTTGACTTCGATCTGTCCTGGATGGGTTCTGTATGCCGAGAAGACCCATCCACACATCATTCCAAAGCTTAGCACTGTCAAATCGCCGCAGCAGATCACTGGTTGCATACTCAAACGGCTTGTAAGCAACCAGCACAGCTGTGCTCTGGAGCAAGTTTACCATCTATCAATCATGCCTTGTTTTGATAAGAAGCTCGAGGCTGCGCGGCCCGAGACGGAGGCTTCTGAGTGTGCGGATGTGGACTGTGTGATCACTCCAAGGGAGTTGATTCAGTTGCTTCAGGAGGAGAATATCAACGTTGACAAGCTGATTTCACAGATAGAGTGTGACAACACACCAATTAGGGAGATTTATGAGCACTATTCTCCTCGAGGATGGCCCATGCCCGCAGAATCGTGGCTTAATTGTGAAGGATCGACTTCAGGAGGGTATGCTCTCCAATATTTATTGCATGTTCAAAAACAACACGAAAACACAGATATCAAGACGATTGTCGGCAGAAACTCGGACATTTACGAGTTGCGATTACTCAAAGGTGAGGAAGTTCTTGCCACGGCCGGCGTGGTGAACGGCTTTAAGAATATCCAAAACTTGGTGCGGAAATTCAAGAATGGTAGCACCAAGACTGGCGGACTTGCTGCTCGACGTCGGGCGCGAATTTCTCAAGGCTCTGTAGAAAAGGCGGTCGATATTGTTGAGGTGCATAAATGTGACCTTGTGGAGGTGATGGCATGCCCCGGAGGATGCATAAATGGCGGTGGCCAGATCAGTGCAGCGCCAGAATCGAGTTCCAGGGACTGGATCGAGCAGACCTCACATCTCTACACCAGCATAGAGATTGGCCAAGATTCTAGCCCTGAGCTCGGAGTCTGGGTATCGGATTTTGAGTCTAGGTTTGATGTGAGTCATACGCGGTTGGTAAGGACCCAGTTCAAGGCCGTGGAACAGCCAACTGATACTACATCGATTGCGTTGGGGTCTCGGTGGTAAATAGGATAATCTAGAGCAGGGCCAGGGCTATTCTTGTATTTGTAATCGCGGAGTAAACGGTATAAGAAAGCGCTGCTGCGCCACATATCCGACAATACCGCAGATAAGTTGATGGAGGACGACACTCTCCCGAGGAGCAACAGTGGCGGTGCAGAGTGAAAAATATCGGCAAATGTGGCGGGTGTGTTGTATAGTCCCGGTTGCTCATTTAAATTGAATGAAAACCAGCTGGTGGCAAAAGCTATTGAAAACTTGACTTTTTACTATGTCGGCCTCAATTGAGTTTAAAGAAGACACTGTCGTGGTGGTTTTCGGCGCATCTGGCGACCTCGCTAAGAAAAAAACGTTCCCGGCCCTCTTCGGTCTCTTTAGGGAAGGCTATCTTTCCAAGACCACCAAGATCATTGGCTATGCTCGTTCTAAACTCACTGATGATGAATTGAGATCCAGACTTAAGCCATATTTCAAGACTCCGACCGAGGCTTCCAAGCAGATGGCTGATGAATTTCTGGGTATGTGCTCCTACATTTCTGCCCCTTACGATACTCCTGAAGGATACCAGAAGTTGGAAGCTGAAATCGACCAACACGACTCCGAAAAACAGATTCAGGAGTCTCACAGACTATTCTACCTGGCATTGCCTCCTTCTGTGTTTATCACGGTGGCTGCTAAATTGAAGGAGTTCTGTCATCCTGGATCCAAGGGAATCGCCAGAATTATCATCGAGAAACCTTTTGGTCACGACCTGGCTTCTGCTCAGGACTTACAGCAACACTTGGCCCCACTGTGGACCGAGGAGGAGCTCTACAGAATTGATCACTACTTGGGTAAGGAGATGGTGAAGAATTTGGTTCCATTCCGGTTTGCCAACAACTTCCTATCTGCTTGCTGGAACAACCACTATATTCGGTCCATCCAGATCTCCTTCAAAGAGCCTTTTGGCACTGAAGGCAGAGGTGGTTATTTCGACTCGATCGGAATTATAAGAGACGTTATGCAAAACCATCTGTTCCAGGTGTTGACTCTGTTGATGATGGAGAGACCAGTTTCTTACGACGCCGAGGCTGTCAGAGATGAAAAAGTCCGGTTGCTTAAGTCTATTAAGCCGTTTGACACTAAGAATGTGCTGGTGGGCCAGTACACGAAGTCTGAAGATGGCTCCAAACCGGGCTATCTGGACGACGAGACAGTTAGTCCAAATTCCAAATGTGTTACGTTTGCATGTCTGACATTGGAGGTGGATAACGAGAGATGGCAGGGTGTCCCAGTGATGCTTAGAGCCGGTAAGGCTTTGAACGAGGGCAAGGTGGAGATTAGAGTGCAATTCAGGGAGAGCAGCAACGGAATGTTTGAGGAAATCAACAGAAACGAGATGGTGATCCGGATTCAGCCAGACGAGGCAATGTACATGAAGATGAACACCAAGGTGCCAGGAATCAGCAACAGCCTCGCTGTCACCGAGCTCGATTTGACTTACAAGAACAGATACTCGAATTTCTACATTCCCGAAGCTTATGAGTCTCTAATTAGAGATTGTTTGCGTGGTGACCACTCCAACTTTGTGCGTGATGACGAGCTAGACATCAGTTGGGGTCTGTTCACACCGTTGCTTAACTATCTCGAAGGCCCGGATGCTCCTGTTCCAGAGCCATACGCTTACGGCTCGAGAGGTCCTGCTGGGCTCAACCAGTACATTGCCAAGAACGGATACGTGCATCAGACTACAGCCATCTACCAATGGCCAGTTACTACCCCAGATATTCTCGAGCAGAGCAAGATGTAGTTTATATGTTATTGACACGTTTTTGCTGGTGACAGCTAGTTCGGAAATGAAATGCTAATTAGTACGTGGAGTAGGGATAGATGGAAAATTAAGGGGAAAATCCAAATGTAACCTCAAAAACTATTTTCGGAAAATGTCTGATATTTCAATTGGATCGCTTTCCGAGTGGACTGCCGCGTTCGAAAACGACTCTGTTTCCAAACTTGCTGCCTCAGTGTTCCAGCACGGCAAGATTGACGATCTGTTGCTGAGCAGATCTCGTGAGATAGCTGATATCCATGTCTTCAATACCAAGATCCAGCAGGAGGGTACTCCGGTTACCGACCAGAAAGCCTCCGGCCGGTGCTGGCTTTTTGCCTCCACGAACATGCTACGACTGAAGCTGATGGCGAAATTCAATTTGAAGGAATGTCAACTGTCACCTTCTTATCTGTTCTTCTACGACAAGCTAGAGAAGTGTAATTTTTTCCTAAATCAGATTTGCGACACTGCCGAAGAGGATGTCAATTCACGACTGGTTCAATGGTTTCTGACTGATCCAATTAGTGACGGTGGTCAATTTGGTATGATGACCCAGGTAGTCGATAAGTATGGTATGGTGCCAAACTGCATCTATCCAGACAGTTATAACACCACCGCGTCCAGAAACATGAACGAACTCATTTTGACTAAGCTACGTGAGTATGCACAGGTGTTGCGGGAGAAGATTGCCGCCGGGGAGTCTGTGGAGCAGGAGAAAACCAGAATGGTGGGAGAATGCTACAGACTTCTATGTATTTTCTTGGGAGTTCCTCCAGCCCCTGAGAAAGAATTCACGTGGGAGTTTTACGACAAAGAAGGCCATTTCCATTCCGTCACCAGTACTCCAAAGAAGTTTGTGAAGGAGGTTGTGGAGTTTGACACTCCAGAGTACCTCTCGCTATTGAACGATCCTAGAAACGAGTACAATCGGGTGATCAAGATTGATAGATTAGGCAATGTTGCGAGCTGCGACTGTGTCTGGTACCTGAACGTGGACATTGACATCCTGGCGGACGCTGTGGTGAATCGGATCAAGAGCAACAAGCCAGTATTTTTCGGAACCGACACTCCCAAGTTCATGGACAAATCTCGTGGTATTATGGACATTGATCTATGGGACTACGAGCTGATCGGATTCGACCATCGTGCGGTCGATAAGGCCTCAAGAGTGATCTACCATCAGTCGTTGATGACACACGCAATGCTGATCACAGCCGTTCATCTTGGTTCCGATGGAAAGCCCGTCAGGTACCGCGTGGAGAACAGCTGGTCTAGCAAGAGTGGCAGCGACGGATATTACGTCATGACCCACGACTACTTCAAGGAATATGTTTACCAGGTTGTGACCGAGAAATCTGAGGTCCCCGAGCTGGTCAAGCTTCTGGACACTGAGCCAATCGTGCTACCTCCGTACGATCCTATGGGAGCTCTTGCCCGGATGTAAGACACTGAAAATAAATAAATTAGATCAACAATAAAGTATTTTCAGGTCGATCGACGCGTGAAATGGAACGCTGCGCTGTTTTTATATCTTCATGACACCCTCTATCCCATCACGAGAATATCATCGAAAGCACTACTTCGCTTTGGAGATTGACAACAAGGACGTGGATAGATTGCTCTCGCAGATCCCCCAGGTTTACTACGAGCATCCGTCGCGCGCCCTTGATGCCTACCATGTGTTTTCCATTGACATGGCAGACTCTTCCAAAGTCGATCTAGAGCATTTGGAACAGCTGGTGCGTAGGCCTGAGCTTCTTGCCAAGCGCGGAAGCACTCTTGCATCGGTTTTGGCTGACCACGGTGTTCGTTCAGTCCACATGCTGCCCGCTAAACGACTTGTTCGCCGCGCCCCTGTGCCCGCAATCGATTCGTCGCAGGAGATTGTCGACACAGCCAAAGCTGAGTTCGGAATAGACGACCCCATTTTCCCTGATCAGTGGCACATCATCAACACCCAGTTTCCGGGCCACGACGTCAATGTGCTTCCTGTCTGGAAACGTAACATCACCGGTGCAGGCGTGGTCACCGCGTTGGTTGACGACGGTCTAGACTACGAGAGCGCAGATTTGGCCCGCAACTTCTGTGCACAGGGCTCGTATGACTTCAATGACAACACTGCGCTGCCCAAGCCAAGGCTCAAGGACGATTACCATGGAACTAGATGTGCGGCAGAGATTGCAGCAGCGAAAGGAAATGGGTATTGCGGCGTAGGCGTGGCATACAACTCCCAAGTGGCGGGAATCCGTATTCTTTCGGGAGAAATTACGGCGGATGACGAGGCTGTTGCGATGGTATACGGCCTCGATGTCAATGATATATATTCATGCTCGTGGGGCCCGCCCGATGATGGTATGTCCATGGATAAGCCCGACAAGATTGTGCGGGAGGCCATGCTTAAGGGGATTCAGCAGGGCCGCAAAGAGAAGGGTGCCTTGTACGTGTTTGCGAGCGGAAACGGAGCCCACTTTGGCGACAGTTGCAATTTCGATGGATACACTAACAGCATCTATTCAATCACAGTGAGTTCGATCGACCATAGAGGACTGCATCCACCGTATGCAGAGGCATGTACGGCTGTGATGGTCAGCACATACTCCTCTGGATCGGGCGAACACATTCATACTACAGACATTAACGACAAATGCACAGATAATCATGGTGGCACATCTGCGGCCGCTCCAATGGCTGCTGGAATCTACGCTCTGGTTTTAGAAGCTAATCCAGAGCTTACGTGGCGAGATGTGCAATACTTGACTGTCATGGGCGCTGTCGAGGTCAACCCCAGCGACCCCAGCTGGCAAAGCTCATACATCGAGGGAAGACGCTATTCGCCGGTTTTCGGATGGGGGAAACTTGACGCAGACAGGCTTGTGCAACTCGCACAGAACTGGACTCTTGTCAAGCCCCAGGCGTGGTATTATATGCCTGTTGAAAGGGTCAACCACGAGGTTGAAAATGTCGACTCTGTGCAAACCTCGTTTGAGGTTTTGCAGGAAGCGCTCACTACAGCCAATCTCGAGCGTATTGAACACGTCACAGTCACGGTCAATATTGATGCTGCTCGCCGTGGAGACGTTGAAGTTTCGCTAGTGTCTCCTAATGGCATCCGGTCTGACTTGGCTATCGCTAGGCGACGTGATACCAATAGCGTCGGTTTTCAGGAGTGGACGTTCTCGTCGGTTGCTCATTGGGGCGAGCCGGGCCCTGGAAACTGGACGATTGAAGTCCGCAACACCAAGGATCGTAACAAACTCACCTTCAAGAACTGGCAACTACGCCTGTTTGGCGAGTCGATTGACCCGTCGAAAGCCAAGCGATTCGATATGAATGAGGACTACAGCAGCCAAGCCGCACCCGAACAGGATACTGATACTACGCCAACTTCTACTATATCAACTCCAACTGTCGCAGCGACGCCATCCTCAACAATAGATACAGAGACGGCTACGCCTTCGATAGGCAGCGAAGAGGGAGTGTACGAGCCGTCAGACACTCGTTACGAAGAGTATTTCTTTTTCTTCCTAGCTCTGGGTTTCATCATCTGTATTTGGATGCTCAAGACCCGCAAGAAGCCAGGACGAGCACGCAGAAGAGACGAGTATGAGTTTGATATTATCCGGCCAGAAGAAGATTACGATTCGGAGTATGCTCAATCGCAGCGTTCTGTGCCGACCAGAACAAATTCGAGTGCATCGTTAACCCGTATGGCGGCTACAGCGAGAAATTCGATGGACGCTTCGAAGCTCAAAATGGCCAAAGCGGCCAAGTCGACGAAGCCGGCCGAGCCAAGTGCCGGTCGGACGTTGAAAACGGACGCAGACTACTTGAGTCGCGAAGAGCAGGAAAGAGAACGTTTATACAACACCTTCAATGGTCTAGACGAGGAGGATCCGGACGCGGATACCATGTACCGCATTACATCCAACGATTCTGCATAATGTACATATACTACTTCTATCATCTCTAAACTGATAAAATTAAATTCACACTAACTATTTTTTTATTTTGCTGGCGGTGCAAGTGTGGAGTAATTATTATGTCTCCAACATCAACGGATTCCAAACTCTCGCTTTGGAGTAGATACCAAAAGCTACCTTTCAAATGGAAAATGTATATCGGGCTTTCCACTTTTGTCACTGCGTTCATAGCAGACTCTATTGGGTCACGCATCATGGAGTCAAATATGATTGAGCACGAGGCACAACGACGAGTCGAGCTCGAGCTCGATTCCCCTCTCAATGAGCAGTCTGTGAAAACCGACGTTTCATTGACGAAATGAATTCAAGGAACTTGGCAGGATTGCTGTCAACTCCACGGGTATAGACAAACTCCGAGGCCAGTCTGGTGGCAAAGATGGCACGCAAATAAGCTGTTGGAACTCTTGACAGAATGTTTTGGATTCCAATCTGTTTCAAAAGCAAGTGGGGCAAGGCATCCATTAAAACGTCGTTTCTGAACTTGACATCGTCGTCCCACAATTCTTTGGACGACGCGAGCTCATCTGCAAGCTTGTTGATAGCCACAGACAATTCATCGCTCAACGTGCTGAATGGCTTACCTGTCTGTTCCTTTAAGGCCCATAGAAGTTCGAATTCGTTTCTTGCATTGCGAACAATAATCTCCTGCACTTCTTCAACATACTTTTTGTAGAAAGCCGGCACCTCTTTGGTGATGGTATTAACACACATATTTTTCAAGAACGCATCATCGTCGAATGAAAGGGCCGCGAGGACCTCTAAAGAGCTCGAAGTCACACCTCCCTTGTTCGTAGAAGCATCCTTGAACACAATGGCACCAGCTTTTTCAAGCATAATTTTGGCAGGCTGCGTAATGAACAGGTTGGCTCCTTCCACAATGTATGGAATGATGCTCTTGCCAGTTTTCTCGTCAATCAAGGTGTGCACATTGTTGGCATCCAAAGAGTTTGGACGACCTCCACATGGAGTGAACAACTTGATTGATTCTGCAGGGAAGAATTCCTTCAGTGTTAAATGGAAGTTGTTTCTGAAAGTCAATCCACTAGCAACGACGTGACCATCAGGTAACGTCACATTAACATCATCCACCAGAACCAGATATCCCTTAGGACCAAGCTTGGATCTGTCGAAGGCAACATTTCCTTTGCGCTCATTGGCCAATCGTAGAAGTTCCTGTTTGTCCAGACCATCTTGATCAACAACAACTCCATATCCGTCAACAATAGCAATGTAAGTTTCGTCCTTGGACAGCTTGATTTCGTTCGATCCTAGATCACCATCTCCGCCGGCAATCTGAAGTTTTGTTATCTGACTGAGGTCAGTGATGCCAAGCTTCTCGTAAATCTTCTCCGTGAAAGCTCTAACACTCAAAGAAGTCATTCCATAAACATCGTGCGGAATACCGCCCAAAGATGGAGATTTTCCTGTGAAGAACGCTTTCCATGGGAACCCAAAAGAACTGCCTCTCTTACGAGCATGCGTCGTAGCCCAATCCACGTAACCAGCAGTATTCTCATCTGGACCCATAAACAACATCTCTGGTTTGTTGTACAAATCCACAATGGCTTCCTTACGTGGATCCTTAATCAAAAGATCCAGCAGAGAGTCAATGTACTTGGTGAAACACTCCTTTGGCCTGTCCTGAGCTGCTCCAGGATTGAGCAAGATAACACCCTTGCATCCACCTTCAGGGATATCCTTGTTCTTTCTCTGCTGCGTGCTTGCTAAATTGTAATTCTCGTCGAACAATGTCCTCATGTTCGCAAGATAGTTGTCTAGAGATCTTGATTTGACAATTCTAATACCACCTCTGGAAACATCTCTGAACCGAATATGGAATCCTCTGAAATCTGAGCCAACAACAAAGAACATTCCAAAAGGTGTCTGTGGATACTCAGATTGGGGCAAAAAAGAAGGATCGAGTCTAAATGAAAGGGCAATCTTCGATGTAACAAAGAAGTTGGTTTTCAAAACACTCTTGTTGAACGAGTACAATGCTCTCAAGACCAACATATGCCCCTCGTTGGTAGAACACGATCTATAGAGAGCTTTCTCAAAGTCCTCGTCACTTGCAATAGGATTGATTTCGGCCACTCTCTGGTAAGACAATGTAGACTCTAACGAGTTGGAAATGTAATGATGATCCACAAAGTGTCTGTACATCTGACTGATCAAGTCCTTGTTCTCCTCAAAACATTCTGCAATGTAAGATTGCGTATACGTCTCAGAGGTGAGCCGTTTCTTGATCTTACTGATAATCTCGGCGTGCCTAGGCGAGCTTGATGGGGTCAGCAACTCCTTGAGGGAATTGAATTCAGGTCCCAGTCTGTTGAGGAAATGTGTGACAAAGATCACTCCGCAATGAGCATAAATGGACTCTTGGATCGACATGTCGCCACTTGCAAATTTGCTGTAGAACATGTTGCTTGGAATGCAATACAACAACGAAGCCTCTTTAGTCATCTGATAAATGGTAGTTTCAGGGCTTACAGAGTCGGAATGCTCAATATACATCGAGATGATCGAGTATCCGTTTGCAAAATTCTCCACGTACTTGCGTTTCAAGTTGACATCGTAGTATCTAGCCAAGGTGCTGAGCGCAGAGTTGTACCGTGGAGAGCTGTTTCTGCGGTAACCAATGATAATCCTCTGCTCGCCAGTGGCTGCCACAGTAAAATGTTTGATCACAGGTCCCTCAGTGTTGGCAAGTTCTTGCAAAACCTCTGAATAGAGCAACTTCGTGTGTGAAGTGGCAATCTTGAGGAAAGTCTTATCTCCAATCTCTTCTATGTTGGAGGACTTTGGCTCGCCAAAATTGCACTTATACACGAACTGACACTTGATAACGTCTCCAGAAGGCATTATCGAGTTGAAGGACTCCATTCTGTAGGCAGTATCGTCAGGCGTGCGATCCAAGTACTTATCGTCGATCTCGTGCTCGAATTCCTCGCCATCAGTCGCATCAAAGTAGACAGCATGGTCATCTGCTTCTCTACGGTGGTGCAAAAAAGGCTTGTCCTTTAGACCTCGAGCAAAAGCGTCAACTTTGGCAGAATAAAGGGCAAGGATGTGGGATCCGATCACAGACACCGATTCGGACGCAAAATACGTATCGTCGATCCCCAAACTGTCGTAAAACCATCTTGTTTCGGACTCAATCAGGTTTTCTGGAATGAAACCTGTAGAATCCAGCTCGTCCATTACCTGGACAATTTGGTCTTCTTTACCGGGAAAGACAGCAGATTTGTAGCCAGGACCCTGCAAATCTGCCTTATCGACATTCTGAAACGACGTAGCACTGAAATTGTTGTGGATTGTCAGTCCACCAAGCTTGGACTCGAGAAACGAGGTCATTGGATGAGGAAATTAGGTAACAGGTTGGGAATCTCCCTATTTATACGCCAAATTTATTAGTCACATGCACGACATTTACCTGTAAAACAATATACCTCCAAGTACTAAATAAAAAAGATTTTTTTCAGCTTTGTTATCTGGAAGTGCACACCCGCGCGCGGTTTAGATTGCGGGACTTAAAGAGCCACAGGTTTGTTGATCATGCTATAACACATATATATATAAAAATTACTCTTGAAATCCAGGATTGACTCTGTTCAGATGTTTCGGATCAACTCTGAAGGTCTTGCTGATTCCCACTGTTTTGTTCGCTGCAGTAATAGGCAGCTCGTAGTTTAGGACTCCGCGAACAATCAGATCAAAAGGATTCCTCGAAATATTAAGCCATTTCTCCGACGGCTCCTGTATGCGCAAGTCGTCGGTTTCCTCGAAAGAACATGGGTTCACTATTTTTATCTCTGTCTCGCTGACGTCTTTCTGCCTAGTGAAAAAGCCACCTTGGAAATGCAGTGGAATGTCGAGCGACTTGACAGAGCCTAGTAACACCGTGCTCAGTGGCGACGGTGTTGGTCTTTCGTTCAAGTCCTGCGTATCTATATCAACCACAAATTTGGATCTCGCAAAGACATCGATATTTGCATCGTACACACTGATTTCCAAGAACCCCGGATTGAAACTTTCAATATCGAGATTGAAAATCAGTTCTTCCTGCGAGATGATCACCTCACGCACATCCTGTATTGTAGTGTGTCGCAGCTCTTTTGTCGTTGCCAGGATGAATCCGCTGATAAACCCGACCGAAAGCAATATAAAAATCAAGCCGACGGTGTAGCAGAAACTCTTGATTTGACGGAGCCGGGCTGCACGCGCACTAGTAAAGTTGTGTGGCGAGAAATAAAGGTTCTGCTGTTTCCGCTTGAGCAGCTTGTTGCCGCCCAACTTGTTATTACGGGATTCCAAAAGTGGCTGTTGCGAATTGTATAGCTCATTTGGGTAGTTAGCCGCGTAGAAGTATCCGTCAGAATTGATGCTACCATAATTCTGCGCGTGGTCGCTGAACGATATGTCATCTGCAGAATCGGAGAAGTAATCTGCATCATTCGACGGCTGATCATTAAATGTATCCTCCAGATCCTCGATCTCATAATTTACTCCAGAGTAGCGTCGCGGAATCACACCCTTGGAGTCGAACACTCGCGACGTGATCTGCCGCAGCTGGTTCTTGTCCAGAGGACGTTGAGCGGGCGATTTTGATCGCGCACGATCATGGCTCTCCGTAGCCTGATCGTTGCTTGTTGTTGAGTTGTAATTATTTTGCTGTGAAAATCCGGTTTCGGACTCACTGCTGCCAACCTCGCTCAGTTGGTCGGTATGAGTCTCTTCCGGCTTGCTCTCTGGCACTCTTTGTTGTTGCTGGAGGGTTAGTGCCTCGTCGTTTAAGGTTTCTGGGTCGTATGGACGCTCGTTAGCCGACGTGTCATAGACGAACGTCTCGTCCGAGTCTGAGGAATTCTTCTCGTCCACTTTGATGGCGTCATGTAACTTGGCAGCAAAGAACTCCGCTCGAGAAGATGCTTTGCTCTGAATCGTCGATGTTGAAGAAACGGTATTAACGTTGCGCATGTTCATCAGACTTGAGTTGGCACCACCCTTCTTGGTCCGAGTAGCATCCTCACCAGTAGAGCCATCAATCATCGACCGCTTGGACTTCAGATGATTAAGAAACGAGTCTGATGGCCCCGTGCCACCGGTGCCACTTGTGGGACTCATATGGTTCAAACTCTTATTAAGCTCGGCAGAACTCACCTGGCGCGACATAACAGCTGGCACTGCGGCCACGCTGGGGCCAGGCACTGCCGGGGCCGTAGTGGACCCCCCTGCCTGTGAGTTGGATCCCGATCCTGGCGTGCTTACCGAATTAGAAACAGGCAAGATATGCACAGGATTTGGGTTAGCAGCCGGCTCCTGAACAACTGCAACAACAGAGGACTGTATATTCTTAGCCTTTGGATCGATTTTCAAGGAAGGAACCTTGCTTTCTGCTGAAACGCTACGTCGCGCATCAGCTTCAGACCCACTGGAACCACCAACGCTCGTCACAGGCGCAGTGGGCACAGCTGGCTTGCTGGGCAGATCTGGCTTGTTGGGAACAGGCATAAGATTAGCAGGATGCGAATACGGTGTTGCTGCAGATGCGCGTGCAGGTAAACATTTACCGGTCTTTTGCGGTTTAAAAAGATGTTTGCGGATGTACTTTTAGAGCTGTATATTATGTAAGCAGAAAGAAGCATGAGGCGAGTCTTACAGATCTGTCTGGCCAAACGAATGGGGTCTCAAAATAACGCGGTGTTTCATAGAGTCTTGTAGAATAATACAATAGGAGAATATTTGGTGTGGTGGGCTTGATGTGTGAGATGTGTCAAGATGTGTCGAGGTCATCAGATTATTTTGTCGCAGGTTCTAGAGCTTTGGGGAGTGTATTTTTAGTAGCATGTTGGATCACCAGCTGACTGACAGGTAATGCATCAGCTGATCAGCGGGGTTTCTTCTATTGTCTAGCTAGCTGGTAATCGTTTCGATTCATTTCCCCAGGTTTTCTAGACATCTCGTGAGTAGCTCTCGAAAATTCTTGCAGAGCCCAGAGTTTTCTGTGGCCGTGCGGCGGCGGCTGTGCGGCGCTCTTTCTAATGTTATATAAGGATCTACTGGAGTTCATGTTCACCAGAGATATACATAAGAGAAACACAACAGAAAAAGGAAATTATAAAGCGAACAATGTCTTACTACAACGATCCATTCTACAGCTTCTTTGAGAACATCAACCAAGAAGTTGCCCAAATGCAAAACTTGTTTAATGATCCTTTCTTCAGGTCTCCATTGACTCCGTTGGCCCAGCCGGCAAGAAACTCCAAGCAGATTAAGCAAGGAGAGGAGAAGGATAACAAGAACAAGGAGAATCAGGTGGCTACACGTGAGCCTGCAACAAGGGATCTTTTCAGGCCATTCTCGTGGTTCAATGATGATAGTTTTGCTCCACCAGTTGATGTGCATGACTCCGAAAAGACGTATGAAGTGGCTGTTTCCATTCCTGGTGCTCCAAAGGACAAGGTGACTGTCGATTACAACAAGGAGACCAACGAGCTGATCGTCAAGGGTGAGATTCCAGCCCCTTCGACAGACTCGAAGAAGGTCTATTCGGAGAGAACTGTCGGTAGCTTCTCGCGGGTTTTGAAGTTACCAACCAAAATCGATGGCGAGAAGATAGTTGCCAAGTTTGACAACGGTGTTTTGAACTTGACTCTTCCTAAGGTTGAGGGTGGCGAGAACTTGCACCGCATTGAAATCACCAGCAGCGAGAACTATGAACAATCCGAGCAGGCAGAAAAATGATTAGCATTCGTTTATGTTG
This sequence comes from Ogataea minuta, assembly GCA_003706195.2. Lineage (NCBI taxonomy): Eukaryota > Fungi > Ascomycota > Pichiomycetes > Pichiales > Pichiaceae > Ogataea > Ogataea minuta. The sequence continues at coordinate 161,093 of PPKR02000009.1, forward strand.
GCTGCTCACGTTGACCTGATCAATTCGATATATATAGTTTTATGAATAACATGCATTATCAATCATAACAATAATAATAAATATAGTCTGGTAGTGTTGTACGTTTAATTTAAATTTATAGTCCTGGTACGAATATTGATTTTCTTGTTTGCCTTTTAATTCTTATCATGTCGGCTCGCAAAAAAACCATCCTGAAAGTGATTATCTTGGGCGACTCTGGCGTCGGCAAGACATCTCTGATGCAGCAGTTTATCAACGGCAAGTTCTCACAACAGTACAAAGCTACAATCGGCGCAGATTTTCTCCCAAAAGACCTGGTTATTGACGACAAGCAGGTCACCATGCAAATATGGGACACTGCTGGCCAGGAACGGTTTCAGAGTCTGGGTGTGGCGTTTTACCGTGGGTCGGACTGCTGCGTGTTAGTCTACGACGTGACAAACACTAAATCATTCGAAAACTTACAAAGCTGGCGAGACGAGTTTCTCATCCAGGCGAACATCAAAGACCCAGATAGCTTCCCGTTTGTGGTGATTGGAAACAAGATCGACGTGGAAGAGAACAAGAGACTTATTTCGTCCAAAAAAGCACAGGCAGTTTGTGCCAGCATGGGTAATCTGCCGTACTTTGAAACGAGCGCAAAGGAGGCTGTCAATGTCGAGCAGGCGTTTGACGTGGTGGCCCGCAACGCCCTACAGCAGGAAGAAAGTCTGGAGTTTAGCGACGATTACACAGATGCAGTCAACATTCACGTCGATGGTGACAATTACGGTTCCTGCGGCTGTTAAATTCGTTTTGGCTTGTACTGTATTAGATTAGGCTGTTTACATAAGCACATAGTTGGTTAAATTTTGCAATTTTCTCTTTCTTGTCTTTATGCCTTCGCCTTCAGAAAGACCAAAGGGCCTTAACCTGAACGTGACCCTTGTCTGTCCGGACTGCAAAGTGTATCCGCCCGAGCTTGTTGAGAGACACAGTGAAGGTGATATTGTGTGTGGTTTGTGCGGTCTGGTGCTGAGTTCTAGAATAATAGACACCAGGTCGGAATGGCGTACTTTTGCTAACGACGATCAGAATGGAGACGATCCGTCGCGTGTGGGAGAGGCGACCAATGGTGTGTTGGACTCGGATCAGCTGTCGACAGTGATATCTGCCGGCGTGGATGGTAACAGGGCTGCTAAGGAACTTAATAGAATCCAGAACCGGTCCGCTGTTGACCGGAAAGACTATGCTTTGCAGTCGGCGTATTCGCGGATATCGCAGCTGTGTGATGGATACCAGTTGCCGAAGGTGGTCCAAGATGGTGCAAAGGAGGTGTACAAACTTGTCCATGACGACAAGATGTTGCGAGGAAAGAGCCAGGAGAGTATCATGGCTGCATCGATCTTTCTTGGATGTCGTAAGGCAAGCGTTCCTAGAACTTACAATGAGATTTGGGCATTGACCAATGTGCCACGAAAGGACATTGGTAAGGTGTTCAAGATCATCATGCAAATTGTCCAGAAGAAGGATGCAGAACATGGCGGACTCATTACCCATCGCAACAACAACATCTCCACCACACAGACAAATCCAGAGGACCTTGTTGGCCGGTTCTGCTCTCATTTAGGCATATCGCCCCAAATTACTACGTCTGCACAGCACATTGCGCGCACTCTGAAAGAAGTGGGTGTGCTAGAAGGACGGTCGCCAACGACGATAGCTGCGACGGTGATATACTTCACCACGGCCATTTTCAAGCAACAGGTGCCTCTTTCACGGATCAGCGAGAAGACTGGTGTTTCGGAGGGAACCATCAAGTCTTCTTATGTGTATCTGTATTCTGCCAAGGACAAGCTGGTGGACCAGTCATGGATAGACTCGGGCAAGGTCGATATGTCTGCGTTGAATTGAAAGAGTAATACGGTGAACTTTTCATTTCTATTTAATATATCTCTTGCTATTTACAATGTTGTAGGCTATTCCTTTCTTCCTCTCTTTTGGTAGTCCTCCATCAGCTTCTTTTGCAGTTGAGGTGGACATGGCTGGTATTCTTTAAATTCCATCGTAAACTCACCTTTACCTTGGGTCAGAGCACGTAATTGCGAGGCCAGGCCAAACAAGTTGTTCAGAGAGCACAAACTGGTGATGGTGAATTCCTCGTCCGTGTTCTCGGTGTCCTGGATAACACCCCCCAGCTTGTTCACGAGAGCAATCACAGCACCCTGGAACTCAGTCGGCGAAGACATCACCACGTTCATGATCGGCTCCAGCACCACAGGCTGGGCATTTAAAAATGCCTGTTTAAATGCGAACTGAGTGGCCGTCTTGAAAGCCAACTCGGACGAATCGACAATATGGGTCTGACCATCGTTGATGAGCATGTGGACACCCAACACCCGCGAACCTGTCAATGGACCCTTCTGCAGGCTCTCGTCGAAACCTTTCTGACAGGCCAACAAGAACTTTTCTGGGATCTTTCCTCCGAAAATCTTGGTCTTGAAGCTGTTCTGGAACCGAACGTCCTCATGTTCGACAGAAGCAACGTTCTCCGGCTCAGTAAGAGTGATGGTCTTGAACTCTCCCATCACCTTGGCATACTGTCCAGCACCTCCAGACTGCTTTTTGTGGGTATATTCGAACGGAGTCGAGCCCAAAACGGTTTCTCTGTACGAAACTCTCGGACGTCCAACCGTGCAGTCGACGTTGTACTCACGACGCATTCTCTCAACATAAATCTCCAGATGCAACTCGCCCATTCCGCTGATTATGGTTTCCTTCGAATCTCCATCGTAGTGGACCCGGAAAGTCGGGTCCTCCTTCTGGAACCGGTTCACAGCCTTGGAAAAGTTAACGGCATCCTTGGTCTTAGGAGTGATCGAGAGAGACACAACAGCATCGGGAACGAACATCGACGAAAGCGAGTAATTGACCTGTCCGTCAGTGAACGAGTCACCCGAAGCACAGTCGATACCGAAAGTAGCGCAGATCTCGCCTGCTCCGACCTCGTCGACGTCCTCCATGTCGTTGGAGTGCATTCTCACCAGTCTGGAGATCTTGAGCTTCTTGCCTGTCTTCACATGGGTGATCATCTGGCCCTTCTTCAGACGGCCCTGATACACTCTCAGATACGTGAGCTGTCCGTACTTTCCCTCCTCGAGCTTGAAAGCAAGCACAACTGTTGGCAAACTGGAAGACGCAACCAGATTGACAGATTTTTCACCTTGCGAAATATCCAGGGCAGTGTTCACCACCTCTGAAGGGTTAGGCAAATAGTCCACCACAGCATCCAGCACCGGCTGGACACCTCTATTGGCAAGCGCAGATCCCATAAGAACCGGCGTGAACTTTCTGGCGATGGTAGCACGACGGATTGCTGCCTTGATCAGGTCCACGCTGGGCTCTTCCTCGGCCAGGAACACCTCGGCCAATTCGTCGTCCACGTCGGCCAGCATTTCCACCAGCGTAGCGCGTTTCTCCTCAACGAGGTCTTGCAGGTCTGCAGGGATCTCCTTTTCGACTCTGAGCTGCTCACCCTGACTTCCCTCGAAATAGATGGCCTGGCGGTCAATGATGTTCACCACACCACGCAGGTCTTTTTCCGCACCGATCGGGACCTGGATCGCAGCAGCAGCCATCTTAAGTCGCGAGTTGACCTGCTCAATGGCCCGCCACGGGTTGGCACCCATCCGGTCCATCTTGTTCACAAAAGTGATGCGCGGAACGTTGTATCTCTTCATCTGTCTGTCCACAGTGACAGTCTGAGATTGGACACCAGAAACGGCACAAACCACCAGAACAGCACCATCCAGCACCCTCAACGCACGCTCGACCTCGATAGTAAAGTCAATATGGCCCGGAGTGTCGATCAGGTTGAAATGGTAATGCTCACCGTCCTTATCCCACGAACAGTACGTAGCTGCCGACTGAATAGTGATACCCTTTTCTCTTTCCAGATCCATATGGTCCATCTTGGCGCCAACGCCATCCTTCCCACGGACGTCGTGGATAGCCTTGATACGACCGGTATAGAACAAAACACGCTCGGTAAAGGTTGTTTTTCCAGAGTCAATATGTGCCGAGATACCTATATTTCTCATTTTGGCCAGTCGAGCCACATCGCTCTCTGAGAGTAACGAGGCCTGCGACTCGAGCACAGCTTTTTCGTCCTCGTAGCTGCGCACAGCCGGCGTGCGATGAAACAACCGCACGCAGCCAAATACACGCGGTCCAGCGGCAAGCTGTCCCAACCGAGATCTAGCGAGTCTAATCATGAAAATAAAATTTTTCAGTACAAATACTTTAGTTATCTAGCAATTTTTGGCACTCACATCAAGCCCAGTACAGAGATACAGATAGCAGCAACGGAAATCAACGAACGCGTAGACACTGCCTTCTCAGCCCCGCCCCTGGAGCTTGACGAGGTGGTGGTGGCCACAGAAGAAGTTGAGCTGACCGCTGACGAAGCAGTGGACTGGCTCTCCAGCGAAGCAGAATGCGCCGAAGAGGCCGACTCAAAGAAAGAGGAAGTGTCGACCGTCAAATCCGACGAGTAGTAGTCGTTATCAGTGGCATTGAAACACAGAAGAGCTGAGTTCGTGACTTCAAACACACTTTTCTCCACAAACTGGATGTCTGCACAGGCATAATGCGTCACATTCGCCTCGTCCTCTATCGCCATGTATTCTAATTGGATTGTAGCGTGGTCTCCATCATTGACGCTAGATGGAGGATCGGGCATGTAGAAACACGTGTGACCAATGTCGACCTCGTTGGACACATTGCCCGAGGCCCATTGGTCAAAGTCGCCATTGGATGTAGGGTTCTCGTTGTAGGAAATCCTCAAAGCCACTGACCAGGCCTGGTGCGACTTTGCCACCAACGCAACAAAGCCGTCGTCAAGCGGAAACTCAGACCTGTTCTGTGGAGCTGCGAACGATCCACACGGGGCAATAGTTTCGGCCTGTTCCGACCACTCTCTGTCTGTTGGATACATCATGGCGATCTCTCCCATGGTATTAGCATAATCAGAGCCGTGCTCTAAAGCCAGTGCCTCAGCAAATGCCACCGGGTTGGCAGCTCCATAACACGCTCCTGTAGCTAAAGCAAATGTAAACAACAGTCTCATGCCCATTTTCCTAGATCTTAGTGCCCCCCGAGATCCATTTATATATCGGAGCTCGATTTTATCGGCAATGAGATCTGGAGCCAATCAAATGAAATTGGGCTTGGCAAACTACTCATGAAAGAGTGTACACATAGACGATGATTCCGTAAAGGTAATGGAAGAAGCTGAAGATGAGAGTGTTGAGCACCAGACCGCTGATATTGAGCAGCGCAGTGAAAGTTTCACCGCCACTTGTGTTCCAATTGGAATCTTCTGGTCGGGTAGTTAACTCCGACAGCCCGGCCGTAGCGGTCAACGTGTTGGTACTGCTGACTCCACTCAGCTCGATTTCACCATTAGTTATGCCTTTAAATATTTGGTTGATGGCCTGCTGAATCAAAAAATCAATCAGATAGTAAACCAAGTAATGAACCAGACAATGGATGATGATGAGACCAAATGCAAACCGACTTTTGCCCAATAGGTCTTGGTTTTGGGAATCCTGGTATTCGTCTTCCTGCTGCTCGAGATCATTGATAGGTTCGGGTTTGCTAGTAGCTTCAAAATGTATGACAGAGGTCGAGTGCAGGCTGTAATCTTGAACAACAACATCATCCGGATTAACTTCGGGCCCAATCTCATTCATGGTTGCTGAACGGTACCCGCAAACCAGATATAGGACCCAGTAGAGAACAAGATGCAAGAAAAGGATGGACACGAATGATACGGAAATCAAGGTGAAGTTGACCATTTTTAGCTGAACCAGAAAGATGAAGTCTTTGATCGAGCTCTGGATCTTGTTGTACAGCTCTATCTTGTCCTCAATCAACCCGTAGTCTAAATCATCCGCCTCAGATGAGAATAGTGGGATGTGTGTGCCATTGAACCCAAAAAGAAACAGATAATTAGAAATTAATCGGAGGTTGCTGAGATTAGCATCGGATACAGGTTTTTTCGCAATCTCATTAGCGTGGTTCATGTATCTAGAGCTGGAGAAGTGAATCAGGTTGCTAAATGAGCTGACGAACTCAATTTCCTCAAATTTAGAGTCGCTCAAATAAGTGTTCGAGAGATATGTTTTGTCACTGCGGATGACTCCCTGGACTCGACATTTAAATTTCGTGAAGCTGTACTCACAGTTAAGGGCCAGAGATCCATTCTCGATAAACGTTGGTCCAACATAAACCAGGTCGAGCATCGGGAAGGGTGGATACAGATAGAGTTCCTTGACGACAAAGTCCAGATCGCCGTCAGATTTCTCGATCTTGTTGAGCATGTTGGAAAGCTTGATCGAAGAGGCTGAGTGCTGCTCCAAATCCGAGTATTGCTTTAAAAAATGGTATATGTTCATGTCGACCTTGAATTCAGTTAACTTGAACTTGTTGCTAAAAAGATATAGTTCCTGCAAATAATCGGTGTAGATCAAGAGCGATGCGAAAAAGCTAAACAGAATCGTTAGCAACACTCGTTTGAAAACAAAATGATTGCCAATCATGGTTCCCCAAATCCCTCCATATAATATTCGAAACCATCTTTTTTGTGCACAGCGCTTGTGATTATTTCAATTATTAAAGATCGTGATTCCTGATCGCGAAACACCAACAACTCCCCACTTAGATCCGAGCCGTCCCACACAGACCCAGTCCACATCTGCGTTGATCAGCTCCGAGTTCGAGCTAGTCACTAATCCGTCGGAGAACCACTGATAATATGACACCTTCCGCTGGTCGTCCTGTTTGCTCAAGACAAATATTGTAGCGGGATAGTCAAGGCAGTATCCCAATTGCGCATTATCAGTGCCCAGTAAAGGAATGTCTCGTCGGTCGTATGCAAAATTAGCGAACCATATGCAATGTAATGTAATTCCTTCACCCAGAAGCACATACTCTTCTGTCATCATAATGCGATCGAAGCTCGTTACGTTCAACGCCTTCATCTTAGTCAGCTTGTTGCTCAATTGCTGCTTGGTATTGCGAAGAATGACAGACCTGCTTGAAAGAATTGCCAGGTCGTAGCTTTCCAGAGATATAAATTTGGCTCTAAGGAAATGATCCTCCATATTATGGTTGATGCTTGACACGAGCTCGAAGCATTCGTCTTGGCGCTCTAGCTGTAGTATCTCAACTTTGCTATCGAACGTCACTGCGAGCCTATTGTTGGAATAATCGATGCTTTTCACGACTTCGTCCCATTCGTATGTTGCCAAAGGAAGGCTAATCTCAGATCCATCCAACTTGAAAGCAAGTACTTGTTTACCGCTAAGAACCGCCAAGACATCGTCCTTGTACACCATTTCATCAACTTCATTGGATCCCATTAAAATGGTGTGTTTGAGCTCCGCCTTCACCTCCAGATCAGACCAAACTTTGACGCTTCTTTGTTGGGGAACATAGCAGAATAGAAGTTGATTCTTGAGGAAAGCTTTGGAAGCAACCTCACTTTCAAGAGGCTTTGAATTAATGTGCTTTAATACCACGTCTTCGCTCCCTTTTTGCGCCTCTTCTTCGCTGTTATCATGATTGTTTTCATGAATTTTCAAACTCGGCTCTAAAGATATCGCCATATCCAAGTACTCCGCATTTGCACTCTCTTGGGACGACAAAGTGTTATTATTCTTCATCAAGGGCGAGCTTGCTTCGAGGTCAGAATAAAGCTCGTGTGTTTCGTCCCTAGATAACCGCAAAGGATCAGATACTTCTATCGTAGGGCTCTTCAGCATGTATAGAATTTCACTTGTGGCTGTCTTTAGAAACTGTCTGGCTTTCACCAATTTTGTAACATCAACACTGGTCACATTCAAAAGCCCATCGATCCCAGAATCTTCCTTGTTATCGCCTTTGCCATTGGTCTTGGAGTCTCCTTTGAGTTCCATTTGGTCAATCCGGGCAAGGAGCTTTTCATTCTCGAGCTTAAGTGTGTTTCGCTCGCTCTCTAGTTCGACGATTCGAAGTTTCAAAGCAGACTTCTCCAAATCATTCATCATTCTATTGCGCTCCACCATTGTAAACTGCGATTGTAAATACTGCATTATTCCCGGTAACGTGTAGTGCGAAACACCCAATCCTTGCGGACTAACATCTTTGCCAACGCTACCGGTGGTACCATTGGGCCGTGACCCGCTAATTTGACCCTGTTCCATCAATTGTCACACTCCCAGTTATCTGTTTTGCCCATAAACACAAAAAAAAGATATAATCGGCAGATATTAGATTACGTAAACATATATTCAGGGATAGAAAAAGGTAGCAGCCTGGCGGAAGCTTTGCGAATTCCTCTCCAGCTCAAAGATCGGACGGTCCAGCTTGGGCCAGTAAAGCTTGTTGAAAATCGCCGAAGTCTCATCGTACTCTTTCAGGGTGACCTCGTTCAAATTGAAGTCTCTATAGTCACGTTCTTCAGCGGCAGCACGCAGATGTGCAATTTCCCTCGTTCCAAGAGCAGAACGAGCAAGCGTGATTTTGGTCTCCACGAAAAACCTGCGCATAAGGACAGACCAGTTGGAAAAGTTTGGACGTTTGGAGATTCCGTGCGCCAGAATATCGTACACTTTTACAACTTTTCGGTAAGAGAAGTGCTTCTGGAAATGATTGATCATGGCAATGGCGTTGTGGAATTCGTTTCTGCCGACAAAATAATCAACAAAATAAATAAGAATTCTTGGAGGAATGTCTTTTGGATCATCTGGCAACTCTTTCATCACCAAAGACCAGGCTTCGTATGGCTTACTCTCTTCTAATGCAATTTTTATGAGCGAAGTAAGAACTTCCGGATTCTTCTTCATCAATACCTTTTCGGCGGACACTTCCTCCAAAAGTTGACCAAATGATTTCTCCATGTGTCTATGTTCAAACTGAAGAACAAGATGTCTGATGGGCGTGAAAGAACATTGATTTTCCATCATTAGGTCGTATAACGGTCTCTGCTCTTGTTGGAGAATCTCAAACAATATGTAGCATGTACTAAGGTCTGGTTCCACATTCTGGTGCTGCATCTGTTTCAAATACATGACAGTCATCGAATATCTCCTCATGTGCTTGCTTACTCTCATTGGACCGAGCAGATAGTTGAAAGTGGTAGTGTTTGGATGTATGCGTTGTTTCTGGAGCACGTCCATAGTTTTTTTAATGTTTCTGAAATCGTGGATGCGTGCAAAGTACTCTAACATGTCGTTGTATGGCTCGAGCTCAGTGATGGTTCCAGAGCCTATGATTTTGACAAATGCTGCTTGGATATATTCTGTATGTTGATCATATTTTCGAGTCTTGACATTCGTCAAAGTGGATATATAGTCCGCAAGAGAACTGTCATCAAGATCTTTTGGAACCTCTGGTAAGCTCAGTAACGTCTGAGGCTGGTTCAGATGCCTCCAGCTTGAGATATCGTGTGATAATTTATGATCCTTGGGTATCAACTTCATAAAGTTTCGAAGCACACGGGCTTGAGTGTCTGCGCTGAGATTCTTTTCTGAATAAAACTTGGTCTCTTGGTTAATCTCCTTTAGCTTCTGTCGGAGATCTGCCAAAGCGTTGCGTCGCACACAGGAAGTGCTCAGGAATCTTAATAAAAGCATCTCAAAAAATATTTCAGGAGAAAATAAGTTATTTGGAGAACGCGTCAACGGTCAGTCATTATGGCCTCCCCAATCCCTCCCGACAACATAAGGCTGATCATTGTCCCAGGAGACTTCAATACACCGTTTGTGACCTTGAAGCCGTACAAATCCACCCAACTGCTTGTAAATAATGGCCAGCTGTTCGAGCTCAATAGGACCAATTTCAAAGACCCCCATAATAAGAGCCAGAAGCTCACGAAAAAGCAGCAGCCGCTCAAGGCCGTGTTTCTATCCGCATCAGACCCACAAGCAGAAAGCCTACTCATCGGAAATAACTGTGATATATGGATAGCTACCAAATACAACGTGGTGTATTTATTGCTTGACTTCTTTGTGGAGACATTGAGACGCGACATGGTGCGACTGGTGAGCTACCAAGACCTGCTGGAACAGTTTGAGAGATCGTCCGTGCTTGTGGAGCTTTTGAGTCACAACGTCTCGTTTGAAGAATCTCTCTTCCAAATCTGCGAAAGCGTGGAGGAAAACGACGACAAGTTCTATAAACCCTCGGTCGACAGAATTGTACATTTCTTGAAACAGATCGTCGACCAATTGGCCAACAATCTGCCCCAGTCTCTGCTCACAGACACGAAGAAAAAGCTTGCACTGCCCGGATTAGAACCATCGGAGGAGGTGATGCAAGTCCGTCAGGTTCAGCTGGCTATGGACCTTATTGGATCTTATGTAGATCCAATGTATTTACAGCGACTCAAAAGTGTGTATCCTACAGAAAGACTAGACGCTTATATGGTGGAATATAAGCGGAGAGAGCAAACGAATGCCATTGCCGAGGACAATATTAACGACTTGAACGGAATGAATGTGAAGAAACGGAAATTCGAAAAGAAGGTGGTTCGTAAGGACATCAAGAAGGTGGCAGTCGGCAAAGGTGCCCTAGATAGTTTTTTCAGAAAAAAATAGAGCATAATGTTGGACATTGGCACATCGTATATACATTAATTGTTTTTGTCTACACCTGCTTTCCAACTTCCTTGATTTTTGGAGCAGTATCGGTCATCACCTTTTGAGCCAGCTCCGTGTCGTTGAGCTGGTTGTAGATGTTCATTCCGCTTGCAATCAACTTTGGAAGGTTGTCCAAACTGGCAGGCAGGATGACAGTGTTGGTTTCTTTGGCCAGCTTTCCAAAAGCGTCGACATACTTCTCAGCAACACTAAGTGAAACGGCATCTTTCCCGTATGGGCTGCTGGAAATAGCCTCGGCGATGATCTTGATCGATTGGGCAGTGGCATGAGCTTTTAGCATAATGGCATCCGACTCACCCTTGGCCCAGTTGATCTTCTTGCTCATCTCTCCTTCAGACTTTAAGATCTCTGTCTGCTTGTGGGCTTCACTGATGTTGATTTCACTGATTTTCAAACCCTCGGACTCCAAGATGTTTGCCCGTTTCTGTCTCTCTTTCTCCACAACCTGATTCATCGAGTTGATCACGTTAGTCGGAGGCCGGATATCTCTGATCTCGTATCTCAACACCTCAATACCCCAGTCTTTGGCGGCCTCGTTAATAGAGGTGGTGATGTTGACGTTGAGAGCCGTCCTCTCTCTCAAAACTAGGTCCAGCGACATCTGGCCAATTTCGGACCGCATTGTGGTCTGTGCCAGCTGCACAATCGCGTACTGTGCATCTTCTACTCCGTATGATGCCTTGTATGCGTCCACCACCTTGTAGTAGAGCACACCGTCCATCTCGAGCGTCACATTGTCAGAAGTGATGGTATTCTGGGAGGGCACCTCGATGGCCACTTCTTTCAATGATTGGACGTACTGGATCTTGTCCAAGAATGGAATGAGGATTGCAAGACCGGGTTTAAGGATTTTGTTGAACTTTCCCATTCTCTCCACTATCCATGCTGTCTGCTGAGGCACAAATCTGACGACTGTGTTGGATGGCAACCTCGAACGATTGAAGAAGTTGAGGTTTCCACTGGAGTAAAACTTTACCGTTTGGAACGGTCTGAGCAGTCTGACCGGTCTGATATGTCTAATTGGAGTGATCATTGTTGAAGGCAACAAAAGAATGAACGGATGACAACGAAAAAAATTAGTCTAAAAAATATATATAGCTATGGTGAGGGACTACGACATCTCCAACAACGAAAAACAGTTTGTTCTGGAGGCGTTGGAGCAGAATTTGCGGCTTGATGGCCGTAAGTTGCTGGAGATGAGAGACATTCAGATTTCAGTCTCGAGCGACGAATATGGCTATGTCGAGGCCAGTCTCGGAAAGACAAAGGTTGCCTGTCGAGTGACGGCCGAAATTGCCAAGCCGTACGAAGACCGTCCATTTGATGGCATTTTTCAGATCAGCACGGAGATTTCGCCGATCTGCTCGCCTATATTTGAAAGTGGCTTGACTACGGGAGGAAAACAATCAAACGATGAGATTTTAATCTCCAGACTTATAGAGAAGGCCGTGCGACGGTCTGGAGCGCTGGACGTTGAGAGCTTGTGCATCATTGCGGGATCCAAGTGCTGGGCGATTCGTGCTGACCTGCTATTTCTAAATTACGACGGAAACTTGATAGATATCTCGTCTATTGCCGTGATGGTGGCATTACTTCATTTCCGCAAGCCTGACATGGAAATCGACGGCAAAAACGTGATTCTTTTCGACGAGGACCAGAGAAACCCTGTGCCGTTGTCGATTTTGCATATTCCTCTGTGTTTCACGTTCCAATTTTACAATCCTAATGACGATGAGGAAAATATCAAGGGAGATCTCAATAACGAGCTTATCCTACTGGACGCTAATTTAATAGAGGAGCGATTGAGTCTCGGATCGATGACGCTCACTCTCAACAAGAATAAGGAGCTTTGTCAGATAGTCAAAAGCGGAGGACTCAATATAGATGCTGGGTTGATCATGAACTGTTGTCAGCATGCTAGCATATTGGTCGACACTCTAACACAGAAAATCAACGATGTGCTGAAACGCGACGCTGCCATCCGCAAACGACCTGGAGAACGCGAACTACAAGTGGTGAATGATAGAACTGGCTAATGTTATTATTTTTTTATTCTACTATCTTTTCTCCCATTTGATCTCGGCAGGCCCCTCAGGAAGAGTCACCATCGAACTGTAATCAACGTTGGGCAACTTGCTGGTCCACTTTAATTCCTGGACGAAAGTCACAAGTAGGGTTCCAAGTTGTGTATAAGCAAATTGCTCACCAATACATCTGTGTCTTCCTCCTCCGAATGGCAGGTATGGTGATGAAACACCCTTGCTGACCTTGCCGAAACCATAATCGACCTTATCTGACTCAGCTGGACCAGCTGCCCCTTCAGCACTGTTCTGTGAGTCCCACCTGTGGGGCTCAAAAGCTTTCGCGTTTGGGAAGTACTTGTCATTTGTCATGGTAAAACCTGGCGACACTAGCACGTAATGGCCCTTAGGAATAACCATCTTCGAGTCTGGAACTTGCAGGGGATTCATAACTTTTCTGAAGATGGAGTGCAAAGGTATGTGCAATCTTAGGGTCTCTTTGATGGTGTTAGTGACAAGAGGCATATGCTGGAGATCGTCGTAAGTGACTTCTTTTCTGTCACCCAGAACAGATTTGATCTCCTCGTAGAGCTCCTCCTGTAAGTCAGGCCGTTCGCCAAGATGCAACAGGAACCACGATGAGGTCGATGCCGACGTGTGCTGACCGCCCATTAGCACGCCAATCAGCAGGTTAGCTATTTCTCTATCGGTCATAGCAGTACCATCTCTATAAGTAGAGTTTTTCAACAACGCATCCACCAAGTCTCTATCTTCGATGTCGTTTTCCTTCCTTCTCTTGGTGATCAGCGACATGTATGTGTCGGAGATGATGGTATGAGCGTCGTCTCTTCTCTTGTAAGATGGGAGAGGTAAATTAGGGAACACAAAATTGATTGGAGTAAAGCCTTTGTCGAGGTCAGAGTACAACTTGGCGAAACCAGTGTTGAGCTTGTTTCTCATTTCTTGGCCAAGCAATGTTCTCGAGGCCGTAAAGATAGTGATCTCAGGCTGAGACTTAAGCACATCAACCTTGCCCTTTTTGCCAGCGAACTCAAGATCAAAATAATCGAGAATCTCCTCTCTGATCAGCGGAACATACTTGACAAATGATTCTCTAGTCAGAGCCGCTTTGGCAAACTTCTTCTGCTCCATCAGCTTCCAATTAGGACAATCGTAGATCACGCCCTTACCAAAAACAGGAGTTGTCAAGTGAGTATAAGCTTCCTCAGCCGAAACGTCAGAGAGTTTGGCATTCAAGATGAATTCATGGCCCTTGGGACCCAAATACACGGTCATAACCTTTCCGAGTAACAGGAACGCAAAACAATCGCCATACTGTTGCTGACACTGCAAGAAGAACTCATATGGTTGCATGCCATACGGGATGGCAGAGCCAAACCATGGGATCCAGTAGTGCACGAACTTCACTCTATCATTTCTAAAAGAATATAGAAGCTGCCACACAAGCGAATAGATGAAAGGAAGTGAACAAGCAAATACAATTTTCTGGGCGAGACTGAGCCCCAAAAGAACGTCAACGACAACCGTGGCGGCGCTGTGGATTTCGCCTATCAAAGCAGCAGTGGTGGACATGTTGGAACGATGGATTGCACACGCTATTTATGCTGTCTGTGGACCTGAAAATGGTGTGTTTTTTTATACGAAATTAACGATCGGGGCGTGGACAATAAAATCTGACGAGTGGCAGAAGCCAAAAATGAAAGCAAAATGAAATCTCAATAGTTAGAAAGACTTAGAACCAGGGATGTATGCAGACCCAATGCCTACTTAACCTGTCGTTTGATCTTCATATTCCATTCTATGTACATCGACTCTCCTGCAAAAGAAGTCCTTATTTACTACCCTGTAGCAACGGAATCTCAGCCTCGTCACACTTCTCAGCCTGTGTCAGCTTCACCAGCTCCTTCATAATGTCGTCAGAATGCTTGTTTTTGCACTCAATCTTAGTTTCCTTGCCGTCAGCAAAGACCACCTTCAAAATACTAGGACACTTCAGCTGCTCCTCTTTCGTCGGACACTCGACTCTAGTCACCTCAAGCTCGACTTGCGGGTTGTGAAAACTGATCGTCCGCATGTTCCATTTCCAGAACTGTCTGGCTCCCATGTGACCGTAAGCATTGTGCTTCTTGAACACCAGCTGAATTTTCGACACGGTCGGAAACTTATACGCGGAATCTTTGTAATTTGCAATCAGATTCAGATTAGAAGTCTGTCTCGGATTGCGCGCGGAAGGAAGTTCCCGCAGAAATAAGGCTCGAGATGCCTTCGGAAGCTGTCTAGCTCTCGTCATGGAAACTTAAGTTGAAAATCTTTTTCACACCCTTACACAGATAAAATCGGCACTATATACAGTCCACGTCTAGCGTTCTCTACACCACCTTAGGAGCCAGCGAAACCAGTTTGTTGAAGTTCTTGCGTCTGAGCTCCCTAGCCACCACTCCGTTCACTCTGGTGCCGATCGGCTCGTCTTTCTGGTTGATCAACACACAGGCGTTGTCGTCGAACCGAACCACGGATCCGTCGGGCCTGAGCGTCGGCGACTTAGTCCGTACCACGACGGCACGACAAATATCTCCTCTTTTGACTCTATTGCTGGCACTGGCTCCAGTCATGTTCTGACTAAGGGCCTTGGCATTCTGGACGACAACGACAATTTTGTCGCCGATATTGGCGTGGTTGGTCGGTTTCTTGCCGAGCACCTTAATGCACTCAACCATCTCGGCGCCCGAGTTATCCACCACACGCAGCATCGTCTTTAGGAAAATCATGATGAGCAGAGTGCAGTTACAGACGAACGCAATACGGAAATTTTTCAGCGTATCATCTTACATCTCTGCACCGCAATAAAAAGCTACAGACGCGTCAACTAACGGCAAATAAACTTGTTCAACCAGTCATGGAGTCGATCAGAGTAGACGCAAGCATCATTTCGCAATATACTAAGAAGACGGTCAGAGTGATCGGGAAGCTTGTTGAGAAGTCTGCCTCCTCTGGGTCGGCCACACTCCAGTGCAACGGCCAGATCCAACTCAGATTTCAAAATCAGCAGAGCGACTTCGAACAGCTCGAAGCCAATAACTGGTACGAATGCATCGGTATCGTTGATGCAGACAGCAGCGTTAAAGTGATCCAGATCATTACGTTTGGCGAAAACATCAGCGAAGCAGCCGTTGTCAAGCTCGTCGAGATGAGCCACAAGGTGCCTGAACTGTTCTACACTGCTGTGCAATAGTGTAATTGAATTACATACATTACATATACCAATCGCTTCACTCTGTGAACTATTAATCGTCCCAACGTCTCTTCTTCATCTTTCGGTAGTTGTTATCCAAGGTTGCGCTCTGGAGCCTCTGGCTAGGAGCATACCAGCCCACTTGGCTCGGGAACGGTGCCGGTGTGGCCATGTTCACGGCCGAGCTCATCGTGTATGACCACCCTGGAGTGATGGTAGAATACACAGCAGGTTTACCGTGCATGGTAGTGTAATATGTGAAAGCTGAGGTTGGGAACCGCCTCGACCAGGCCGTTGCAGTGACCGTGGTACTGGGTTGCAGTTGCATAGGGGCATACCTCGTTTTTCCCGTCTGGAGCGTGTATGGCACTGTAAAAGAATGCGTGTCGATGGGAGCAGTGGTGATACCAGAGTATTCCGGATCTGGTTCGTCTCCCGAACCGGATGTCGAGTTCGTACCCGTCATGCCCTCCAACGAGAAACGCGGTGTATAATGATTTGTATGAGCAGCACCGTTGCTGAACGAGGCGAAAATCTGAACAAAGTAGAGACCATCCGCTCCTTTGTCTGCGTCCACTGTGGCTAGGTACGTGAAGTTTGACTTGTTGTCAAGCTTAACCATCTTTGCCAGCGTGGCTCTGGATTCCATCGCGGAGTTCGGGCCAGTCAGTAGGGTTAACGTAAAAAAGTCAGCTTCTGAGATGTTTGGTTCGCTTCCATCGTCCACAAATGAAACATTGAATGTTACTTTGGAGCCAGAAACCGTGAAAACATCGCCTTCACTAGGCGACGTGGGCTCCACGTCAGCGTAAACAGTCGTCCAAAGCAGTATAAGCAGTAAAAACCAATACATTGCGCGCTAGACCCGTAGCCAACTTCTATTTTTAACAGAAACTAAAGTACCTTTTTTTCACATTCCATTTTTTGAAAAGCCTGTTATTTACAGCACCCTTACACCTAAGCATGGTCTTTTACGTGTATCTATTTACTCTGCGTTAATCAACTCGGCTATAAACTTGTCCACCTGGTTTCCTTTGCGCATCAGAGCCTCACCTATCAGGAACCCGTAAACCTCGTGTTTCTTGTAATTGGACACGTCAGCAGGAGTTGAAATCCCACTCAACGCTAGGACTATCACCTCAGGACCTTCTTTTGGTAGCAGCTCGCTCATTTGCGTCGTGGTAGACAAATCCACGTTGAAGTCATGCAGATTGCGATTGTTCACGCCAACCACCTTCGCCTTCACCTTCATGGCCAGTTCCAGCTCCTCAGCAGTGTTTATCTCGACCAAAGGCTCCATTCCCAGACTTCGTGAGTACTCTGTAAGTTCCTTGAGTACTTCGAATTCTAACATCTTCACAATCAACAGGACGGTGTCAGCTCCTGCTAGTCTAGCTTCCAAAATTTGGTACTTGTTAAAAACGAACTCTTTGCGCAAAACACACGGTCTGTTGCTCACAGAGTCTACGGCCTTTCTCGCCACCTCCAAATCCAGAATCGAACCTTTAAACCATGTAGGCTCGGTCAAGACAGAAATAGCGGCCACTCCTGCCTCAGCATACGTCTTAGCCTGTTTGGCAGCATTGGCTGTTTCGTCAATAGCACCCTTTGAAGGAGAAGCCCGTTTGATTTCACTTAAAATAGCAATCTGTCCAGCACTAATGTTCTGCTCCAATCTGTCATAAAAATTGATGAGAGTTGGAGCAAGCCCAAGAGAAAGGTACGTTTCAAGGTCGGAAAATGTTCTTCCTGGCTTCACCATCTCAACAGCATAGTCTTTCTGTCGCTGCGCATAGATCTTGTCCAATATGCTCTCCTGTTTGGTTTTAACGGTGTTCTCATCCCAGTAACCACCAGAGATATTGAGCATGTTACGTATCATCAAATGGCCCTCTTCGGTCAGAATACTCTCTGGGTGAAACTGAACACCCTCGATGGTGTATTTTTTGTGTCTGACACCCATGATAATGCCGTTATCGGTGCGTGCGGTGACTTCCAGGCAATCTGGAAGAGACTTCAACGTTCCGGCCAACGAATGGTATCTCGTCACTGCCACGTCTTGAGGAACATTCTTGAAGGCGCCCTTGTTGTCGTGTTTCACCGTAGAAGTCTTTCCGTGAACAATTTCACCGGCATATTCGACTTCTCCGCCAAACTCCTCATATATACACTGCTGCCCCATACAGACACCAAACACCGGGATTTTGCCCTTGAAATAACTGATCACCTCGCGCGAGATGCCGGCGTCAGTCTTGGGATGGCCGGGACCAGGAGATATTACGACGATGTCCGGTTTGAGTTTCGCAATCTCCGGCACAGTAATCTTATCATTCCGGAAAACCTCCACATCTGCACCTTCCTGAGACAGATATTCATACA
Organism: Ogataea minuta; assembly: GCA_003706195.2. Classification (NCBI taxonomy): domain Eukaryota; kingdom Fungi; phylum Ascomycota; class Pichiomycetes; order Pichiales; family Pichiaceae; genus Ogataea; species Ogataea minuta. Next base: position 179,428 of record PPKR02000009.1, read on the forward strand.
AATTCCATGTGAAGGAGTCGTAGTTGTCGATCATGACGACCTTTTTGGGAACAGAAGGCATTTTGTCGGTGACTAATTATCAAACCTTTAAAAAAAAGAGTAATCGAAAAATATCTTAAATACAATTTTCCAAATCAAGCTCAAAAATTATCAACCAAACAAATGAAATCATGTAATTTTAAACGTTAACATACAATCATACAGACAATTCATCACTCATAGCTGTTTTGTTCAAAGGGAGTATAGGAAACCAGAAAAAGAAACATTTTAAACTAAAGCCCCTTTCAACATAATGTATGTCCTTTTGGTTTCAGCCCATTCAAAACCTAGCTAGTCCGCCCTCCTCGTATGTTCCTAGCTTGAAGTTTGGAACGGTCATGTCGAGATCAGATCCAGAGTATCCAAGATCTTCGGCGACAAGGGTAGCAGCCTTCTCACCGATGGTCAATGCAGTCGAATAGGTGTTGCATCCAACGTTGTCTGGACAGATGGAGAGATCTGCAACCTTCAGGTTTTCAACACCGTAAACGTTAAGTCTGAAGTCCACCACACCTCCTTTTGGAGCGATTTTGCTGCCCTCTCTTGGAGCCATCGAGCAAGTACCCAGGCAGTGCCAGGTTGTCTCGGTGTGCTCCCTGATGTACTGAACGATGGCTTCGTCATCGTCCTCTGTATATTCAATATCAGGGTGAACCTCGCACTGGTTAGAAGTGACATGCAAAATGTTCTTGGCTGTTGGCTTGTCCATAGGGATGGTCCACGAGCCGTGGTACAAGTTCGCAGTCATGTGGTTTGGACCAACGAAAGCTTTGCAAGTTTCCAGGTCCATGTCCTTGGCTCTGGCTGGCGAGTCAACCTTGAAGTGGGGGTGGTGCGATGTAACCTCACCTGCGAAGGATTCCATTCTTCTGGCTGTTTCTCTAGACTTCTTGTAGGACCAGACCATTGGCCAAAGGTCTCTCTCGTCGTTCAAGAAACCAGTGTCGAAGTCAGGATTAACATATGGGTCTGGAGAAAGGACTCTCACGAAACCTCTCGAGAATGGGTACTCCAAGAAGTGGAACATGGTCATAAATTTTCCATGTGGAATCTTGGTGTGATCGCCGAAGAAGCCAGAGATAACCGAGTAGTGCATCAGTGGCTTGTCCGGTTTGTTCTCGAAATAGTCGGCGTAACCTTGTCTGAAGTCTGCATCAGCAGTAGCAAGCTCCGCCTCGGTTGGTCTGATCTTGACACCGGCCTCAATACCGTTGGTCGTTAAAGGACCGTCCTTATTTGCATACCATTGATCGAAGGCAGACTTCTGAGCGACTGGGTCACCTCTGACGAAGTCGTCAAAGGTTGGAACGTCCGGCTTGACGTAGTACGGAGTGAAGAAACAGTAGTGGTCCTGGAAGTTTTCACCCACACCTGGTAGGTCAACAATAGGCTTGATACCGACGGATCTCAAGTGGTGAGCAGCGCCAATACCAGATCTTTGCAGCACCAATGGCGAAGAAATCGTACCGCATGACACGACAATTTGCTTTCTGGCGTAGTACACCTTGGAAATTTGCTTCTTGGTTTCCATTGGGACTTGTGGAACCACCTTGATACCAACAGCCTTGCCGTCTTCGATGACAACCTTCTCGCACTTGGAGGACGTGAGCAAAAATAGATTCTGCTTGTTTCTCATAGTAGGATGGATGTAGGCATGAGCTGAGTCAGATCTTCTTCCGAGGTCTCTGTTGATCCACTTGAGCCAGTGCTCAGCACCGTGAGAGGCTTGGAGGTCTTCTAAGTCGTCACTGTATGGGATTCCTTGCGACTCACAGGCTCTCAAAAAGTCCTGGCAATGAGGGTAGGTATAGTTACCGAAAGAGACCTTGATAGGACCATCGAAACCGTGCACGTCTCTGTTGTTACAAGGGCGTTGGTAAGTCTCGAGTTTCTTCATCAGAGGCAGCAACTCGTTAGTAGTCCATCCCTCAGCCTCCCAGTCGTCGTAGTCCGAAGCAGAAGCTCTGGTGTACATAAGGAAGTTGATGGAAGAGCCACCACCTAGGATGTTTGCGCATGGAACAATAGCTCTTCTACCGTTCAGGGCCTTAGAAGGTCTCGAAGAGTAGAATGTGGCGGTTCTGGAGTCGAGTCTCATGTTTCTAGGGTAGACACCAGGAAGGTAGACCCATGGGTTGTTGAGATTGTTCTCACCGCCTTCAAGAAGGAGCACAGTGAGGTTAGAGTCAAGGTTGGCAAGTCTGCCAGCAACAGCACAGCCGCAGGAACCACCTCCAACAACAATAATGTCGAATTCTTTAGGAATAGCCATTTCAATTTGGTCTTAAATGTCTTGTATCTGTATCGATGCAATGTCCAAGGCTCTGGTAGAAACGCCAGTATTTATACGACATCCTGGGTGGGGCGGCACTTGATACAACCGCTAAACACTTTTTCACCACCCCCTCTCACCCACTCTCCGGCTGCTGACCCCAATTTGTGATCAACTTGGGTAAAACCTGGGGAAAAAAAGCATATGCAGGGGGCGAGACCAGATCGGGTCGTGCAGAAACCCGCAGAGTTGGGGCTGCGGAGAAGTTCTTGAGAGACACTTTTTCTCGACGCTCGACCCGCTCAGCCTCTCGGGCCATTTCGTCTCCAATAGAGTGCGCCAATAGAGTGTCTTGCTCGACGTTATGTGCATGTCCCGGCCTTTTCCTCGTTATCTCGCTCTCCGTCTCAGCGAGCCGAGCTCCTCAGTCACTGTAGGCTATGACATATTCTGCCGAGCCGCAAACCACCTAGCTGCCTTATTTTAAGACCCGCACGAAATCCCTGTCATCGCTCGGTTGCGGGCCCCCACAGTAGTTACCAGTTTTAAGCGGTCTACGCGACAGAAAAAGGGCAGGAGCCGGTGCACGGATGCACGCGCGTTAATAGAACGTTTCTGTTTAATTTAGCACCACAAAATGACAACCCGCTACAGAGTTGAGTATGCGCTAAAGGAGCACCGAAGAGACGGCCTGATTGAGTGGATCAAGGGTCTTTTGGCTACGCCGTTTGTTCTGTATGCCGTCAAATCGAACGGTATCTCCGCGGTTGACGACTTGATGATTAACTCGGAGGCTAAGAGACGATACGCGGAGATTTTCCGCGACCTTGAACTGCTCGTAGACGACAATCTAGAAATGAACAAAGCAGGAACTCCCGAGTTATCCCGGCTTTCCCAGCTTGTGCCGTCTGTTGGCAATTTTTTCACCAGATTGCCATTAGAGAAAGCTTTCTACATTGAGGACGAACGACGGGCGATCAGCAAACGACGCCTTGTGGCTCCCTCCTTTAATGATATAAGACTCATTCTCAACACTGCCCAGCTACTCGAGATGTCCCAATGCTTCCACTCCAAGACTGATACACATCGCAAGTTGCGGCTCATAACGTTCGACGGAGACATTACTTTGTACGAGGACGGCGAAAACTTCGATTCAGATTCACCTATTTTGCCCTATATGATCAAGCTCTTGGCCAAAGACCTCTACGTGGGTGTGGTCACCGCCGCAGGCTACAACGATGGGAGCAAGTACTATGCACGGCTGAAGGGTCTGGTTGACGAGGTGGAGACCTCGCCATTGCTAACTGACTCTCAGCGGAACAATCTATTCGTCATGGGTGGTGAAGCTAACTATCTCTTCAGATTCAGCAACGAGCTGAAGAAACTGGAGTTTTTCTCTAGAGACAAATGGGTGCTTGAAAAGATGCTCAACTGGTCTGAAGAAGACGTCATCACAACATTAGACTTTGCGCAGGAAATCCTTACAGATGTGGTTCACAAGTTATCAATTCCGGCCAACGTAATTCGCAAAGAACGGGCAGTTGGCCTGGTACCGCAAGACGGATGCAAATTGATCCGCGAACAGCTCGAAGAGATTGTCTTGCGCGTGGACAAGCGGCTCAAGCAGTTTCCAGCCTCCAAGAAGATCAGATGGTGTGCCTTCAACGGAGGATCCGACATCTGGGTCGACATCGGCGATAAAGCTTTCGGTGTACGGGTGTTGCAAACCTTCATCACCGACAATGATAAGATAGCTGTCAAGCCCGGAAACACGCTGCATGTGGGAGACCAATTTAACTCGCTCGGGGCCAACGATTACGCAAGCAGATCAGCCGCTACGACCTGTTGGGTGTCTAGTCCCGATGAGACTAAGAATTTGCTAATAGACCTGAATAGATACATCGATGACTGGGCCACTTACTAAGAATATGGCTTATGTCATCGAGGTTTCCCCAGTATAGATAAAAGAATTTGAGAAATTAGTTCTTTACAATTTCAAGTGGAGGTATAGTAAGTTGATCAAAAAGCAGTTTACGGTTGACGATTGCTATCGTTTTTGGGTTGTGAATGAACTAGGTACTGTCTCCTCACTCAAGCTGCGACATCGACTACATCATATTGCAAATTTGCTGTTTTAAATAGGATCATGTTAGGGCCCCTATTTGCTCTTACTGGCGTCTGGGTCTCGTATTTGTATCCGTTGACCGAATCGTTCAAGCTATTGGCAAGAATTGATCAATCGCGAAACCCTGTTGTTTTGCCGCCCCAAAGCCAACTGCAAAGATGGTTTATCTACTGGCTTGTTCTTGCTGTTTGCACGCTAGTCATCTCCAACAGAGCCGTTAGCACTATATTGGGCTTTATTCCTTTCAGTTCACTGGTTGTTCTTTACTTGCGGATCTGGCTTGTTTTTCCAATGGTTTCTGTTGACTCTACAGGCCCCAAAGTCCCCGGCTCCTATGTCCTTTATCATTTCTATTTTTTGAGATGGCTTGTTTTAATGAACAAGTATCTTGGCGATCTCAGAACCGCAGACTTTGTCAAGTTCGCGGCCAACTCCTTCAACCGCATGATCGATCACTATTTTCCCGAGTACCAATTCCTCAAATTCGATATGCCTGCCAAGCAAGAAAGATCCACCGTCGACCTCATGAACGAGCTATGGCAGGCGTCCGGATTTGGCAGGAATCAATCCAACCAAAGTGCTCTCGACTTTTACTTCCCGCAATTGCTGCTTACATCGCTAGTGTCACCTCTCCGTAATGTTATGCTGAGTGATCACAGAGACTCGCGCGAGGATTACGATGTGGTTAACAAGGAAGAGCTGCGCAGCGAAAACGCGTCTTCCACAAGTCTGCCTAGACTCAGAGAATCACAGTCCTCCAGTTCGCTTCGCCGTGTCACTCCGGCAGGCATAGAATCGTCTCAAAACAGAAGATCGTCGTGGAATTTTGGCTGGAAGTCCAGAAGCAGCTCTGTCAATATGACAGAAGAGCAATGACGAAATTGACTTATGATTTATTGGGTTTGCTTTATATATGTACACGGTTATAGTTGGAAATGTTGAGAAATGATTTTTTCTGCCTTGAGCCCCCTTTTCTGGGCAATAGCCTTGTATTTGAGGTTGGCCATCTGCTTTCCAACTTTTTTGGGAACAAAATTCATGGGCTGCGGATTTGGATCAATGATTCCATCAAACGCCTTACTCGGCTTCTTGTTGTCGGATCCAATCGCTATCAGCTTGTCATCTCTATACTTATCTCTTTGTTCGATAAATTTGGCTTGTGACTTGAAGTACTCTGTCTCTTCGGGCCAGACAAACGGATCTATAAGATCGACTGTCATCTTTTTCAGTTGAGCGGACCTGTGTCTAGAACTGAATCCTGGACCTAGGGGATAGGTAAATGTAGCTGGAGTCAGAGCCACAGAAATGTTTAACACACGAAGACCGTAGATGTTGTACAGATAATCTCTCATGTCCATTTTATTGAAGGACTTTGGAACAAAGAATTTGGCCTGATACGGAGTCTGTTTAGCATTCGGGCGCAGCAGCGTCACTCTGGCAGAAGGGAAAAACAGCTTTCTGGAACCGACTGTGAAATGGGGTTCGTCGTTCTCGATCGCTTCCCGCACTAATTGCACGATCTTCTTGGATTTCTTGGCTCGCTCTTCTCTAGGAACCGTGGGGATTTTTTTCTGAGCGAAAGACTTGAGTCGGCCCATGATGATTCCTCTTTGCGACTGCACAACGGCGCGCTCGAACAAACCGCTAGCGGTCGTTTTGATGCCACTGAACATAACAAGAGATGGTTAGAAAAATACTAATTTTTCTGAAAAATATCGTCAACTCTGGCCAGGAGAGGCTAGGGCCGGGTAAAGGGCGTACCAAGTATCGTTGGAAAAAAAAAAATATTGTTGAAGGCGAATAATCCACTGTAAACATCTTGTTTTTTGATAAACACTTTGTTTGAGCCGTTGGAAAGTGTCTGCAACTTCAGTTTAAAAGTCTGTCGTGACGTTTGAGACGTTTGTGGATAATTTCCAGCAACTGGTATTCAATTAAGTGCATTTTCCAGGACAGTCATGTCGTTCAACGAGAGTATATACGATGTGCCGGAATACGAGATGATCACCACCGAGGACTGTTGGACCGTCATCTCGTCGTTCTTTGAAGCCAAAGGTCTTGTTTCCCAGCAGTTGGATTCTTTCGAGGAATTTATTGAGTCTTCTATTCAGGAACTGGTTCTTGAAGACAAAAAACTGATCCTTGATCAACCAGCACAACACATCACCGAGGATGACGACGTCAGCAGAAGATACGAAATTACCTTTGGTGATATCTTCCTTTCCAAACCGTCTCAGACAGAGGCTGATGGTACAACTAGTACTCTTCTTCCACAAGAGGCTAGATTGAGAAATCTTACATATTCGGCTCCTCTCTACGTGGAAATGAAAAAAATGGTGAAGGAAAGCATAGATGATGAAGATGTTGCCACTACCCAGGTGGTGTGGTTCAAAGAGGGCGAGATTAACAGATTTAGAAACGGCGAGATCGATCAGGACGAAATGATCATCATGCCATCAAACTTTGACGACGAGAGTGATGAAATCATAGATGAAAGACACGGAATCAAACTTCATCAGTCGGGGGCAGAATCCCAAACTATTTTCATCGGTAAGGTTCCTATCATGTTGAAATCTAAGTTTTGCTCGTTGTGGGGTCTCTCCGAGGACGAGCTGTATGAAATCAGAGAGTGTCCATTTGACATGGGTGGTTACTTTATCATCAACGGTTCGGAGAAAGTTCTCATTGCGCAGGAAAGATCAGCAGCCAACATCGTGCAAGTGTTCAAGAAATCTGCTCCATCCCCAGTTTCTCACATTGCGGAGCTAAGATCTGCGTTAGAGAAGGGTTCTAGATTGGTTTCTTCCATTCAAGTGAAGCTTGCAAGAGGTGGTGCGTCCAACTTTAAAAGTGGTGGCGTCGGCAGATCGATTAAAACCACCCTTCCGTACATCAAGGCTGATATTCCGATTGTTATTGTGTTCAGAGCTCTGGGTGTTATTGAGGATGGAGACATTTTGCAACATATCTGTTACGATGAAAATGACTGGCAGATGTTAGAGATGCTGAAACCATGTATCGAGGAAGGTTTCTTGATTCAATCTCAGGAAGTCGCATTGGATTACATCGGAAGAAGAGGCAACTCAGTCGGTATCAAGAGAGAAAGACGTATTCAATATGCCAAGGATATTCTGCAACGTGAATTCTTACCACACATTTCTCAGGATTCTGGTTACGAGACGAATAAGGCCTATTTCCTTGGTTACATGGTGAACAGGTTGCTATTGTGCGCACTGGAGAGAAAAGAAGCAGATGACAGAGACCACTTCGGTAAGAAGAGACTTGATCTTGCAGGACCACTGCTTGCAAACTTGTTCAGAATTCTGTTTAGAAAGCTGTCCAGAGACATTTACAGATACATGCAGAGATGTATTGAGAGAGGTGATGACTTCAATGTTGTCAGTGCTGTTAAGTCCAACACTATTACTTCTGGTCTGAAGTATTCGCTGGCTACCGGAAACTGGGGTGAGCAGAAAAAAGCCATGAGCAGCAGAGCTGGTGTCTCTCAGGTCTTGAATAGATACACCTACTCTTCCACACTCTCGCATTTAAGAAGAACCAATACGCCAATCGGCAGAGACGGAAAGCTGGCCAAGCCTCGTCAATTGCACAACACCCATTGGGGTCTTGTTTGTCCTGCAGAGACTCCTGAGGGACAAGCCTGTGGCTTGGTCAAAAACTTGTCGCTTATGTCTTGTGTCTCTGTTGGATCTGCTTCTGAGCCAATCACGTATTTGCTTGAGGAGTGGGGACTGGAACAATTATCCGATTATGAGCCGCAAGAACACAAGCACGCAACAAGAGTGTTTTTGAACGGAAACTGGGTCGGAACGCATAGAGATCCAGCCATGTTGGTTGACACCATGAGACAACTTAGAAGAAGTGGCACAATTTCGCCAGAGGTTTCGCTGATTAGAGATATCAGGGAAAGAGAGTTCAAGATCTTCACAGACGCAGGAAGAATTTACAGACCATTGTTCGTCGTCGATGACGATCCAGATAGCGAGCATAAGGGCGAATTAAAACTGACCAAAGAAGATTGCCGGAAGATTCTGGATAGAGAGGTGGAAGAGGTTGCGCAAGACGAAGATTACGACGACGATGGAGAACCATTGGAACCGATCCAGAGAATCTATGGATGGGATTCACTGTTGAGCAATGGTGTCATTGAATACCTGGATGCAGAAGAAGAAGAGACTGTCCTGATTGCCATGTCTCCAGAGGACTTGATTCCAACTTCTGAGGCTGAGGTGATAAGGCAGGTTGAGATGGACCCAGCCAAGAGAATCAAAAACGTGGTTAAGACTCATTCATTTACCCACTGTGAAATCCATCCATCGATGATTCTTGGTGTTGCCGCGTCAATCATTCCGTTCCCTGACCACAACCAATCTCCTAGAAATACTTACCAATCTGCGATGGGCAAGCAGGCTATGGGTGTGTTTTTGACAAACTACGCTGTCAGAATGGATACGATGGCCAATATCTTGTACTATCCGCAGAAGCCTTTGGCCAAGACTCAATCTATGGAGTACCTTAAGTTCAGAGAGCTTCCAGCCGGTCAAAATGCCATTGTGGCTATTGCATGCTATTCTGGTTACAACCAGGAAGATTCTATGATCATGAACCAATCGTCGATCGACCGTGGATTGTTCAGATCGCTATTCTTCAGATCTTACATGGATCAGGAGAGAAGAAATGGTATTTCCGTTGTTGAGGATTTCGAGAAGCCAATGCGTGCGAGTACGCTTGGATTCAAGCAGGGAACCTATGAGAAGCTTGATGACGATGGGTTAATCGCTCCAGGAGTTCGTGTTTCTGGAGACGATATCATCATTGGTAAGACTGTTCCTATTCCTCCTGATACCGAGGAGCTTGGACAGAGAACTAAGTACCACACCAAGAGAGACGCTTCTACTCCGCTACGGACTACCGAAAGTGGTATTGTGGACCAGGTTTTGCTAACTACTAACGCAGAAGGTCTCAAGTTTGCCAAGGTGAGAATGAGAACGACGAAGGTTCCACAAATTGGTGATAAATTTGCTTCGAGACACGGACAGAAGGGTACCATTGGTATCACCTATAGACACGAAGATATGCCCTTCACTGCTCAGGGAATTGTTCCGGACCTGATCATCAACCCGCACGCCATTCCGTCGCGTATGACGGTCGCGCACTTGATTGAGTGTTTGCTGTCTAAGGTCGCGTCTATGAGGGGTTATGAGGGAGACGCTACGCCGTTCACTGATTTAACGGTGGACGCCGTCTCGAAGCTTTTGAGAGAAAACGGCTACCAAAGCAGAGGATTTGAGGTGATGTACAACGGGCACACGGGAAAGAAACTTATGGCACAGGTGTTTTTCGGACCGACTTATTACCAGAGACTGAGACATATGGTGGACGACAAGATCCATGCTAGAGCCAGAGGCCCGTACCAGAACCTGACCCGTCAACCGATGGAAGGAAGAGCTAGAGACGGAGGATTGAGATTCGGAGAGATGGAGCGTGATTGTATGATTGCGCATGGAGCAGCCGGCTTCCTTAAGGAGAGGTTGATGGACTCTTCGGATGCTTTCCGAGTCCACGTTTGTGGAATTTGCGGTTTGATGAGTGTCATTGCCAATTTGAAGAAGAACCAATTTGAGTGCAAGTCCTGCAAAAACAAGACCAACATCTACCAGATCCATATTCCGTATGCTGCTAAGTTGTTGTTCCAGGAGCTGATGAGTATGAACATTTCGCCTAGACTTTACACCCAGAAGTCAGGCGTCACTACTCGATAATGTATAAAAGTGTAACTAAAAAAGATAGTAATATGGGGTTATGTCTGTTTCTATGTACATTAAATCTTTCTTCCCCCCAGCTTCTTGTGATACTCCTCCAACTGTCTCGTTTTCTCTTCCAGGGCCGCGATTTTCTTCACCACTTTGCCCTGTTCGTCTGCGAATGCCACCAGGTTCTGCTTGTAAGGGTGGTCCGACCCATCGAACACCTTAAGTCTGTTGAGTCTGGCCCATCTATGTTTGTTTTTGGGCAGCATCTTGCTCACTGCTCTCTTGATGATCTCTGCGTATCCATAATCGTTAATGACTTTGCGCATCGGGGTGGCCTTTCCGGAACCTGGCCTAAATGTGTGGGACCAATAAGTCTTGTCGTCCATTTTGTTTCCTGTAATCCGCAGATGTTGGGCATTTGAAACCACAACGTAGTCTCCAGCGTCCTGGGTTTCGTGCGGAACAGGCTTGTGTTTTCCAATGAGTGTGATAGCGATTTGGGATGCAAGACGGCCGAGCGTGCGCTTATCGGCAGCGACGTCCACATGGTGCCAGACTCTGGCGAATCCTAGCCCGGTCTTCCCAATTTTATTGGACATGTAGAAGAGAAGAGAGAATTAAATTTTGTGCAAAAAATGAGCATAATTTGCACGCACGAAAATTGTGTTGGTCAATATTTCGAAAAAATACTCGAAGATAGTTGAAGATTGTTGTCGTACCATGTTCTTTATAAAAGACCTCTCGCTCAACTTGACACTCCATCCGTCCTACTTCGGGCCGCAGATGAACCAGTACCTCCAGCAGAAGCTGCTCACAGACGTCGAGGGAACTTGCACGGGTCAATTTGGATATATAGTTTGTGTGTTGGACAGCATGAGCATCGATGTGGGGAAGGGCAAAATTGTGCCAGGCCAACAAGGATACGCCGAGTTCGAGGTGAAGTATCGTGCAGTGGTGTGGAAGCCGTTCAAAGGTGAGGTCGTGGACGCAATTGTCTCGTCAGTCAACAACATGGGCTTCTTTGCAGACGTTGGTCCGCTCTCGGTGTTTGTTTCCAAGCATCTTATTCCTAACGATATGAAATATACGCCTTCGCACACTCCACCAGCTTACATCAGCGAGGACCAGGTCATCACGAAAGATTCGAAAACGAGAATAAAGATTATCGGTACCAGGTCGGACGTCAACAGCATCAGCGCCATTGGAAGCATCAAGGAGGACTATCTGGGCCCATTGTGATGGCTTCGGGAGCTGGACAGTCCTTCTTCACACAAATTGTATACTAGACAAGTACTAATATTAAGAGTATATCTCTCCACCCTGACACCATTGCGCCTGCGAAAAAGAAAGGCAAATTTGAATATTAAATAGCGAATTCCATCTATCTAATTTATCTTATGTCTGCTTCGATTAACCGCTCTCTCACCACCGTCAAGACGGTAAGTACCAAATTTCGATATTCCAAGCATTCTAACATTCAGGAACTGGAATTCCTCCAGGAGTCCGGTGTCATCACCAGAAATCTGCTGAATCAACTTCTTGGCTCATTGCCAGAACGATACACTGAGGGAATGCAACCAAGAGACGTCGACGCCCAGAGTATTTCAGCCCACTCAGCGGCCCCTTCAGCTGCTCCCTCAGTTGAATTAGCCCAAGCTATCTACGATTATAGGCCTCAGCAGCCTGAAGACCTGGAACTGAGGGTCGGCGATAAGGTCACAGTTCTGGAAAAGATGAGCGAGTCGTGGTGGAGGGGATCCATTGGATCGAGAACTGGAGTGTTCCCATCCAACTATGTCTCATTGAGGGGCTCGTCTGCCCCTCCAATCCAACCTTACTACCAACAACAGCCAATGGCTCCAATGTCGCAAGTTCCATCTCAACAGCAGCTGACTCCCATGACGGTAGTGGAGCCGCAACAACAGCAACAGCAACAACACCATCATCACCACGGGTCGGGAGCGATGAAGAAGTTCGGCTCAAAACTGGGAAATGCAGCCATTTTCGGTGCAGGTGCTACGATCGGTAGCGACCTTATCAACTCCATCTTCTAATCGCAGCTTGAAACTCACACATCTTGTATGCGTAAGGATACGCAAAACCATATATAAAGATCAATCGCTTGAGTAAACGACTCTACTCGTTTCATATGGTATGTTTATTAACTATAATACACACCTCAGTCCTCTCTCCTCTATGCTGGTATTGGCCTTTTGGTCTGGTTTTTGGTCATTTTTGTATGTGTCCTCTTACTTTCTTCTGAATGCGCATCCCTCAGACAACTTAGCCTTACCACCGGTTGGCGTGCACAGAACAGTGGTGCACGAGTCACAGGTAACGGCAGTTTGAGCATGCGAGAAAACAGTGGTGATTTGCAGACATCCTGGACACTTCACGTCCATGAAGAAAGATCTTGGTTCTTGCACCAAAGTCTTGAGCTTGTGCTTCTTGGCCTCGGAGGCAGCAGTTGGGTGTAGTAGATCCTGAACTAAAACCATATTGAGTGCTGAATTAAGGATAAAAGTTGTGAAAAATTTTTGGTTACGTCCCTCAATAGAGCTATTACATAAGCAACTTACGATTATCAAAGATAAAACTTTTCTGACTTCTTTCCTAAAGTATCGAAAAGATTGCAGGGCTTGTATTACCCTTGATCCTCTCACGTGACTTTCGTGAAAACGGGTCCTCACATCTTTGCTACGTATGTGCCCATTAATGTGATAGATTTCGATTGACAAACTAAATCACAAACAGTAGTAAAAGTAGAGTAAGTTAGGGGCATAGATGGGACACACAAACTGTAGGGAGCTGCGGTGGTGGATGAGGGTGGAAACGTTAATCGAAATTCACTGCGATAAAGACGCCTTGACAACGACATCGAAGGGCATATGGCTCCTTGCTCTTGATCATAGAATCATTTGGTTGGCTTCTTCTTGTTCTTCGGTGACTGGACTCCAGGAGGTGGTTGAGCTCCATAGCCGTACTTCTTCTTTTCTGCAGGCTTGAGAATCTGGAACGAGCACAGTAAACTCTCGTCCACACTCATCATGGCACCGGCATTATCGAATTCTCCACAGTAGTTGGGAGCAGAGAAGATCGTAACCAGTTGTCTCTTGCTGAAAAACTCGTAACCGTCTTCCACCACCTGATGCGCTCTACAAATGAGATCCATATCGTGTTTTTGTAAAAACCTCGAAACCACGTCTGGTCCAAACGTGAATGAGACGCCTCGATCGTTCTCACTCCACCCCGTTATGTCTTTATCTGGGTCTGACCACAGCAAATCGCACAACAGTCCCACATCCGGAATATCTGTGGGTCTCATAACTCTTCTAATCTGCTCCATAGTGTTGAGGTCGGGCGATAGGCCTCCGTGCATCGTGAAGATCTTCTCGTCGATAATGGCCGCAATAGGCAAACAGTTGAAACAATCTGTGAACGTTTTCCAGAGTTTGATATTATAGCGTCTTTTGCACTCGTCGTAAAAACCATAGATTCGGTTGATCGATGCACATTCGTGATTCCCTCTAAGAATGAAAAAGTTCTCTGGGTATTTGATCTTGTATGCTAATAGTAAACAAATTGTTTCTAATGACTGCTTCCCTCTATCGACATAGTCACCGAGAAACAGATAATTTGCTTCTGGCGGGAAAGCACCGTACTCAAACAACCTTAGAAGATCGTAATATTGGCCATGGATGTCACCACAAATTTTAATTGGGGCTTCCAGTTCTAGTAAGATTGGCTGCTGGATGAAGATTTCTCTTGCTTTTGTGCACAGATATCTGATTTCGAACTCCTGAAGTTGAACTTGCTTGCCGGGTCTGGAACCTCTCACATCGAGAAGTCTGTCGATAATGGACTCAATATCTGCTTCTTGTTCGGCCATATTGTTTTAGTGAAGAGAGGCGATGGAGCTAGCAAATACGCGTGAATTGGCCGTCTCGAGAGATGGGATTTCCAAAGTTTCCCTGTTACGGAACGTAGTGGCAACGCGTAAAAAAGTTACCCGCTGTTACCGATGGTTGTTAATACCTGACACCACCGCTGTGAGATGTTGGGTGAGGCCGTAGAGGGAGGTAGATTCAATCTAAAACTGCTTTCAGAGAAACAAGGCCCGCTCCTTTGCTATTTACTTGTTTTATTTTACAGCTTTTTCCCAATTAATGGTCGTTGCAAAATTCGCCTCTCATTAACGGCCGGGTAACTGAGATCGCGTTCAACAGAATGCGCTGATGGGAGAAGACAGCAATTGGGCAGTTGCAGAAACATCCATTCTCGTCATTGAAACGGTCCATTGCCTTCGGACGGAACGTCAGACCTGACTCATTTGCGTGCTGGCTCTTTCTCCGGCCACGATTGTTCCAGTTGCCTCCTCTTGCAGCCCGGCTTCTATTTGTCGTGTGTCCCACAACTAAATTTTTTATACTTTCGACATCTCTAGCTATGCTACGATACACTGTTGCCCCTGCTATTCGCGGCAGTCGTGCATTCGGGACCTCTACAGCAGTCCGGCAGGTTGAGCTCAGCGTCAATTCGCCGGAATCGTCGCTTGGTCCTGCAATCCGTGTGCCCTCCGTCGGAGTAGTGGACGAGGCCCAAGACAAGGGAATCCCTGGGCTTTTCAGTGCAACCGTTCTTCAGGATGTGTGGACTAAACAGACATCGCAAAAACTAGACGATCTGAAGTACGGCATTTCTGAATCCCCCATGAAGAACACACTCGAGTCCTGTTTTGTGGCTTACAACTCCAACAAGAATGTCTTTCTCAAGGGAAAGAAAACCTCGCCGGCGAATCTGATGGAGGACTTCGCTCTCACAACCAACAACGAGGTTGTTGATCAGCTGTACAAGCTGTTAGACAAGACCGCTAAGAAACCAACAGAACAGTTCGTGTTCCAGTCCGCTTCTTCAATCTACAACCTTTACTACTTTCTGTCGTCGCTCAAGCCGAATTCTGGAAACGACGTCGCCAAAGCAGACATCACCGAGTTGGTCAAAACTCCAGACGTGTTTGGAGAGATCCAGAATTCCCCGCGCGGTGAGTTTGCCAACCAGATCATGGGCTCCTTCGGCTCAATCAAGGAGTTCAAGACCCTACTTCTAGCAACTGCAAAGTCAACGAAGGGAAACGGCTACACGTGGCTAGTGCACAAGTTCAGAAAACCAGAGCTGGGCCAGGAGTCCAGAGACCTCTCTAGATTTTCGTCTCTGGCTGTCGTCAACACATACAATAACGGCACTCCTCATCACTTCCGATCCGGACAAATTACGAACGCTAGAGCCTATAAGCAGCAAAAAGACACTGCAAACGTTGACCCGGGCGTAGAAAATCCATTTAGCATGTACAAAATTGACATTCCATCTGTCGAAAGCGCACAGGACACTTACGAGACTCTCAAGTTCGTGTACGAGCCATTGTTGGCCATTGGGAATAACCCCTCCTTTTATCTCAGAGACTACGGTGTTTTTGGAAAACAGAAGTATCTGGATAATGTTTGGAATTGCATCGATTGGAGTGTCGTGGAAGCCAGGTGGGCCAATAGAGCTCTTCGCCAAAGACACTAATGTACATAGATTAGGTAATCACATAAAAAAATATTTGAATATTTCTAGGAAAATTCGATCTAGACTCCATCAGGCATTGACGAGCCATGAAGAATCTACGAATCCTCAACATTGGCAACGTTCGGCTAGAATCTCGCACATATCCGGATCTGCAAGTTGCGGATTCGGTTTTTGATCCCGCATCCGACAGTATCACCATACTTCTTGGGTCTGAGGATAGCGAGGTTCTGGAGGTGCAACAGTTCATGAAGAATGGGCAACTCAATTTGCTCGCCTCGTTGCCTGTTAAAGAGTTTGACAAAGTTGTTTCGTTTGTTCATTTTGCTGACACTTTCCAGCTAGTCCTTGTTTTCGAGCAAGGAGACATTATGAGTGCAGTGTACGACGACTCCAATCCAGACCCGGACTCTACTGTGGTTGAAATAGTTGGATCTATTGACAGTGGCATCAAATGCGCCTGTTGGTCACCAGATGAGGAGACTTTGGTTCTGTTGACGGGCGAAAACAACGTTGTGCTTTTGACCAGGATGTTTGAGCCAATTGCTGAAAAATCCCTTAATCCCAATGACGTTAACCTAAATAACCATATTTCTGTGGGGTGGGGAAAGAAAGAGACTCAATTCAAAGGCAAGGGAGCGAAACAGCTCGAAAGAGAGCGCTCGGCTTTGAAAAATGCTGGCCTGAACATTGACAGTGACCATGCTATCTTGCACGATCCAACTGTCGCGAAGGTGCAACAGGGCCAGCTCTCTGCCTTTGATACGCGCCAATGTGAGATCTCGTGGCGTGGTGATTGTCAATACTTTTGCTTGAGCAGCGTCGAGGAAGTAGAACCAGACCACGAGCGCAGAGTTATCCGGGTTTATTCTCGTGACGGGGAGCTTGATTCGTGTTCAGAAGCTGTTGACGGTCAGGAAGAGTCTCTTGCATGGAAGCCACAGGGTTCTCTGATTGCTTCAACACAGCGCAGGTACGAAGAGGAGATAAATGGAGAGGTGTTGGATTTGATCTTTTTCGAGAGGAATGGACTTCGTCACGGAGATTTCACAACAAGACTAGCCGAAAATTTTAAGATTCTAGGCTTAGAGTGGTCTTGCAACAGTGAAATACTTGCTTTCCGGCTATTCGACCGTATTCAGGTATGGACAAGCAAGAATTACCACTGGTATTTGAAACAGGAAATATATACAGCTACAGGTGAGGAGACCAAGTTCATGAAGTTCCATCCAGAAAATCCAATGCGGATTATGTTTGGTACGAAACAGAATATTGAGGTTGTTGATATGACCTACTCTATGAGTCTGGGACCAACATATCCGCCCTATGATATTGGGATGGTTGTGGTAGCAGATGGAAATAATGGTCTTATTACTCCACTTGGAATGGCCAATGTTCCACCCCCGGCAAGTTTGCGTGATATCTGGATTGATCAGAATCTGATTGACGTTGCTGTTTCGCGGTCAAACTCGCTTTTTGCATTACTGTCTCATAACGGTGTCTCCTTTGCTACCGTGGACTTAGAGAAAATAATCAAGGGAAGCGAGCCCGCTGTGCGCAGTAAAGTGCACAAGACACAATTTGCCGAGACTCTGGACCGTCCCCGACAGATTTGCTGCTTTGGAGAGAGTCTGACAGCCATTTTATTTGATACTACTCAGTTTTCCAGAATGGCCATAATAGATGCTCAGGACGTGGAACAGCCGGCGGTGATCACTATATCTGACATCCTGCCGCCCAAGCCAGTTCTTGTGAAGGCAACTACAGACTTCTCGCAACTCACCTATCAGACTGCTGACGGGTCAGTGTATTTGCTTGACACTACCACTTTCGACACTACCAAGATTGGTCAATTACCACAGCTGTGTTCGGACTACTGTGTGACGAATGTGGATGGCGAGTACCTGTTGTGCGGTCTCTCGGCGACGGGCAAGTTGTACGTGAATGAGATTTTGGCTGGCTCCGGTGTGACATCCATTTTAGCTACCGAATCGCATCTGCTCTACACTACTGCCAAACATCAGCTGAAATTCGTGCATCTGGATTCTTCTATGGACCAGCGGCCGTTCGAAGATGAGGAGGATGACGAGCGTACGCGTATGATCGAGCGAGGTTCATTGTTGGTGACTGCCATTCCATCCAAAGCTTGCATCGTTTTGCAAGCTCCGCGTGGAAATTTGGAGACTATCCATCCGAGAATCATGGTTCTGACCGAGGTGAGACAGTTCATCAAACAAAGACGGTACAAAGAGGCGTTTTCAGTATGTCGAACACACCGAATTGCTCTCGATATTTTGCATGACTACGATTCGGAGCTGTTCTTTCATAATGTCGAGCATTTTATCAAGGACATAAATAACCCAGCTTATGTCGAGCTTTTCATGTCCACGTTGTTGGATGAGGACGTGGTGGAGACCAAATACAAAGACACAGAAAGATCCGCGGCATTGGGTATGGAGTCGCTCAATGTCTCCGCCTACGTCAAACCAACAGGCAAGGAGAAGATAAGCAGGATTTGTGAAGCTATTCTGTCAGTTTTGCTTACCACGACTTACAAGGCGAAGTATTTGCAAACGATCATCACAGCATACGCCTGCCAACATCCTCCAAAGACGACCCAAGCTTTGAAACTCATTGGCACGTTCAAAAATGAGTCAGACATCGAGAAGAGTGTGCAGCATCTGTGTTTCCTGCTGGACGTCAATACATTGTATGATGAGGCTCTGGGGATCTACAACGTTCCATTGGCTCTTGTCATCGCACAGCAATCACAGAAAGATCCAAAGGAGTATCTCCCCTTTTTGCAGAATTTACATGTTCAGCCCGAGCTGCGCAAAAAGTTCATGATCGACACTTATCTGAAGAAATATGAAACTGCACTAGACTCTCTCACTCAAATATCAGCAGAGGAGTCTTTGGATGCCGATTCGGAGATTCTTGACTATATCGTTGATCACCAGCTTTACGCCCACGCTTTGGCAATCTACAGATACAAGAATGACGAATTTGGCGTTGTTATGCGAGCATATGCACAATATTTGCACGAATCCAGAGAATATTCGGATGCTGCGCTTGCATTTGAGACCTTGGGAATGCGCCAGGAAGCTTTAGAGAACTACGTTCTGGCAAGAGAATGGCAACAGGCCGTCACTTTGGCAATGCATAACGAAGGACTTTTGGTTGATACATGTACCAGACTGGTCATGTTGTTGACCGACAGCCACGAATATTCTGCTGCTGCATATCTGAACTTGAAATTCTTGCATAATGTCGAAGAGGCGTTGAAATTGTACTGCAAAAACCATCTCTACGAACATGCTATCATGCTCTGCTACCAAGAAAAGCACGAGAAACTAGTTGAGTCTGTTATCGACCCGGCTCTCGCAGAGGGCTTTGCCGTGATTGCCGAACTTCTTGCAGACTGCAAGGGCCAGATCAACTCGCAATTGGCCCGTTTGCGGGAGCTACGCTCTAAGAAGGAAGAGGATCCATTTGCATATTATGGAGAGATGGCAGAAAACGATACCCGCGATAATGTGTCGATTGCAGCCTCAGAAACATCAACCAAAGAATCCTTTTTTACCAGGTACACCGGAAAGACCCAGGGAACAGCCAAGACTGGCGCATCTCGTCGGACATCAAAAAACAGACGGAGAGAGGAGCGAAAAAAGGCTCGGGGAAAGAAGGGGACCATCTACGAAGAAGAGTATCTTGTCAAATCGATTGGCAGATTGGTTGAGAGACTCGACCAGACCCAGAGTGATGCTCTACGGCTAATAGACGGCCTTGTGAGGCGCAATATGATGACCCAAGCATACGAAATCCAAAGAAACTACGTCGAGGTCAAACAGCTGCTTAAAACACATATCGTGGAAATTTACGATATCAGCGAGAAGGATCGTGAGAGAATCGACGACAATGGCCAGGTCTATCTTGTTCCCGAGATCCCCATTCCTGATATCATAGACTTCCCAAAACGCAAGATACTCGACTACTGATCTGGTGTACGGATTTCTTAATATATGTAGAAATAACGCAGGTAAAAGTTGTTATTATTACAATCATGAGTCTTTCTCTTCTGTCGATAGTTGAGGTAGAGAGTGGATACTTGGTCTCCGGCACGTCTTGGGAGGAGTCTAAAGCGTTGCTGGTGACCAACTCGGGAACTTTGGAGCTTGTTGATGCGGAGAAACATACGATTGACAAGACGGCCAAGCCTATAGCAGGAATTGTGGGGCTAATCCATCTGCACTCAGGCCACTATTTAATCGTTGCGAAGGGAGCCTCAGAGGTTGGTCGGATTTACAACAACAAGAAGATTTACCAAATGAATTCTTACAGTGTCCTTCCTCTGAGCACCAACAAATATCAGGTTGATGAGGACGAGGCCAAATACCTCGAACTTTTGAAGACTCATCTGGATTCGGCATCGCTTGTCTTTTCGTACGAATACGATTTGACCAAGCCGTTTTACAGGCAGCAGGAGAAGGGCTACGACTCGGAGTTCATGTGGAACTACTTTGTTTCTCAGGATCTGATCAAATTGGCTGCGTCTGAGCCATATGCTGAAAAATTCGTCCTGCCAATGGTATACGGATACTCCAAGTTTGTTCATACAAGAGTCAACATGAAGCCGGTCACTTTTGGATTGATTACCAGACGGTCACGGTTTAGGGCTGGTACTAGGTATTTCCGGCGAGGAATCGATTCCAACGGTAATGTGGCCAATTTCAACGAGACGGAGCAGATCCTGGTGGTCCACACAGGGGACGAAGACCGCGTCTACACGTATTTGCAGACTAGAGGCTCTGTTCCAGTGTATTGGGCAGAAATGAACAACTTGAGATATAAGCCAAGTTTGCTATTGGGACAAACAGATTATGCTCCAACAAGACAGCACTTCAACCGGATGATCGAGAAGTATGGCGTCAATTATTTGGTCAATCTTGTTAACCAGAAGGGCTACGAACAGCCAGTGAAACTTGCGTATGAGAACGCAGTGACCGCCCTCGATGATCCGAACCTGAAGTACACCTACTTCGACTTCCACCACGAGTGCAAAAACATGAAGTGGTACCGTGTCAAATTATTGATCGACCATCTTAAGGAGCTGGGGCTATCCAAGGACGATTATTCATATATCTCGGTGTCTGAGAAGTTCAGCGTTGTTAAGAAGCAGAACCATGTTGTCCGAACAAACTGTATGGACTGCTTGGACAGAACTAACGTTGTCCAATCTACTTTGGCACACTACTTTTTGCAGCAACAACTGATTGATTCCGGTATTATCAATGGAGATAAGGATTGGGATCACGTTGATCCAAAATTTGACCTCATTTTTAAGAGTATATGGGCCGACAATGCTGACATTGTGTCCAAGTCGTATTCAGGCACGGGGGCTTTAAAGACAGACTTTACTAGAACTGGTCAGAGAACCAAGCTGGGAGCTCTAAATGACCTGCTGAACTCCATCACGAGATACATCAAGAACAACTACAAAGATGGACCAAGGCAAGATGGCTACGATTTGTTCCTGGGTAATATTCTGCCGTACGAGATTGCTACTTCGCCATTCCAGGATCTAAGACCGGCATACACGCAATGCATTCCATACGTCCTGCTCGCGTCGGTTTCTATCCTGGTGATCACGCTGGTGCATCCGAACGGCTCGTTTTCGTCGTTCAAGAACTCCACATTCACTGGTCTGATGGTGGCTGTTGCTGCTCTGTCGTTGAAATATATTGCGGAACACGGAGTCCAGTATGTCAATTGGCCCAGATTGTGCACGTTGGACTACCTCACATCTAGAGAGGTTTTGAACGACGGTAAGTTTGAGGGGCTGGTGTTTGAGAAATCGGACCTGTATAACAAATTCTCTGAGGTAGCCAAGAAAGAGTAAGGTAGAGATTATATATATTTGGTTTGGCTGTGCAAAGTAATTAAAGTTATTTATTTTCTGACTCTTATTTTTTCAGTATGTCGCTTGAAAGAACAGAGCCTAAGTATTTTGGTGCGGGCCCAGCCCTTCTGCCCCTCAGTGTGTTGCAGCAAGCCGCTTTCGATCTCGTGAATTACCACGGGATTGGTCTTGGAGCCGGAGAAATCAGCCATCGGTCTCCTGCTGGTGTTGAGATCGTCGAGAGCACTAAAGCGCACCTGGTGGAATTGCTCAGCATCCCAGACACGCACGAGGTTTTCTTCTTGCAGGGAGGTGGAACCACTGGATTTTCGTCAATTGCCACCAATCTCAGTGCTTCGTTCGCCAAAAAGAGCGGTAAGAAAGGAAAACCAGCTTACCTTGTGACTGGAAATTGGTCTAAAAAAGCTTCTGACGAAGCTGCAAGACTGGGATTTGATCTGGATATTGTCGTCGACTCCAAAAAGGCGGACGGCAAATTCGGCAGCATTCCTGATGTTGGAAAATGGGACATTCCAACTGATCTGTCCAACACTTCATACTTGTATTACTGCGACAATGAGACGGTCAACGGGGTGGAATTTTCCGACTTCCCATTCGAGAAGTTCCCAGGTGTCGAGATCGTTGCCGACATGTCGTCCAATTTCCTCTCGAAGCAATTCGATGTGTCAAAATACGGTTGTATCATGGCTGGAGCCCAGAAAAACGTGGGTCTCGCAGGTGTGACAATCTATATCATCAAAAAGAGTCTTTTGGACTACCCAAGCGACGGTGACTTGAGAAAACTCGACATTGCGTTGACCCCGATCGCGTTCGAGTTTCCTACCGTAGTCAAGAACAACTCTGTCTATAACACTATTCCAACATTCACTGTTCACATTGTCGATTTGGTGTTGCAACATCTCCTGAACCACGGCGGCCTAGCGAAGCAGCAGAAAATAAACGAAGAGAAGGCAAGCATTTTGTATGCGACTCTTGATGAATTCCCGAGCGTATACAATTTGCCAGTGGATAAAAGCGTTAGATCGAAAATGAACGTTGTTTTCACGCTGGCTAAGGGAAGCGACTCCGACTTTTTGAAGGCTGCGGAGGAGCGCTCGTTGACAGGTCTCAAGGGACATCGGTCAGTGGGTGGCATTCGCGCCTCTTTGTACAACGCTGTTTCGCTGGATACTGTCAAGTTGCTTTGCGACTTCGTGAGAGATTACGCAAAGCAGTACGCCTAATCTGTCTGATAGCCGTTTAAATAGTAAGCGATATCGCACTTCTGATCCAGATCGATGTAGCAGTGGAGAATCACGCCGTGGGCGTGGATAATCAGCGACATGGCATCGCATAATTCCATCAGATGTGCTCCTACGTTCCAATGTTTGAGCTTGACTTTGAGCGAGACTGGCCGCACCAGGCTCGAATCCAGGCTCGAATCCAGGCTCTGAGAAACCGAATTGTCTTCGTCCGGCAACACGTCGAGCTTCTCTTTCCACTGGACCACGATCTTGCGTTGTTCTTCCTCAATGACAAACTTGAGCTGTCCCTGCTGATTTCCACTAATTGTTATCAGATCAGAGGTTTTATAGCGTTCCAGGCGCTTCAGAAGTGGCATTATGCGCATGTGAAGCTTCATTGCAAGCCTCATGCTGTCCATGCTAGGCTCAACTATTCGCAGGTCGCTGTCCATCTTGAGTAATCGCACTGGGACGTTGAAAGAGTGGCTCACGTTCGAATCAAGGGACATCTCCTCCGTGTAGAACAGTGCAAGCGAAGCGGCTGCCTTGTTCCTCACCTCACCACCATTGGACGGCCGTCTCTGGAGCCGGATCACAAGATTACTCGACACGTTCGATTTCTCGTAGTTTCGAAGTACCTGGTTTATAGGCTCGATATTAACCTCAAATGGGATCACATTGTCTCTGGTAGAGTCGACTTCGTAAATCTGGAATATGCTGCGGTCGATTTTGCACCAGATTTCAGGCTCATACAGGGCAGAAGAAATAATGATCAATTGGTTTCCTGTGAATCGGAAAACGCACATTTTCCGCAAAGTCACCAGAAAAGTAAGACATTTACGTAATTCGTCTGCTTTCTCGACCACAACTTTAAGCTTCATTGATACCTAAAAGCGTTAAATATAATGATTATTATTTAATATTTTTCCCTCTAAAATCTGTTGCATATGTTTAAACATTAATCTCCTGATTGACTCCAAGTCCATAACTTCTCTTTTCTGCCTCATTCATTCTTTCGAAGAAATCAACAGGAGATGTAACCAGGCCCAGAGCACGAATTCCAACCTTATCTAAGTTCTGCAAACCAAGCAAGTAACCGGCATTCACCCAGCCAAATCCTTCGGTTGCCACGCCCTTAAATCCTGCTCCCTGGTTGCCATACTCAGCATCGACCTTGTGCGGATTATGCATGGACGTAGCATCGTACTTTTCAACCACAATTCCATTGAAATCAACAAATGCAAGGGCGATCAAGTAACACCATCTGTACGATAGACGTTTGGCAACGGCATCGTAACCGTAATTCTGCAGTCCCTTCCATGTCATAATTTGGTGGGGTGACCACGCATATGGATAATCCCACTGTCTGGATGGCTTGTCAAGTCCAATTTCACCTCGTGATTCCTTCGTGCCGCTCACCACACCACCGAACACCTCGAACTTGGGCAGCGCTTTCTCCACCAGCATCTTTGCCTGTTTTTGAGAAGCGAGTCCCGCCCACATTGGATAAAATGTCGTGGCCGACTCGTACTTGGTTTGCCTCTTAGTTTTCACATGGTAATCGAAATACATTCCCTTTTCCTCGTTCCACAGATATTTGTCAATGCGCTTCTTGCGCTCCTCTGCCAATTTGTACCATTTTGCAGATGTCTCTGTCACACCGTTGACCACCAAGGAGTCGTTAAAGTGGGTTTTAATGATATCACCAATATCTCGCTCGTATTTGTACAATAGCGAATTGAGATCGACTGTAGCAAGGTAGGCACAGACTCCTTCCAACCGATAAGACGTATCGTGGCCGCTCTCTCTGACTGCTCTATCATGAAGGAAATACTCGTCCAGATCAGGCTCGATAATTTCACCATTGTTGTACTTTTCAGTGAACTCGTTGAAAGATATTCCGTACTTCTCACAATATGGCTTCAACACAGCGCAGAAATGAGTGGCTTCCGTCTCGGGAGGAATACCTTTACCGACCGGGTGATAGCAAGATAAACCAGTGTCTGGATCAAGTCGAGGTTTGCAACACCAGACAGTCCAATACTCTCTGATAGCTGCGTGCACAGATCGCTGCAGAAAATCCACGTCTTCAAATTGAGTACGCCCCTTCATGTAATTGAACACCTGCAATGCCATGTCAGTTAAAAACGGAGGCTGCGATCTCCCCAAATAGTACGACCGATTGGCATTGAGAATCTTGCCGTAATGTTCAATCTCAAACATAAAGTTCTCACACATCCCAATGCATGGTTCTAGGATATCGCAAAGTAGTAAACCTAAGGTCTCGAAGTACGAGTCCCAGCCGTACTGCTCATTAAACCGACCGCCGGGAACGACATATGGATAGCACTCGAGATCTGCATATTGCTCGCTCCGCCTACGCACGGCAAGAGCCAACAGACCCGGCTTGTGGTTGACCGACTTTATGTAATCCGCATCGATGTTTTTTGGAAGATACTCCACCTGCAAATTGTATTCGGGATATTTTGTTGCTATGCCTGCGTAATAATCAAAAATCTCTTCCTGATCGTAGGGGATATATATCCGCGGAAGCTTAGCCTCTGGGGTGTTGATCTTTGTGTCTCTTGCTATGCTAACTATGTTGTGTTCATCCACCCGTCTTGTAAGGTTTTTCCAGAACGTATTGGATATAAGTCGTTTGAGTCTGTTCACTGGGTTCTCGTTTAAACGCGCCTCATCTAAGATCATCTGTTTCCGTCCCATACGCTTGGCAATTGTCAATTCCTGCAGTAAGTTAGATAGCATGTAGGTGCCTCGGACATCGTACTGCTTAAAACCATTGGAGTTGGCCGTACCCAATTTAAGAACCTTGGGGCCACTGTCCTCAATTGTGATCTGATAGTTGTGGTCTGTGTCCTCGTTTTCCAGTAGTTCCTCCAGCGTGGCATCAATATCACTGATGAAAAACCTTTTGGGGTTTCTCATGCCGGAAGAGTCGTCCGCAGAGGCCCTACGGCGCAAAACCGTTTGGGTTCCAGAAGTGTTGACTGTTTGCGATGATGGAGCAAGTTGGGCATACAGCGGGGAAGCATTGGCGTTGACAGTCTCGAGATTATGGATCTTCACTAAAGAGGAGGTAGACTCCGATGGGGAAACAACACCAGATGCAGAACCAGATGCAGGCAGAGGATCGTCCTCGTCCGCAGATTCCGCATTGAGGTCAAACACGGCAGACCCATTGGAGGGTGTCGACGAAGGAGATAGAGGTGATTGGTAGCCGGACTGGAAAAATCGCCTGTTCGGAATTACGGCAGACATGGTTCTTGTTCTACCATATTTGGAATCCTTTTTAGACTTGGTCGGATCTGTTTCAGGACCATAGTAGAGGTCTGCCGTAGCAAATGGGTCGATATCTTCCAAAGATGGCTTGCGATAATGGGAAGGAGGCATAATTGGTAACAAGGATAAGAATAATTAGTAGAACGCAATTTAAGCCAGGATCGTGATGACGTAATCCGAAAGCCAGAGTAGCCGAGAGCAGAAGGTGGGGATAATTGGGCAAGGCGACACGGCTGGAGAAAGTCATTCTAATGGGTGATTTCAGATCACAACGGACGGTCAGTCGGACGCACGGCGGGTGGTTTGGATTCGGAGGTCCTCGGTGGGTCAGTATCCTTAGTATTGTTACCCTGATTAGAAAATTTAAATGGCGAAAAAAGTAGATCCAAATAATAATAACATGAGTGAAGAAAAGAGCGTTTCGGGCGTCACCAAGAGCGAGGAACCGGCCTTGAAGCCGCCTACGTCAAACGTATTTGCAATGTTTGGAGGCGCTTCGGCAAAGAAGGAGGAGGAGAAGAAGGAGGAGAAGAAAGAAGAGACGAAAGAAAAAGAAGAGAAGGACGACGAAGAAGAGGTTCCAGAGAGCGACGATATTCATTTTGAGCCTTTGGTGCAGCTGGAGAAGGTGGAGGTGAAGACTAATGAGGAGAACGAGGAGGTTTTGTTCAAGATCCGCGCAAAAATGTTCAAGTTCCATCCAGACACAAAGGAGTGGAAGGAGAGAGGCACTGGAGATGTCAAATTTTTGCAGCACAAAGAAACCAAGAAGGTGAGATTGTTGATGAGAAGAGACAAGACTTTGAAGGTGTGTGCCAACCATATCATTGCCCCGGAGTACAAACTGACTCCTAATGTTGGCTCGGACCGGTCGTGGGTGTACTCTGTCACAGCCGATGTGTCGGACGGTGCGCCTGAGGCGCAGACGCTTGCTATCCGGTTTGGCAACAAGGAGAACGCCGATAAGTTCAAGGAGGAGTTTGTTAAGGCGCAGGAGAAAAATAAATAGAGATTAATTGACCATTATTTACTTGACTGATGACTAGTCGATTTTTGTGAGCTGTTTGGCTCGACTATGACGTGAGTTTCTGTTCCAGCCCCACTTGAAGAGGATCCAGAGCATCAATGCCGGCGAGAACTGTGGCCATAAGACCGACTGTATCTCGATATCGCAGTCCAGATCAACGCTTTCCCAAAGCATGAAGTCGCTGAGTCTGTATACTCCGGATGTTCGTATGAGGAGCTGCAGTCGCGGCACCTGGCCAGTGTACAGGTTCTGGGAAATGAGATCTTCGGTGATCTGGTCCGGGTCGTAGCCCTGAGCAATGATAGTTTTGATAGAATGCGTGATGTCGTCTCTGGCAGTGTACGGGCAGCACACGTTAAGAACTGCTCTGGTATTATTTTTGGTGACTTCCTGGGCCTCCAGCAAGGTATGGCGGACGTCGTGCGGGAGCAGCTTGAGATTTCCGAGAATCTTGATTTTGACGCCGTATTTCTCGCACAGTTCGCCGTTTTCCACCACTTGTTTCATCCTCGCCTTGGCAAGCTTCATCAGCCATTCGATCTCGTACTCGGATCGGCTGAAATTCTCAATGGAAAACGCAAACACCGTTGCGGCTTTCACTCCACAGTCGTAGCACACCTCAAGCACTCGAGCCATGGTGTCAAACCCGGCGCTGTGTCCCTCTTTCGTCTCCATGCTATTCAACTTTGCGTACCTTCTGTTGCCGTCCATGATGAATCCAATATGCTGCGGAACTTCTCCGCTTCGCACAACCTGGCACAGCTGTTTTTTGGTGTACTCCATTACATGTCGCGTCACTGGAAAGCTCGCAATCCAATCCATCTGGTTCGTCTAAAAATAATAAATTAATTGCAAAATATCGTCAATTGTAAAATATTTCGCTACAACCTCTTTTTGTTCTTGTCATGTTTGTGCGGCGACTTGGTGTAATCAGGCGATACTCGTCATTTTCGACGGCCCTCGAAACGGCAGAGAAGCTTGTGCAACCGCACCAGAGCTCCAAGTTTGACCCATTCAGCATGGTGTCTGCAGAAATGAGAGTCCTGGCCAAGAACATCGCCAGCCTGATTGGCTCAGGCCATCCGACTCTCAACCGCGTGGCAGCCTACTATTTTGAAGCTGAGGGAAAGAACGTGCGGCCGTTGATTGTGCTACTGCTGTCCAAGGCATTGGCCAGGATTCCCCAGTCCGAGAGGACCCGAATAGCAATCGACCCTTATGACGTCAACGACCAGGAGGAGTTCAAAGGAACCCCTAAGGCCTTTTCGTTTGCTGGCCAGAATCCGCTGGACTCAATCAGTCCCTTGCGTGTGCTCC
Organism: Ogataea minuta; assembly: GCA_003706195.2. Lineage (NCBI taxonomy): Eukaryota > Fungi > Ascomycota > Pichiomycetes > Pichiales > Pichiaceae > Ogataea > Ogataea minuta. The sequence continues at coordinate 207,990 of PPKR02000009.1, forward strand.
ACGGCATCAATTCCAACATCATCCTCAACCCTCTAAGCAGACCAATGATGGACAGAGAACAGTACAAGGAATTGGACAAGAAGAACGGAATTTTGCCGAAACAGAGACGGCTCGCTGAGATTGCCGAGATGATCCACACGGCATCGCTTCTGCATGACGACGTGATCGATTTCTCAGATACGAGGAGAGGAAGAGACTCGGGTAACGTTGCGTTCAGCAACAAGATGGCAATTCTGGCTGGAGACTTCTTGCTGGGACGCGCCTCTGTGTCTCTTGGCCGGCTGAGAAACAGCGAGGTGGTGGAGCTCATGTCTACAGCGATTGCCAATCTCGTCGAAGGCGAGTTTATGCAGCTGAAAAACACCGTTCTGCAGCCAAATCTGGACCAGATCGAGAGCGACGGGACAATCAAGCAGATTCCAAGTCCTACAGGAAAAGTGCCGGTGGAAATACACGAATACTCCGTGCAGGCTCCGAAGCAGATCTCGCACGCTGAGAATGTCGAGGCTGCTTTCCAGTACTATCTCCATAAGACGTATCTGAAAACGGCGTCGCTGATGTCGAAATCCTCCAGGTCCGCGGCCATTCTGGCCGGCTGCAACGAGGAAACCATTGAGAATTGCTACCAATTTGGCCGTAACTTGGGTCTGTGTTTCCAAATCGTCGACGACATGCTCGATTACACCACCACTGCAGATTTATTGGGAAAACCTGCGGGAGCAGATTTGGAACTGGGATTGGCCACGGCTCCCGTCCTTTTCGCCTGGAAGGAGAAACCAGAGCTCGGACCTATGATTGGCCGCAAATTCTCTGACCCGCACGATGTCGAGATGGCCAAGAGAGCTGTCGACGAGGCCGATGGAGTTGGAAAAACTCGGAAACTTGCAGAGAGCTACTGTACCGAGGCATTGAGAAATCTTCGCAGTCTGCCGGACTCGGACGCTCGGAGCGCGCTTGAGATGCTCACAAACTCCGTAATGACAAGAACACACTAGAGAAAAGAGACCGTATAACTCCGTTGCATTAATAGCATCAATCCATCCCTTGTACATATAAAACATATATTGGGTCGATCGACGCGGTCGATAAAAAAGTAAATAGATCACTAATTATTCTACAAAAACTTTCATGTACCTGAAACAAGTGGGTTTCCAAATCTCGTTAATTCCTCACCTTCGCAATCTCCGCCGTCTTTCCAGTACTATGAGCCCCATTAAATCGTTCGTTGGCCGCATAAACCCTACAGAGCTCGAAGCAGAGGTGGATAAAAGTGTCCAGCATTTGTCTGAAAGATACCACTTCCATAGCGAGTCCAGTGGAGCAGTTTCTGTAGAGGAAGCACTGCATCTTCTCAACTCGCGGACCCACAATCTGCTGTCACTTGACTTGGAATATTTCGAGTTTAAAAATCAAAACCTGCTTGAAATAGGGCTCTCCTCATACAAACCTGCATACCAGAAATTCGCTCTGATGCCACACATCGTCAACTTCCATATCATCCTCGAGGAGGGGCTCAAGTATGCTAACGGCCGATACGTTCCGGATAACAGAATGAACAACGTTTGTGGCCAGTCGATCGTGGCTAATAAGGCAGATGCTGTTGACATAATCGAAAAAATCTTTGGTCAGATGGACACGGCAAATACGATTCTTGTCGGACACGGAGTGCAGTCCGATCTCAAATCAATCAGACAATGGGGCGCTAAGATTCCGACCGATATGAAAGTCGTGGACACTCAGAAACTGTGGCAGTCGTTGGTTAAGACGCAGAAGTCGTCTCTTGGATATATCCTAGATAAACTTGGTGTTCCACACGCGTACCTGCACAATGCCGTCAACGACTCGTATTACACCCTGGTGGCATGTCTCATGCTAGCATCACCAGAAATTAGAAACAATTTGATTATTGATGATCCGGAATCTGAGGAGGCTGCAACCAAAATTCGCTGTTCTCCGTCAGATGAGACTATAGAATTGAAAGGACCGGTCAGAAAGGGAAACAACAAGTCACGGCCAAAAAACATCTATTTCCATTCGCCCCTGTCCAAGTCGCCAGTCAAGCATGTAGAGGTTCGCCTGAAAGAAATGCCCTAGGTGGCTAATATGTCACAATTTTGCATAGTGATGGATTTGGTCATGTTGCTCACCTTATAGATACCGACCAGTTGTTTGGCCAGTTCAAACATATTGTTTCTCAGCGAAATGACAATAAATTGTGCGTTTTTCGTTCTTTCTTTGATGTAGTTTGCGACAATGCTGACGTTTCTGAAATCCAGAGCTGCGTCGATCTCATCCATCACATAAAGTGGAGTAGGCTTGTAGCGATGAAGAGCAAAGACCAGAGCAAGCGAAGACAACGTCTTCTCTCCACCCGAGAGATTGCTGATATTTCTCCAAGATTTCTTTGGGGGCATCACCGAAAACAGGATTCCTTCAGAGAATGGATCCAGAGAATCCACAAGTTCAAGCTCAGCATTTCCGCCCATGGTGATCATCTGGTACATTTCCTTCAAAGTCAAGGAAATTTGGTTGAAACCTGCCATAAACTCGTCCAGTCGTTTCTTCTTCAAGTCTTCGCAGGCCTGTTTGAGCTCATCACGTTGAGAAACGGATTGATTCAAATCAGCCTTCCGTTCTGCAAACTCTTTGTATCGTCTTGCATACTCTGTTAAAACGTCAAGGTCCGCCGTCATGTGGTCAAGTTCTGTCTCAAGCTCCTCTATCTCACAGGAAAGCCGTTCAGTATCAATTTTCTCCAAGTCAGAATTGGAATACTCTGGTACAGCAGCCAGCAATTCCCTTTTCTCGTCGCAGTCTTCCATCCATCCAATCAGTTCCTCCACATTACGTGTCTGAGACCTATTCATCTCGGATGTGACCTTTTCGATGTTGCGTTCGCAGTGGTTGATGCTGGTTTTGCATTTTTCAATCTCAGTGATCAGCTTGATCTCGCCGTTACGTAGATCGGCAATCTTAGCTCGCTTTGAGTCCAAATTCTCCTTCAACTCCTCACACTTATCTGATAACTCCTCCATCTGACTAGCTAGCTCTCCGATCTCCTTTTCGGAGTGCTGGAATTTGGCCAGACCGGCATTGTAAGTTTCCATGACCGTATTGATTGCCTGTTCGGCCACGCTGATTTCGTTCTCATTCTCGCTAATTTGGTGTTCCAACCGTGTAGCTTGGTTCCTGAGCTTAGACAATTGCAGTCCGTCACTAGAGTCTTTTTCGTTGAGTATTTCAAGCTTTTGAAGTACAGAATCAACCTTTGATTTCTGCATCATCAACTTCACTCCTCCGATTTGCATGATCTTCTCTTGGAGCTCGGAAATTTGATCCTCCAGACCTTGGGATTGTTTCTTAAGGTCTTGCTTTTCTTCCTCGAGCCTCGCTAAAGCTATTTTTTCCTTTTCAATCTCCTTTTGAGTACTAACAACAACATCCTTGTTGCTAGCAGCTTCCTTAGACTGGGCCCTTGCTTGTTTGACTTCCTGCTGGTTAAGATCTATGTCTAGCTCGAGCTTGGACATCTCGATTTCAATTTCAGGTTGTCTGTCCTTAAAGCCTGATAGAGCATTCTCCATCTCCCTGTAAGCTGATTGCGCTTTAAGGAACGCGTCCTCCTTCGCCCGGACTTCTTCGAGCATGGAACCAAGCTCTGCGTCCGAGATCTCATCTCCGGAACTCTTAGCTGACTTCAACTTCATTGCTCCCTTGTACATTCGCGTTCCTCCTCCAGAAAGCGTACCGCTCACATCAACTAACTTTCCGTCAAGTGTCACAACACGCCACCTTTTTGCTCCAAAAGCAACCTTGTTAGCCTCTTGGAGATTGCGTGCCACCAGCGTATCGTACATGGAACTGTAGAAGGCCGGTGCAAACTTGGAATCAACAGGTGTGATCAAGTCAAAGAGTCGAGGAACGTTCTGCGGAGTTTGGATTTTGGAGAGGTTAAACTTTCGAAGCTTGTCAAGCACAATGAACTTTCCGAACCCTAGATTGTTTATTTTCATGTGGTTGATACATTGTTGAGCCGTCTCAACCGTGTCGACAACCATATCATCCAACGAGCCACCTCCCGTAGAAACTGCAACATCGTATTTGTCGTCAATGACACCAAGATCACCTAGTCGTCCATAGAATCCATTCAGCCTGCCGGTAGTTTTCAAATGCATCAAGGCCTGGAGGACTTTATTCCGCAGATTCGTGTTGGTAACTCTCGTTTTGGCTTCGTTCGTCTTGTCTCTGAGAGCACTCAATTCTGCTTCCATAGACTTCAACTTGCTGGCCGCCTTAGCGACCTCAACCTCACCAAGCTTAAGCTGCTCACGCACATGAATCTGCTCTTTTTTAAGATGTTCAATATGCTTCTTCTTGACGTTAATTAGTTCCATTATCTCCTCTGCTTTGCTTTCTGCATCAGTGGCTTCATTTTCAAGGTCTTCCAGCTTTTGAATTTTGAATTCCAACTGAGATTTCTTAATATCAATTTCTGCCTGTTTCGAGCCAATCTTATCCTTCCAAGGTTGTAGCTTTTCCTGCAATTCTTCCACGGAGGCAGATATGTCTTTGGTCTTATTAGATAATTCTAGCTTGATAGCTTCCAGCTCTTGCTTCTCCGTGTTCAAAGTAGTATTGAGCTCTTCTATCTGCACTTGATAATCTTGTTTATTCTGCTCTAGAGAGACGATATTGGACTCGTTCTCTCGCAATTTTGATGCGTTGGCCTGCATTGCCTTGATCGCTTTCTTTTTGCGGTTTTCATTGTGTTTTATCTTTTCGTCCATCGACACCTTTTCCCTCTCAATCTCCCTGTGTGTATTTTTCAGGTTGGAGATCTGCTTTTCCAACTTCTTCACCTGAGAGGTTAGGGCATTGTATTCTTTGCTAAGCGCTTCAATCTCGTCATTGTACTCGCTTGTCTGCTTCTTTTCAATGGCCAATTTTTCCTTCAATTCATTCAAAGTCTGTGTCTTCTTTTCGATGATATCTCGATCTCTGAGCAGACGACATTGAAGATAAAGCGCTCTTTTATCGTCAAGCTGTTTCTCCTTGCGCATAAAAATCAACGCGTTCTCTTTTCCAGCTTCCAGGTCGTCCTTGGCCTTCTCCACAATCTGATATCGTTGCTCTTTCTGCACGCAAATGTCATTCAATCCATCGATCTCTGTCAAACTTGACTCGATAGTTGCTTTGTACTTGGAGGTACCGATTATATCCTCCAAGTATTCCAGCAATCCGTCGTCGCTGTTTCCTTCGGCCTTGGGCTTCATCTGAGCGATGCTTTCGACCTCACCTTGTAAAATTAGAAATCGCTTGTGATCCAGGTCAATTCCCTGGTCCTTAAGTAGAACTTGCACGTCTGTATAGGTACATTTTTTGTCGTTGATAAAGTATTCAGACGAGTTGGTACGATAGGCCTTTCGAGATACCACCAGATCTGTGGACGGCAGAACCTCTGTCTGGATCTCGCCGTTTTCATCATAGCTGTCAAGAACGGTTTGGAAGTGAATATCAACCTGGCAGAAGCTCAAATTGGGGAAGTTCTCGGACTGGTGGATAAGCTCGCTCAGCTTGGACTGTCTCATCTTTGTTGCACGGAACCCAAACACGAATAAAAGCGAATCGATCACGTTGGACTTACCGGATCCGTTGGGGCCCACGACGGCCGAAAAGCTTGTATTAAAGGGCCCCACCATTTGTTTCCCGGCATAAGACTTGAAATTAGTCAGTGTCAGTCGCTCTATCACGAGCCTGGGCTGGAACACCTCGCTCAGATCTGGTTTGGGCTCTACGGCATATTGACTCTGAACAAATGCCAGCGGCATCTGCGAATGCTGGACCTGGAACGTTGGCTTGAGAGCAACGACCTCAACTGCAGGCCGCGCGGGCTGTTCATTCATGTCGCGAGGGCCCAACATTGTGCGAGGGGACTTGATTTGATCCATAAACAAAACACGAAAACAAATGTAAAACAATTAGCTAAGCACGAAAAAATAACTAATTTATTAAAAGTGGAGAATGGCACACGAGTTCCCGGAATTGTGTAGGTATTTTTGGGCTAGACGACTAATATACAGTATCCCATGAGGAAATGAAGGAGCACCAAATTCCGATCCCATTTAGAGACCGATGCGCTAGATTGCTCGTTCCTCTGAACAAATGTCGGCAGGATGGATGGTATATGCCGTGGAACTGTGTCGACGAGCGGCATGCATATGAGGAGTGCCAGCTGATGGACTTCCACAGGCGGGTCAAGGAGCTTGAGCAGCTGAAGAGCGAAAAGTGAGGTCGCTGGTAGTTGCTGGCAGTCACTGGCCGTCATCGGCCAGATCGGTTGGGGATAGACGTAGGGAGTCGACTACAAGGTCTAAAACTAAAGGGAGGGACCGTGTGTAGCTGGTCTTGCTGAGCTCCAGCTGCTATTTGCATTGTTCTCCTGACCCAGACTTTATACTCGGCTTATTCCTTCTGCTCATTCTATTTATTTATTTATCATCCTTATCTCTATTTATTAGTCTCGAGCTATTCGATGGATCCGATTCCAGCCACTCACTGGCCCAATGGTCATAGTTGCGGAGCTTACATGTTTATTTGACATGTTGATTGTCCAGATCTTGATTATATTCGTGTCGACACTTGACGTTGATGCCAAAATCGTCTCCAGAGTTTTTCCGAAAGCGCATCTCTCCGCAAACTTACAACGCGACACCATCCTCGCTTCCCTTATCTCTTCTACGTTTCGATCTTCTCTTTGTTTCTAGTCGTTTTCCGCCTTTGCATCCATCTCTTTCCGGAAAAATTCCGCTGCACCCCCGTGGAGTCCGCAATAACTTACCCCGCCATCCTATTGTCACGGAATGGTTTGTCCGCGTTCTTAAAATTTTTACGCAACACATTTCTGTTCATGTTTGGCTATAAGCTTTTCTCCAAGAGCGGCCAGGATTTGTATACAACTCCTCGGGAGTTCCAGATCAAGGCCCGTGCAGATGTCCATCGACATCTGCGAAAATACCAGGAGTCGCATCGCCCCAAATGCGAACAAGGAGCTGAGCCCCCTCCAGAACAAGACCAAGTGCTGACGTACGGAAGTTCGCCCCTACGACGTGCAATCACCATCTCCTCACAAGATTCGTCCGACGATGCGTCCATGGAATCTGACAGCGCCAGACGACTTTCCAGAATCAACACAATCTCAACACAGGAGTCGTCCCTATTTACCAACAATATCTCGCAAATATACACCAACACAACAGTGCCCAGCACGGTCCCGGATCGCGATTATGTTTCGGACTCAGGCCTCATTCAGGTTGCGGATGCGCTGCCCGCCAACTTCAAAGATTACTACTCTCCAGATCTTCAAACCGAGCGGTTCCCGAATGGCCGCCCAACGTTCACTAAACGGAATCTGCGCGATTGGGACGTGAACGATCTGCGCTCGCTATTGATCGTGGACAAGATACGCGGCGAGTGGAACGGAAAGGTGCCACAGGTGGTGTCCCCATATCCCTCCATTCCGCTGCGGATCGTGATTCTGCCGATCGAAGCCTCGGACCAGCAGTACGTCCAGATCCTGGCGCAGTCAGATATTTATAAAGAGAGCCGGCTGGACGTGGAGTTCCGGCTGCGGACGGCCAATTACATCGTGACACAGGCCCGTCAAAGACATCAAAATCTACAACCGCCTCCCAAAACCGACATATTCTACAAATACGAGTGGCGAAACATCGTGGAGAACTACCTGCTAAACCTCGCGATCGAAAACCAATGTCGCCACGAGTTCAAAGTGAAGGTGAACGCGTTGAAGAAATTCAAGAAGCAGAGCACCCAGCTGCGCGACGAAACCCATCTATACAAGAAGGTGCTTGTGAAAAACAACATGGACATTACCGACGAGGTCAAATTCCAGATCTGGCAGGAAGTCCAGCGCGCCGTCTATCAAGGTCTCGATCTGGTCTGCGATCAGCCTGTAATATAATGGTGCGACTATAATATTAAATTAGGTAGTTAATTAAATCTATGCGACTGTGCTACCAAATTTCTATTTACGCTTGTGCGTTGTTCTTAATGGCCCTGATGAACGCCTTCGGCTCCTGAAGCACTCCGAACACCTTCATCAACTCGAACTTGTCCTCGCCCGTCGACTCACGCACCTTGGTCTCCAGTACGCTTCGCAGCTCGATCCGCATGGCTGCTATTTTCTTGCCCACACTGGCCACCATCTCCAGATTGCGGTATCGGAGCAGCACATTGTAGATCTTGTTGGCCGACAAAAACAGAATGACCAGCTCCTTCACGTCGCCAGCGGCCATCTTGCGATCGAAAAGAGTCAATTGCTCGTCCAAAACCACCAGCTGGCCGATAATCGTCTTGTAAGCGCTCAGTTTGCGCTTGTACAGCATCAGGTCCTCCAAAACCTCCAGGTCTGCGTCAATCTTCAAGTTCGCAAGCGAAAGATCCTTGATATAAGCATTCAGGTCGATCTTGCAGTCGTGGATCAGATCGACAGACCCGTCGATGGAGTTTCCCAGCTGGATGTAATTCAGATAGTCGCTGTTCACTAGATCGATCAGTTCCTGGTCGATCTCGTGCAAGAGACTGCCCAGAGACTTGGTTAGATCGTCCAGCGACCAGTACTTGTAGCTCTGCACAAGAAACTCGGATGGATTAAACTCGCCCGGAGGGAGCTTTGCCAGATTGAACTGAAACGACTCCCTCGTCAGAGTCGAATAGAACTCAAACGAGTCGTCTGAGTGCACAGACTCGGCCATGATATAAATAAAGGTCTTTTAATGTTTTTTTCCGAAAACTGTTTCTGACATAAGCATGTCCTTGCTCCCTGAGTTATGGACAATTGTATGCTCGCAGCTGTCGCAGTTCGATCTGTGCTCGCTCCTATTGGTCAACCATTCTCTGCGAGACATTGCACAGGTCCATCTGTACTGCTCAGTGGTGGTAGACAGCGATTACACGCAGTTTGACCCGGAGTACATCCAGATCGATAACTCCTACAAGACGCGCAAAACATATATCAAAACCAAGTCAAACATCGTGGGGTTTCTACGAAGCAGCCCCGAGGCCTTGAGAGCGGTTAAGTCGCTTGAGTTTGTGCATTTGCCGCAGGAATTCATTGACTTCGAGCAGGTCTTCGCCCCCACATTACCGAAACTCACCAATCTGAGTCATCTCCGCATCGAGATGCCCGTCTCGCTCGACATGGTGGCCCTAAGCTTGGCGGAGATCGTCCATCTCGCCATCGCAGTCAGCCCATATCGGCCAGTCAGGTCGCAAATTAAACCGTTCCCTCTCAAAGCTCTCTCCATCGGTCCAGCCACGCAGCCAGACGCTCTGGTGGAGGCCTTGGTCGCAGATCCGCCCCGCCTAACGTCGCTGGAGTTGATTAAACCGCATAAGAAAATCAATCTCGCAGATCTGGTTCATCCTTTTGCACCCTCGAGTCTTCCAGACGTGGCGAGATACGCCAATCTTACCAGACTCAGTCTTGTCAACGCGATCCTCGTGCCGGCAGACTATTACATGCTCGAAAAGCTCCAGAATCAACTTCAATTGCTCTGTCTGGCAGCTGCTACCGAAATCTCACCTTCGGCCTCGTTTCTCGACAACCTGGCACCACCACGACTCCGAAACTTGCACATAGACCTCCGCCAAAGCATCATCGATTCTGTCCCCGAGTTTGTTGCCAGACTCGAGCCAAACTCGTTGAGAGAGCTCGACATTGTTGTGCGCTACAACACCTTGAAAAGCCGGCCGCTACCAGAGCTGCTCGATCGGTATGTGATAGCCATTGCCCGCCACGCAAAGTCGCTCACAAAGCTATCGTTCGAGATCTTATCTGAGAAGAACCTGGTTGAGCTCCACGAACAATTATCATCAACGCAGTTCGACCAGCTGTTTTTCTCAACAGGGTTTCCAAACTTGCAATCACTTAGGATCCAAACCCAATTTGCGCAAATCAGCAAAAACCGGCACAAGTTCTTCAAAAACGTCCCTAAACTCCACAAATTCTGGATCCTGGGAAGTAATTCATTCGAGAAGCATTGGGGACTCGGCAACACGTACCCAGGAGTGTTCGATAACTGGCTACGAATCCAACACCTACCAATGGCTTTGGTGAACGACGCACCCAAACCACAGACCCAGCTGGCATACCTGAAGATAGACGAATGCATATTCCAGCTGAAGAAGAAAACCGGGTCGACCGACGTCGTCCCACGAGACTCGATCGATAACTGGTTCGATACAGAAACCAGAGTCCGATGGTGAAGCACAACATATATTGATGTCGTATTGCGACAACTATTGAAGCTATATATACAACCACTACTACAACATTCTTTTCACTTCCTTAGGTTCGTTCCGTTTTGGTCGATCGCGCTTGTTACCCATAAGAATCTGCGATTGCTCGAATTCCTTTGCCGCGGTCTTCACCTGTTGCTCATGCGTATCCTTCGCCTCCACTATCACAAACCTCTCTTTGGAGTCGCTATCTGGTCGCAGGAGCTCGACAGCACTTTGAGGCAAATTGATTCCCCCCTTCTTAATGGCCCCTGATATTAAGCCCCACGTCTCGGGGCTCATCTTGTAAGTCTCGGGTCGAAAATCAACTGCATTTTGCTGGTATTCTTTGATCACTTTGCTGAGTACTCCACTGTCTAACAACCCGTGTCCACCACTCACAAATCGACGATGCGTCCCCTCGACACCGCTTTCCAATTCATATTTATCTTCTTCGTGTTTCCGATTGGTGATTATGTCCACTGAGAGATGGCCCTTGGCAGGTCTCTCTTCCTTCACTCCCACGACGCCCAAGGAAACCGCCTTCTTTAAAAAGGACTCGTCCTGTGACACATCACTGGGCACCTCTCTGGGAATGTCCCTTTTTACGTCTATCACCTTGCCGGGTTTAAACGTTCTGGCAGGCTTGGACACTTTAGAACCCATAATGAACAAAAAAGTATGTGGAGAAGAAAAATAAAAAAATGGACGAGACCGGAGTCGAACCGATGACCTTCTGCTTGCAAGGCAGACGCGCTACCAACTACGCCACACGCCCTCACGCACCTGATTTCTGCCGCGCATTCGTTATGCGGTGCCATTGGGGCCGAATCTGTCCCTCGGCAGAAACTCTGAGATGCTCTCGGCGAGGTCCTCATACTTTTTGGAAATTTAAACGTTCGGGCGCGCAAGATTGAAGAGTAAATCATGAGAGAAACAGAGGGGCAAGTTGAGCAGGATAATTTGTGATACAGAAACATTTCTTTTGGCTACAGCACCACACGTGGTGTCTATCCACAATTCAGTTTCCAATATGTACTACATTGCTTTTGGATGAGTTTCCGATCAAGTACGGATTGGAACGTCTCGTTACACCCCGAACATTGCCAAGTTGTGGCGGTGCCTATATCATTGGTTATTGCTCCACTGGTGTTTCCACCGGACGGTGGATCTTCAGTCGGATTCCAAGTGATGTGTGCCAAAGCCATCTCACCCGGTTTCTTTGTTATCGCTGGTTATGACACGTTCATAACCAAACCTGCAGCTCCAGCTTGGAAGCAAATCGTTACATAAAAATCGAGTAGTTTTGACAGAATCTTCGACCAATCCACTTTGTCCTTTATCTTCTGCCGTTGAAGGCCTCTGACGTATCCGTTACATCCTGGATTATAACCGGGAAATGGCTTAACCCTTCCCCTGAAGGTGTACCACATAAAACTCGAACTAAATTATCGGGCCGGTGCACGTCAAAATTTTTCATATTTTTCATCGAAGTGACTCATGTCAATATGTCTCTAGCGGCCTCTGTCACATCTCTCTCATCACTCACCGTCGGCTGGGTGGTGCAAAAATTTGGCGGAACGAGCGTAGGAAAGTTTCCTGAGAAGATCTGCGAGGATATCGTGAAATATTCTGCCGAGACTCATAAAGTCGTTGTGGTTTGCAGTGCAAGATCCACCAACCTCAAGAGCGAGGGAACAACTACAAGACTACTGCTAGCAGCTGAGCTTGCGACGCAAGAGAGAAAAGAAGAATTTGAAGCCGTCTTGAAACTTGTCGAAGAAGACCATGTGAATAATGCGAACGAGAAGATCTCGAATCCTGAGCTTCGACAGAAGCTTGTGGTGGAGACGTTGGAGGAGGTCGAGCATGTGCGACGGCTATTGAATGCGTGCCTGATTATTGGAGAGATCTCTGCCAAGTCCAGCGATGTGGTGATGGCATGCGGTGAGAAGCTGAGTTGTCGGTTTATGAGTTATTTCTTGCAGGACCGGGGCGTTGCTGCAAGTTATGTGGATCTATCGAATGTCGTGAGCGGATCTGCGGATTTCAGCAACGGACTTGATGCAAGCTTCTACACAATGCTTAGTGAGCTGTTTGCCAGCGAGGTGCGTAAGCTGCCGCCAGGAACCGTGCCAGTCATGACTGGATTCTTTGGCTTATTGCCCGGTGGATTATTGCGTGCTGTCGGCAGAGGTTACACTGATCTTTGCGCTGCCCTGACGGCTGTTGGATTGGCTGCCGATGAGCTGCAGATTTGGAAGGAGGTGGACGGAATCTTCACTGCGGACCCACGGAAGGTGAAGACAGCCCGGCTATTGAGATCTGTGACGCCCGAGGAGGCAGCAGAGCTCACGTACTATGGCTCTGAAGTTATACATCCGTTCACCATGGAGCAGGTTATTAAAGCCCGGATACCGATCAAGATCAAAAACGTCATGAATCCTTCTGGCGAAGGTACTACCATCTATCCCGAGAATGTGGCCAAGAAGGGCGAAGAGACTCCTCCCCATCCTCCGATCTCAGTCCAACGCATTCCTTCCTCCATCTTCACGAGCCCGAAGACCGCCACTGCCGTCACTGCCAAATCAGAAATAGCTGTTCTGAACATCCATTCCAACAAGAAGACGCTGTCGCATGGCTTTTTGGCCAGCGTGTTTACGATATTGGACAAACACAAGCTGGTGGTGGATCTGATTTCGACCTCGGAAGTGCACGTTTCGATGGCTTTGCATTACACCAAGGAGCTGCGTCATAACTTTGACAAGGCTTTGGAGGAGCTGAAGAGATACGGTGACTGCGACGTGACGAAGGACCTGAGCATTGTGTCGCTGGTTGGAATCCATATGAAACAGCTGATCGGGATTGCGGGTGCAATGTTCAAGATTCTGGCGGACGAAAGAATAAATATCGAGATGATCAGTCAGGGGGCCAACGAGATCAACATCTCGTGCGTTATCGACAGGAGAGACGTGATCAAGGCCTTAAACGCGCTGCACGACCGGCTACTACTGCGTGTGTTTACTGAGTCCGGGTCTGCTATAGACCAGCGGGTAGCCGAGCTCAAGCTTGACGATATGATATGATTATGGAAATAGTTTAGTAGACCTGGTGCTTAGAGTGTTATCTATTTCTCCTAAAAGACGAAGATATGATCGCCCAGCTTTGACACCGGCTTAGCCTTCTTGAAGCCCAGCTCGTTGGCAGCCTTCTTGAGCGCCGACGTCATTGGAGGCGGACCGCACAGCAGCACCTGGACGTCATCAGCGGCCGGAGCCGAGTACTTCTCCAGCAGATCCTTAGTGATGAAACCTGTTTCACCCGTCCAGTTCTCTGGAGGGTTGTTGAGAACGTGGTGGACGGTGATGTTCGGATGAGTCTTGACGATCTCGTCGAGCTCGGCCTTCAGCAAGATGTCCTCCACGGTGATGTTCCCGTACAGCAATGTCACCTTGGTTATGTCTGCCGGGTTATTCGTTATTGCCTTGATAATCTGGTACATTGGTGTAATTCCGGTACCTCCAGCAACCATGGTGAACTCACGCACCATGTTGGGAGTGTAAGTGAAGAACCCCTTTGGACCACGCACCCGGATGGTCTCGCCCAGCTTCAAATTATCAACATGCTTGGAAATGTTACCCTTGTCGTAGACCTTGATTAGCAAGTCGAAATAACCCTTGCAATCCTCGTCCAGAGACATCGGCGTGTACGACCGAACGATCTCCTTACCATCGATCTCCGCTCCAATGGATATGTGCTGGCCAATTGGCAGTCCCAGGATGTCTGTTGATCTTGGGAGGCCGAACCTAAAGATGGCCGAGTTCTTAGACACGACAATCTTCTGGATTAATGGGAACTCCTGGAACTGGTCAACTTTAAGAACCTTGCGTTCCGCAGGCGCCATACAGTAATATCCGACGAGCACAGATGCAACAGCCGTGAGGGCGACGAGGAGAATTGTGCTTTGAGCCATGGCCTAGTGAAAAACAGGGTTAAAATATTTATACCCATGTATTATGTAAGCAGCTATGAAAGACTTTGCTGGATTTGGGAAAAAGGACCGACACGGTCCCCGGACTAGGACTTTTATCGGAAATGGGCACAGAAATCGGAATCGGCCGTCAGTGCAGGTCTGCGGCATGTTCTTGGCGACGATCGCTTAAATGCTCGGCTCTTCTTTGACGCTGCTAAAACCGAGTGATCAGACCGACGCGCCGATCGTCCCAGAGGAGCACCAGCAGTCCCCAGAACCAGGGCTGGCAGCATGCTGGAGCAGCGCAAGAGCACTAGGAGGTCGGGATCATGGCTGTCAAGTCTCCAGGATTGTGCAGAACCTTTTGTGAATGCTGATTTCGGCTGTAATGGCTCCCTTCGGATTCCTGTTTCACGTCCCTGTGTGGCCTCATTCGGGTGTCAAAAAAATTTATTACTTGTTGATTCATGGGAAGATGAACCAGAACAACAGCCCTGCGGAATCCCACTCTGTTGGGCCGTCGCTGTCTGCTGGCTCGACTCCATCGCACACGTCACGATCGAGCATCACGCGGCTGCGGTCGCTGGGCCATCGGCTGTCTTTCTCTAAGCACGCTCTGTCTAATCACACCCCGCACAGCAACCTGTCCTCGTCCCTGAAGCTGCATCCGCCAGTTTCGGCTGCGCAGACGTCGAGCGACTACGAAATGGAGGACCTGGATGAATCGTCTGACTCGGATTACGAGGAGGAGAAGCTGAAACGAGAGGAGGACCTTAAAGACTATTGCGAGGGCGGATACCATCCGACGTTCATCGGAGAGCGCTACGGTACGGAGAAACAGTACACGATAGTGCGCAAGCTGGGCTGGGGCCATTTCAGCACCGTCTGGCTGGCGTACGACTCGCTGCACGAGCGACATGTCGCCATCAAAATTGTGCGCTCCTCGAAAAACTACCGCGAGGCTGCTCTGGACGAGATCAAGATCTTGGACAAAATATGCAATGGTCCCGAGACGCATCCGGGGAAAAAGCACATTGTGCGAATGCTGGACCATTTTGTGCATGTCGGGCCCAACGGCGAGCACATTTGCATGATTTTTGAGGTTCTTGGCGAAAACATGCTCAGCTTGCTATTGCGATATAAACAGTTCCAGAAGGACAAGACCGAGGAGTTCAAGAAGACCGCGGTGCCGGAGGAGGTGATGCCGTCTGCGGAGTCGGTGGAGCAGCACATCAGCGCAATCAACGACCTTACGATTCTCAAGGAGAGCTACGGAGGCCTGCCATTGACTCTGGTCAGACAGATCGCAAAGCAGTTGCTTCTGGCGCTGGACTATCTGCATCGTGAGTGTGGAATCATCCACACAGACATCAAGCCGGAGAACGTGCTAGTGGAGATCAACGACGTGGAGAAGCTGGTGCATATGCTCGAAAAGGACAAAAAGGATAAGAGACTGGCCAAGCTCATGAACGCCAGAAGCCACCAGAACTCCGACACTGGTGGTGGTGCTGGCACTTCGAAGCGGTCCAGATCCATCGCGCACAAAGCCATGCCGATTAGACAATCCAAGCCGCTCACATCGCCCGTCGAAACTAGAGGCTCGGTCGACAACTTCTTCCGCTCGTTCTCATTCTCGCAGCGGAGAGCAGGCTCGCATGATTCTTTCTTGCATGCCAAGAACGGCTCGGCCGATCCTGTGCCAGTGCCGTCGCCTCTTCAGCTGCCTGTGCTGACGCCAGCTTCAGACTCACAAGCGCCTAACCTGTCGCCTCAGGTAATCCCCGAGGAGGATGGCTCGTCGTCGGAGGGAGCCGAAGAGTTTGTCGATGCGAACGAGCCACCTGTTCCGTTCCCCGAGCCCGGTGTCGAGCGCATGGAACACACAGAACACATCTCGTCCACCATGCGACGAGTCTCGTCGCTTGTTATCGACCCGCACCAGAGCTTTTCGCGCAGAGAGTCTGTTCTGTCGACGGTCTCGCGACAGTCGTCGTCTGCCACCACCACCGGCGCCATCGACTTCGATTCTATTATCTCCGTCAAGATTGCCGATCTAGGAAACGCATGTTGGACCAACTTGCACTACACCAACGACATCCAGACGCGCCAATACCGTGCTCCCGAGGTGATTCTGGGCGGAAAATGGGGATGCTCCACCGACCTTTGGTCTGCTGGATGTCTGATATTCGAGCTCATCACCGGAGACTATCTATTTGATCCGAAGACTGGGTCCACCTACAACAAGAACGACGACCATCTTGCGCAGATCATCGAGCTTCTTCAGGTCTGGCCCAGTAAGGACTTTCTGAAGAAGTGCAAGTATTCCAGAGACTATTTCGACAAATCTTTTCAGTCGTTAAAGAATATCTCCAAGCTGAAGATATGGACGCTGTTGGCTGTCTTGATGGAGAAATACCACATAGAAGAGCCACTGGCTTATGAGATTTCCAAATTCCTACTGTCGATGTTGGAATTCGATCCTAAGCGTCGTGTTGATGCAGGCTCTTTGAGCAACCATCCGTGGCTTGCGGATTGTCTTGTTGAGGAGCATCTAGACCGTGAATATGGGTTGCACGGACAGGATATCCGCGGATATACAAGCGAGGTACGGGATGAGTAAATAGACTAATGTACTGAATAGCATAAATTAATCAATAAAAAATATATGTATATAAATAATAGTCTTTCTTCTGATGTCTATTGAGCCTGCGACGTCGGGACTCTTGCGATGGAGAACCAACAAGGGCGTGATGGAGATGTCTGTTTGGGGTAAAGAGGTACCAATTGGCACGCGAAGGCTGGCGGAGTCGGTGTTTTTCCGAGGAGACAAGATGGTGATCGATCGTGTTATTGATGGAAAGTTTGTGGAAATGACAGATCTGACAGCCAGCCAGACGGAAAGCGGTATAAATGAGGTCCATACGCGAATACGAGTGGCCAAACCGTATATGGTTGTAATGGATCAGAGCCGACCTGGAAAGTATTTGATCACGCTGGTTTCCGGGCTTGCGGGCGAGCTGGCAGGCTGGACTGTCTTGGGGAGGGTCCAGGGGGATGCAATCTTTTGGCTTCAGGCGCTGGCAGGGAAAGGTACATTGAAAGATGAGCAGGGGGTGCTGGAGTATGCGGTGAAGGGAATTGTAGGAGAAATCGTGGAGAACGTGTGGAAGATCGAGAAGCACGAGGAGGGGAGGGCGAAGACGAAGGTGGAGAAGGAGAATCCCAAACGGCAGGTGGCGTTGAGTTTCGATGACGAGGAGGAGGAGGTGGAGGTAGAATTCAGGATGCGGCCGGTGCGAAAGAAAAAGAAGGAGGAGACTGGGAAGGAGAAGGAGACAGAGAAGGAAATGACGAAGGAGATGATTGTAGACAAAGAAGAGAAAGAGAACGAAACGGGGGGCGAAAATGCCAACACGGAGGATGAACACAGAAAGAATGAGTCGCCGGACAAGACTCTTGCCTTGCTTCACACGTTCCAGCAGAAACTTCGCCAATCGCAACCGCGGCCAGTCAAGAAGTCTACTGTACAAGAGGATGGAATAGATGGGCTCAGCTCGGAGGACGAAGATCTTGAGTTTCTTAATCATCGGTGGAATAAATAATAAATAAAATAAATAATCAGCTTCTGAAGTTGAGCAGATCCAGACTGTCCTTTGGAGTGTTGACGTAAACACGGAGCTTGGCAATCTCGTCTCTGTCATAGACAGTTCTATTGAGAGCCTGGGATGCTGCTGTGATATGCGGTTTGGCATACTTGTATAGGTAGTCAGCCAGTTCGTCAGGAACCATATCTAGATCCTTGAAAGTCAGAGCCTGCGGGTCCAGTTTCTGGTCAATGTCAGATCTGACATACGAGTCATAGGTAAGAGAGACCATGCTCGAGTTGAGTTTTTCGTTGAGCCAACACCAGAGTTTGAACACGATTTCTGGAGTTGGCAAGGAGTAACCCGCTGCTGCTGGGAAGTAGCCGTACAGTCCCAGATGACGCATGTGTAGCAGCATTTGTCTCAGCTCCATCTTCGAATACGACTCGTTTCCGTGTAATTCGAACGTCTTTCCTGCTGTCGAGTCATCAAACCCGATTTTCTCCAGAGCCTGTGCAACTTGCAATCCGTGAGCAGGATAGACGGTGTTTCTGTACTTCACGTTGTCTCCGAAACCCTGCAAAGGTAGCAATTCGTTCAAAAACGCAGAGTTGCGGCCATACATAGGCCCCGGACGCACAATGGTCGCGTCAGGCAGAATTTCACGTAGAACTTGCTCGCCCTGACCCTTGGTAGAGTAGAATTCAGACTTGGACGCAGGATCCGCGTTGTAGCTCGAAACATGCACAACACGAGGCACATCGTACTCCTTGCACAGTTCTGCGATACGTCTGATCCCCTCGACGTTCGTGTCGGCCATCGAGAAGTTCTTCGTGTTCTGGTCCGACCCCATCAGATTGAAAACTATATCTGCTTTGCAAACGGACTCTTCTAGAGATTTGAGGTTTCTAATATCGAACTCGATGTAATTGATCACACCCAGGTCGCCCATTGGCTTGAGCTGTCTTTTGGCAGTCTCGTTACGGAACGGACTGACCACTGTGGTGCCGTGTTTGGCCAGTTTGGCCACCAAGAACCGACCTAGAAACCCGGTGCCCCCAAACACTGTGGCCGTGAACCCGGTTCTGGACGAGCGACCTCCAGCGCCCGCCAAAATCCTCGTCTCGCCACGCTTAGTGACAGCAATGTCGCTCTTGAACGGAAACCGATGCACGCGACGCACAAACGTGAGAGACATAGCAAATAGGAAGAATGAAGGGATAATATTTAGGAACCATTTCTCCACTTTTTACATCCATACACCGAATCATCGACATAGTACAAATCAATACACGATCTGACAGACCGGGGACACACCAAGCCATCGCTGATTCACCTCAATGCGCTTCTCTGCCAATCCCTATCCAACACCTTTCAATCGATAGATGCTACTGTTTTCTCCGAAATCATCTCCCTCTATTATTTCATCACATCTCGGCTCCACAGCTATCATCATCGCTCAGAAAAATATCCTCAGCAGCTCCAAAACTCCTCCTCCCACAAGCAAAAAGCACAACAACACTGATGTTAGTCCAAACTGCAACCAAACTTACGTATCCATCCTGCCGACAGCGGCAACTGCCTCTTTGATTTTGATTGTTTGCGCTTCCCCATTTGTTTCTCGTTCTTTCTGGCAAACCTTTGATTTGCCTTTCTCTGTGTTGGTGTTTGAGGAGCCTGAGGTCAGTTTCTTGCAAAAGTCGGCCAATTACTCACCATTCTGATTATAATTAGTTGTCCAGTAAATATATATTTCACCTTTTTTTGTCTCGCATTTTTCTCCCTCTATGACCATCTCTTTCTCCTATCCAAAGGAATTTGACTTTCTGTCTTTGGATCCACCACAGTCGCGGTCATCATTGGTTGAATGGGATCCAGATGGGTCAAGGATTGCATGCTGTCGGAACGATAAGTCCATAAAGATCGCCAGATTCGACTTGCAGAAACATAAGCTCGAGGACTCAACCAGTATCCCCAATGCTCACGACCGAGCAGCAACACTGCTGTCATGGGACCCCCGCAGGAACTCGCGATTAGTATCCACTTCGCCTGATAACACCCTCAAAGTCTGGGAAATCAAACAGAGATCTCATAAGCTCGTACGATCCATCAATCTCCCGAAACACACAGCAACAGTCCTCAAGTTTGCACCGTGCGGTAAGTTCCTTGGAATAACAGATACAGACACTACTTTCTCGCTTCTGGACTCGTCAGGTATCCAACTGGATACAATCTTCTCCATCAAGTTCAATGTCCCTATTAACGACTTCCAATGGTCTTCCGACTCCAAAGCTATCGTTTTCGCTCTCGCAAATGGATCAATCCAATTTTACAGGCTTCAAACGCTCCACAACTTGCACTGTCTCGAGCTGGTCGAATCATTGCACCTCTCCAACTCGAAAATCAACACCATATGGTACGCACCAGACCAGAAACATATCCTGTGTGGAACGGAAGATGGCCAGATTCTCGACGTCGACGCTCAGCAGCTTATCTGTGTCAAGCCAGTCTACAACGTCGACACATCCATCTTCAAAATGGACATCCTTACACCTGCAATAGCAGTCACTTACGGCGATAGTAGCGTTCGTATAATTGATATGGAGTCTGGAGAGGAGGTGTACGAAGTGAAGAATAGCAAGGGTGATGGTGCGCTTGCCAAGTTCCATCCGTTCTCGCGCGATGTGCTAGCATATATTGACATATCAGGTCGGGCTTCTGTGATGGTGCCCAAAAGTAGAACGGGGCCCGCCCGTGCACCACCACGGCCACTCGCTACGCGGCCCAGGGGCGGTGGTCTTACTAGGCCTACCCGAAACTCGGATCGTTACGAAAGACCGGCTCCTAAAAGGGCCAAATACTAATTATTGTCTCCTATTTGTGCAATCTGGCTGCCTCTGGTAGCACTACCTGATTCAATTGATCCACATCATCCAATGGGATTACTAATGATGTCGGCAGTGACGGCGTGGATTGGGCCTCAACGTAAGTGGGAGGAGACAAGGTGCCCACAGTGTGGTATGTCGGGGGCACTTCATCATCCCAGGCGACACCGAGACCCGATCTTTCAGTGAGAATGAGCTTGAATTGCATCCTAAGAATTCGTGCCACACCAGTGGGAATTCCGCTAGTCTGATTGAGTGGATCAGTACGATTTCCGTTCATATAGTCTGGCCCAGTTCCACCATCGTTGTGACTAGCAGTTGTGGAGTGGTGGGTTGCTGGGCCTGTTTGGCTGCTTTGGCTGTTTTGCCTGGAATGTCTCGTTTCTAAAGGAGCCTGATTAATGGAGCTCAGGTATGCTGAAGATGATGCAGCACGGTTAGGCTGTACGTTGGTAGAATGCATCAGTTCCTCAGCAACAATAACTTCGATTACTAAGTTATGGTTCACGAAGATCCCCAATTCATGATCTTCAATGTCGCACGAACAGTTGGTGGCCTCCTGCGGTGCCGAATTGAAGATAGGCGATTCGCAGTTCTGCGAGTTGATAACTGCCAAATTAGTCATAGAATCATTCAATCCCATAGATATTAGATCCATAAGCGATATCTCAGCAACGATCTCGATGCGGCCCTTGTTGGAGAAATCGGACTTCCATCCTGACTTGAGCTCGCCCGACTTGAGTGTGCGTATTTCTTCGATGTACATTGGCATTTCATCATCGATCTCCGACTTGAGCGCCTGTAGTTCTGGGCTGAGAGCTGAGAGCGAAGGAGCCATTATGTTTGCACTGTGCTGCGATGTTTGCGGCACAATTGGTTCGTCACCTCCGTAAGACAAAGAAGAAGCGAACGGGGTTATATCCTGCGACCCAGAGGGAGTCAATGCTATTTGGCTTGGATCGGGAATGTCCTCGGGCGGCTCACGGCGAGCAGGATGCTGAAAAAAGTAGTTCAGAACCGGCCTGCCAGGTCCACCGCAGTTTTTATGGATCTTCTTATCTTTTTGGAGTCTCTTGGTATTCTCTGCTGCAGCCCTGAACTTGGAAGTATGCTTATCGCAGTGGTTGACCCGGACCCGCACACCTTCTTCCAGTTTCCAGTTCAGCTTGCGCATTCGCCAGCGTCTTTCCGAGGAGCAGACATTGTCCATGCGAATCTCCACGGGGAAGGAAGACTTGGGATAAGCCACGTTTGGGATCACTGCCGTGGCAGTAACCTCCGTTGGCGGGAACACCCGCAATGAGTTACGATCATTTCCTCTTAAAATCGATCTTCTGATCACCACCGGCAATGCAAGATTGATGTAATCCAGTTTCCCACGAATATTAATATATTTGGCCTTGCATATTAGTTCGTATCGCACAGAGCTCAAAACACTGGAAAGCAGAGAGGTCGCAGGCACAGAGCCTGGAACCAAGTAGCTGAATGGAAATGCGTGAGACGATCCTTTGGCGAATCCGGCGGGCTTCGTCAGGACGTCCCAACGGGCCAATTCGGTGGTTTTGTGACGACAATCTCCACACGATTCCATGGTACTGGAAGCTGGCAGAAACGGTTTTGCATAGTCGACAACTTGTATCAGCGAGACGTAGACCTCGCGGACCTCTACATATTCTCTGCGAGTTTCTGTACGGACCGCAGAGAGAGAGATTGTAGGCTGGATTGGTTGCCCGGAGGCCACACTCTGACCGTTGCTGGAGACACCGGCTACCCCCAGTTCGTTTTGCAAAATATCTAGAATCAATGAACCACTGAATAAAGCCCCAGAACTCTGATCTGGAGGACCAAAAAGTACTAGAGGTGGTGATTCTATCTGAACTGTGAGTTTGATCCCAGCAAGCGGGTTGGTCTTGTTCAATTTGTCTGTGTGGTACGGATCATTTGTCGGCGGAGAGGGAGAGTGGGAGGACTCCTGTTTGACTGCATTGCCGATTCCTGAAAATAATTTAGTGAAAGAGGGCATGTACAACGAATTAAGATTTTGAAACTAAAATGCAATCAATAAAGGCTATATAGATTTTTTTTGACGTATATTATCCTGCATTCTACGCCACAAAAAGATGTGTGTGGCTTGACGACGCGTTTTAGGGGGGACAATCTAATTTATTTACTTATTTACGAATCTGTACATCGAACATGGCTATTTCCAAAGGCTTGGAAACGCTGAAATTTAACGATGCACTTGTGGCAACGGTCCAGATGCCAATAGCCACGAAAGATCTGCTTGAAAGACTTCATTCGCTTCACAACGAACTTGCGTCGCTCGATCAGGACAGGGTTGATATCAAGTCTCTGGAGCCGGTGAAAGACTCCTTGATCAGCAAAAAACTTCTCAAGCATTCCAACAGCGGTGTCCAGGTGTACTGCGCGTGCTGTCTGGCAGATATTCTTCGTTTCTACGCCCCAGATGCGCCATATAACGCATCTCAGCTCTCAGATCTATTCAAGCTTATCTTAGCACAACTCAAACAGCTCAGCAATCCTGATGGCACCTATTACCACCTACAAACATATCTGCTCACTAGGCTTGCAGAGACCCGATCGATTGTGCTTATTACGGACCTCCCTAACGCGGAAACTCTCGTTGAGCAAGTGTTCGACGTCTTCTACAAACTTACGTCCTCGGGAACTTTCGGGGGCAACTTAGAGCCGCTAGTCTGCGATGTACTCAGCGAGGTTATTGCAGAGTCCAGAACGATCCCACACAAGTCACTGAAGCTGATCTTGAACAAGTTTTTAGCTAATACTATGGTGATGAAGAAAGGAAACACCACCGTTCCTGGATTCAAGTTTTCTCTTGATATCTGCAATGCGAACGCGGACAGGATGTCTAGATTGCTTGCACAGTTCTTCTCTGAAACGATATACGACGCCACCAAGGGGAAGGAAAATGAAGATCTTGAAGATCTTGAAGACAAGAGAACCGAGCACCCAAAACTACTTGAGCAACTGAAAAAGCTCCACACTCTTACCGTAGAGCTTTGGAGATACGTTCCAGAGATGCTTTCGTCAGTGATGGGTCTCATAGATAACGAGTTGGATGCTGACGAGGAGAAAATTAGGATTTTGGCTACCGAGACCATTGGCAAGATGTTGGCCATAAGACCTTCGAGGATTAATTTTACATCAACATACAGGGACACGTACGTCAATTGGATGAGAAAGCCACTCGACAAGTCGCCACATGTGAGAAGCTTCTGGATTAGATCCGCGATCCAAGTTTTGGCCATCAATCAGGACTTTGCAAGTGAGTTGAATAGCGGTTTGATTAAAACTCTGGTGGACAGCGATGAAAGGGTGAGATTGACGGCTGTGAGAGAACTGTCTACACTTAACCCAGAGGTTTTTGTTAACAAAGTTGCTAATAAGACCATCATGAATACGCTAAGTCAATTGATCAGAGAAAAGCACTCAGAAATCAGAAGTTCATGTTTGGCGCTGATTGGGCAGGCCTACAACTCAAACTTTGACAGATTGTACAAAAACGACGAATCGATAGATGAGTTAATTGGGTGGATTCCTGACGATGTGCTGAAACTAGTTTATATCAATGATAGGACAGTGAACGCTCAAGTTGATTATACACTGTTCGAACAGCTTCTGCCTTTTGAAAACGAAAATGCTACAAGGGTTAACCGATTACTGACGGTTGTCCAACATCTATCTGAAAAAGGAAGAAATTCATTCTACGCTTTCATCAAGAGACAACAACAGCTTAGTAAGGCTGTACAACAATTGTTGACATTTGCAGAGATGGGATCCTCTGATGGAGTTCTTGTCAAAATAGACAAGCTACTGAATTGGCTGGTCGCATCATTCCCTGAATCCGTTGATTGCAAGGCCGCATTCAAGCAATTGATTAATTTGAATAACCGAAGATACTTCAAACTAATCAGATTATGCTCAGATGTTGATTCAGATTATAAGACTATATGCAACTGCATGAAAGAGCTCTTTGGGAAGCTCAGTGAGGTGAAAAACATCAAGATTGAGAGCGAGGTGAGCGTTTCCCCTCATGATATGCTTTTCACTGTGAAGCTACTAGTTTATCGTTCCTCCGTGATTTTTTACAACAAGAATAACGTGAGTGAGATCCTTAAAGTCAGCAAAGACTTGGCTGATCCAAGCAACAGGGTTGCTCAGGATATTCTGGAAAATATATCAATGACTATTCCGGAAGTGCTGAAAGCTAATATTTCAACTCTGATGCAAGGCATTCTTAGTGGTGAAGCCGTTGGTGGGAAGGAACTAAAAGCCATTTACCAGTTTAGCAAGAAATTTCCTGATCTTGCCCAAGCTAATGATGATGGGAGATATTTGGAGGTTTTGAAGAATATCGCCATTGAGGGTACCCCCTTCGAGGCCAAATATGCGATCAGATTGCTTGGACAGACACCGAAAACTGCTATTAGGGATGTTATTGTGCTTGAAATTACAGAGGAAGTGTGGCCTTTGGATTACGAAAAACTCAACTTCAATTCCTGCCTTGCTATCATTGCAGAGCTGTTCCTGACCGATGCTTCGGTTCTAGAAGATAAAACTAAGGAACTCAGTTCGGTTCTTGCATCGCAAATTTTGTTACGAAACCACACTGTTGGATCTGAGGACGAAGACGATGTTGACGGATGGATTAGTCAGGAGGAGCTGCTGGAAAGCAAAGATTGCATGTCAAAAATACTCGCTGTTAGAGTTTTCATCAACTGGATGGTTGCCGTTGAGAATGCCGAGAATGCAGTGCAGATTGCAGAACCAGTGTTTAAGCTCCTTAACTCCATTATTGGTAATGGTGGCGAGATTGTTGCCCCCAAGACAGGAACGTACCCGACTCCCAAGAGATTTCAGTCACGATTGAGATTAGAGGCTGGAGTCAAGCTCTTGAAATTAGCAAGATACTCAAAATACAACTTCCTCATTACACAGGAGAATGTCAACAAGCTGATACTATTGATTCAAGACGAAAATGAAAGTGTGCGGGCACTGTTCATGGCAAAGCTCAAGAAGAATCTTACACTTGGATTAGTTTCCGAGAGATTCTACCCACTGGTATTCTTCATTGCCCACGAGCCATCTCCAAGTCTTCGGGAGGACACCAAAACGTGGATTAGGTCCATGTTCAAGCGAAAACTAAAGGCGAATAGGAACGAGCTGCTATTTGAGAAGTCATTTGTGAGAATGTTGAATATGTTGTCACACCATCAAGAATTCTTGGAGCTCTTGGAGTCGGCTAAGGTTTCTTCGGATTACGTTCCTGTTCTTAGCTTTGCTCTCACGTACATTACGTTGGCCCTTGATCTTATTGCAAACATCAGTAACGTTTCGTTGCTATATTATCTTTCGGGACGGATGAAACACTATAAGGACAAGTTGGCACCAGAGCTCTCCTCGAACATGTATCTGATCTCTGATTTGACTCAACTGACCATCAAAGTTTTGGCCAAGTACAAAAATTGGACCCTGACAACGTGGCCTGGCAAACTGTCCTTGCCACATGATATATTCCAGCCAATTGAGAATTCTGCGCAGATTCACGATCTATCTGTGAAGTCTTTCGTTCCAGAAGATGCGCTGAAAAAGCTGACAGATATAATTCGTGATAAAACGCGGCATCTTGCCAGCTCTGGTCCGCTAGGAATCACCGTTATGCTGGAAAAGAAGAGATCTTTGGAAGATGAAGAGAAACCGAAAAGGAAGAAGATGCCCGTAACTCCTCAAAAAATCAGCGAGCCTTCGAGAAGAAGCGCGATCCAGCGCGAAATGGTCAATTACAAAGAAGAGGAAGTTGAATCTGAGTAGGGTTAGTTATATTGGTACATTTACTTCGTCCTATGAATGCAAGAATTCAAGCAACTTATCGCGGCCTTTCAACTCCATCAGCTTCTTTACTATGAGCAGATCGTGGAGTTCCTGTTTAGAGAGCTGTTCCTGTTCGACTCGATACTCATCGTCGATCTGTTTAAGCAATTCGTCCAGGTTCAGTTTTCTCTGTTGATTAGTGATTATGGATCTTTCACTTAGTTTCGAAACCCCAAGAAGAAAGTCCTTGAGGTCCGGGGTCACCTGCTGGTACAATTTGAGGTTTTCCGAATCCCGTATCTTCTGTTGGTTTTCACGCTCGATCTTAGTTCCCCTGATAAAGTCCAGAAGCACGGCTTCTTCCTTGATCTGGTATGTGATGTTTTCCGTCTCCTCTGCCTTATTAATTTTGAGCATATCCTTGGTCAGCTTGTAGGCTGTTCCATCTTCCGTGCAGCGATAATGGAATAAGGGGTCGCTAGGGAATCTTTCCTCCAGTTCGATCTCGTCCACAAGATAATCTTCCACATTGAGGATTTCAATATTCGCATCTTTTGGGGTTTTGAAGTTTCTGGTCAGGGCCACTTCGACTTTTGGCTGGTGTCGGAGTTTCCTACGCGGCTGATTTACCGTCTCGACGTGATTCGGGCACATCCATTTCGACCCCAGCAATTTGGCCGACGTTAGAGGCGGATCCAGACAGTCCAAATGCCAGGCCAAAGAACAATAGTCGCATCTGGTGAGCTGGCGGTCGTTGAGACCAGATTTTTCGCACTTATAGCAGAATAACGGGTTGCCCTCTTTGTCGTACACATTGGTGAGCGGATCCTCTGCCTCGGCAAGTAACTGCTTGTAAGACTTCTGCGGCTTCATGTTATCGTCCTCGAAATCGCCATCTTTGGACATCGATACACCCTCGAACGCCTCGGCCACCTCGCGAGGGAGTCTGAAGGCCAACGGGTTGTGCGTCTGCAGATTATCGAGTAATGCAGAAAATAGGCCAATGTGATTTTTTTTCATCTTATGGCGGGCGGCCATGCACTCATTGCAAAACCAATGGTCAGGAAGATCCGTTTCTTCGGCAGGAGGATTCAGACACAGGAAATGGAATGATCTCGGACATCCCTCGCAGCACAGAAACAATCCGGTCAGTCCACACGAGGCACAGTAGTCGTAGTTGTTCACGGTCGGGTCTTCGTCAATGGCTGGTTGCTGAGTCTGCTGCGCGTCCACTTTGGGCGGCATCCCATACCCCAGATGCGTCATCTTCTTGCGTGGCGATTGCTTAACACGCTTCGAGTGTTTCCCCACAGTCCCAACCTGTCTCGGCCTTTTTTTGCCCGGAGTCGTTGGCTGCGTTCCGTTTAGTTTTGCTGATTCAGGAATTTGTTTGGGAACAGGCCGCAACTTTTGGTGCGTTTCGTCGCGTTCAGTGCTCAAACTGGTGATCTTCTCCGAGTACGCAGTGTTAAGCTTGGCTCTATACTTCTGTTCAGATGATTCAAACATCTCGTCGTCCTCTTGCTCCGTACTCTCCGGCGTAGAAACCTGTTTCGCAGCTTTTCGCGGACCCCGTCGTCTTCCTCCGTACGCCTCCTTCTTGATCTTAAGCGACGGTGGCTCTTCCAGCGGCTGGCCCGTGACTGCGCTGGTCGTGGGTGGCGATGGCCCATTCAGAGCCCAATTGGAGTCCGATCCGTTTACCTCGTCTTGAAGCGTCTTTTTCGAGTTTGGCAACGTGTTTTTCGGCCATCCGGCCAGCGACTCGGTCTTGACAGGCTCTGCAGGCGTGCGGTCCCGCAGCTCGCGACGAACCACAGGCTTGTCGGTGTTGGCGCCCTTTATTTTGATGCGCGGAGCGTAAACCATGATGGTTAAAAAATGAACAACTTTTTGTGAAAAGTCGCGTCGATCGGCCTACTAGATTACCTTCGGTGAGTCAACTTCGATATCTAATTATTTTTCAGCGAGTCGATCTATAATTAAGCATGCGGAAGTTCTCCACCGTCTCCAGAGTACTCGACAAATCCAGATTCGTGCCTCTTTCTGGGGTTTACCCCAAGGGATACAGCGTGGGGGCTATCGCTTCTGGCGTCAAGAAAAATAACACTCTCGATCTTTCAATCTTGTCGTCTGCTACGCCAGCTGCTGCCGCAGCTGTGTTCACCACCAACAAGGTCCAGGCTGCCCCTGTGTTGGCCTCGAAGGCAGTGATATCCAAGACTGGGGGAGAAGACATCTCTGCCATCGTGATCAATAGCGGATGTGCCAACGCCGTGACGGGAAAGGGAGGCCTAAAAGATGCCTACACCATGATTGAAACGGTAAGCCAGGAGCTTGGAACCGGCCCAGACTCGGCTTTAGTGATGTCTACTGGAGTTATTGGTCAGAGATTGCAGATGGACAAGATCAAGACTGGTATTGCCGAGCTAGTCAAATCTAATCTAGGGTCTTCCCATGACCACTGGCTCACTTGTGCCAAGGGAATCATGACCACCGACACCTTCCCAAAGCTGGTGTCTAAAAGCTTTACGGTCGACGGGGTGCAGTACTCGCTTGCTGGGCTCTCCAAGGGAGCTGGAATGATCTGTCCGAACATGGCTACTTTGCTTGGGTTCTTCGTCACAGACGCTCCGGTGGCAGCTCCTGCTTTGCAGAAGATGTTGAAGCACGCAGTCAATCATTCGTTTAACTGCATTTCTGTTGATACTGACATGTCTACTAATGACACGATTGCTGCTCTGGCGAATGGTGCTGCTGGAGGTGAGCTTATTATCGAGGGTCATAAGAATTATGAAGCTATTCAGGCAGAAATCACAGCTTTTGCTAAAGAATTGGCCCAGTTGGTCGTCAGAGACGGCGAGGGAGCTACCAAATTCATCACTATCAAGGTTCAGGACGCTTTGAGCTATGAGGATGCGAAAATGGTGGCACAGTCCATTGCCAACTCTTCTCTATTCAAAACAGCTATGTATGGTAAGGACGCCAATTGGGGCCGTATTCTGTGTGCTGCTGGCTATTCTGGCGCTGAGTTGAGTCTAGAGAAGACGAGTGTGTCGTTTGTTCCTGCTGAAGGCGCTCCTCTTAACTTACTTGTGAATGGTGAGCCAGAGACTGTGGACGAGGCCAGGGCCTCCGAAATTCTCAAGCAGGAGGACATCGTGGTGCAACTGAATCTGGGCACAGGCGGTGGACATGAATGCGAGTTCTGGACGTGCGATTTGTCGCACGACTATGTGACTATTAATGGAGACTATAGATCGTGATATAAACTGATAAAATAATTTGTTTTTCTGTTTTATTTTGTTTTATTTATTTTCTCGTCATGTTTGAGGGTTCATCGGGGTCGGGCCAGCCTCCCCAGCAGCCACAGCAACCTCAGCAGCCACAGATGACGCCGCAGATGATTATCCAGAACTTGATGCGCATGGAGCCACAGCAACGGAACGCCGTCATAATGAAGAACCCGCAGTTACAGATGTTTCTACAGCATTACGAGCAACAGAGAAAAGCCGCGCTCCAGCAGCCTATGAATCAGCAAATGCAGGCAAAGATGATTCGGCAACAGCAGAGACAGATCCAGCAGCAGAGACAACCAATGCCGGTGCAGATTCCCAACCAAGTGCCGCATCCTCAAATTGCCCAGAAGAAGGTGGGCGTTCAGGGTCAGCCCTTGAAACGTATGGTCCGCAAGCGTAGCACGACGAGCAGAGATCCCCTGGATAACTCTGGAACAGGTTCAGCAAGTCCCATGGGGCCACAGGGCATGCCACAGGGTCCAAACATGGTGTTTGCTCCAGGCATGCCGGGCCAACCAGGTCAGCCAGAACAGCCAGGCCAGCCTATCCCCCCAACACAGATGCCTATGCAGCCTCCTCTAGGATCAGCTCCTCCACCACAACCAATGGTGCCAGTTCCGGATTGGCTAGATGATTTGCACAAGTGGTCGAAGCTGTTCGCCAAGGAAGGGAAGGAG
Organism: Ogataea minuta; assembly: GCA_003706195.2. Lineage (NCBI taxonomy): Eukaryota > Fungi > Ascomycota > Pichiomycetes > Pichiales > Pichiaceae > Ogataea > Ogataea minuta. Next base: position 238,557 of record PPKR02000009.1, read on the forward strand.
GTGCCTACCCCGATTTTGGTGTATGAGCAAATGGTGGAACGCGATATGCAATATGGCCAAAGAAGTGTGATGGAGTCGAAGAAACCCTTCAACTCTGAGGTTCTCAAACGGATGTCGCGCGATCTAAAACACTACCAGACTGTACGCGACTCGCGACTCAAGGCCATTGGTTTAACGGAGGCCGGCAAAAATGCAGAGAGTATCTGGGGGGACGGCTACTCTGGGTATGGCAATGGGTTTAGTGCAGGCAAGACTCGTCTGGTGTTCCCCAAAAACCGCAAGAGACATTCTAGAGTGCCTGACGACTACATTCCGCCTGAGGCATACGAACACCAAGCTACAAAGCAGGACGAGCTGGTCCCGATCCGGCTAGAGTTTGACGTCGACCGAGATTCGTTTAAGTTGAACGACACGTTTCTGTGGAATCTGAACGAGGGAGTCATTTCCATTGAGCAATTTGCGCAGATTTTGATGGAGGATTACAAGTTCCCACACAGCCAGACTATGAACATGGATAAGATAGTGAACAGTATCAAGGAGCAGATTAATGAGTATCATCCGATGGTTTACGGAGATATCAAAAACTCTGATCTGCGATTGCCAATCAGTCTGGATATAACCATTGGAAACAACCAGTTAGTGGACAAATTTGATTGGGACCTTTCAAACGCTGAAAATGATCCTGAGGAGTTTGCACAGGTGATGTGCGATGAGCTTGCGTTGTCGAATGAGTTTGTGACTGCGATTTCGCACTCTATTCGTGAACAGTGTCAGATATATGTCAAGTCGCTATTTGCTGTTGGTTACAAATTTGACGGCTCGATGGTGACTGGAGACGAATTCAAGGACATTGTTCGGCCGACTCTCGAAACAGCTAACGTGATCCGCCCGCGCTATCTTCTCTCTGAGTACACGCCGTCGCTACTGGAGGTTTCATTCGATACGTTAGAGAAAATCACTAAGGAGCGAGAAAGAGAAGCCAGACGCAAAAAACGTGGACAAACTCGAGTTGGCCGTCGCGGTGGTATTGTGCTTCCAGACCTACACGATCTCCCCAAGACTTTCCGCACTCCCGTCGCGTCGACTGTTCTTCCCGCCGGTGTGAATCTTGGTCCTCCTGTTGACTCGTACATGGATTTTCCCTTGCAGGTGGAGGTGCCAAAAGAACAGCTACGGGCTTTGGAGCAGCAGCGCGAGCAGGACCGGATGGAGATCATTCGAGAGAGTTACGATGGTCCCGTGATGGGTGCTAATGGCGTGAGCTACAAGATTGACAGCCAGCAAGCTATAGTCCGCATTCGCACCGGGCAGAAAAATTAACTCGTGCCGGGGGTGTGCGGGCTGCTCGGAGGCGCAAGAATAAATAATACAGAAATAATTTAATTTACTTTTTTGTCCGGAACATGGTACACGATATAGAGATGGAGAACATGCAGGCGGCCGAGTCGCCGTCCCTGGTTGCCGAACATGACACCTTACTAGAGTCCTTTGAAACCAATAGTCCTGTGGATGCCGACACTAGGCTCCAGCGGCCGCAGGACTCGGCCCAGCTCTTTACGGCCAATCTCGAAAACACAATCGCCCCCCAACAGCCGAGTGGCCGTATAAGGTCCGCTGTCGCCAATCTTCGCCATAACCTTCACTATTCGCTTATCCAAGAGCCAATCGTCCGCTTTATGAGTCGCAATACCAATTTCGACAATAGCGGGTTTAACCCTTTGAACAGGGTCGCACCAAACGTCGGACAAGGACAGGATGGCGTGTTTAGCAACCTGGCTGCCAAACCGTCTGTCTCATCGGGTGCAGAAAACCCTCAGCAACTGCCCACTTACGATGAAGCCGCTAATGACCCGACTCCACCGTACTGGGAGGCCTCCATAATGGCTGGTTACGAAGATGAAGTTTTCGTGGATGGCTTGCCTGTTGGAAATGTTATTAATTTTCTCTGGAACATGATGGTGTCTGTGACATTCCAGTTTGTCGGATTTGTCATTACGTATCTGCTACACACGTCGCATGCGGCCAAAAACGGATCGCAAGCCGGTCTAGGCTTCACTCTTATTAGTTTCGGATACAGTTCAATTCCGGTTTCATATGGCTCAACAACGGCTCACGACGACCAAAGACTCGAACCTGAATCTCCAAACACTATTGATATTGACTCGCCCAACGCTCTTGACGGTGCACTAGACAAGTATTCGTCCAATTTACCTCTACTAGACAATTCCGACGTGCAAGATTCCAGCTACATTAATTCGACTCCGGTGTTCTCGTACGCTCTTATCGCGTTTGGGATCTTTCTCATTATAAAGGCTCTATTCAGCTTCGTCAAAGCAAAACGGGCGGAACGGGCCATTTTGCACCCACAGGAGGTAGTCTAAGTTTCGTTCTGGCATCTATTTCAACACAACCAGCATCTTCTCGTAGATGGTGAAGACGATTCCTCCGCTCAGAATAAGCCGGCCCAGACGCGGAGTGGCGCCTTTCCAGAATGTCATGAGTCCCTCCTCTTTGAAGATCTTGACAAAACAGTTTAGCGTTCCGGAGTACTGCTTTCCAGCATCCAATGCTTGCATTCGCGTCTTCACCGTGTCGATCGGCATCGTCGTGTACACTGTCACGACACCGGCAAACGCTCCTAGCAGGAATGTCAACCGACTGCTCAAAGGCTCATTCGGTCCTGTTCCGCTCAGCTGTTGGAAGAACGTTTTGATACTGTTGTAAGAGCCCAAACGCACTGCAGAGTTCGCACCTTGCCGCATAGCAACAGGAATGAGGCCCTGGTATAGTCCGCGCATACCTAGGTCTTTAACGAGCCGGAAACTGCCCATGTTATTCTGGTATTTCGGAGATGCACTCTGCTTGTCGTCGATCATGGCCGTCTTGATGGCCTCTGCTGGAGTCACTGCAAGAACACTTTCCAACACACCTGCTCCCAGGCCGGCAAGAACACCTCTTGGTCCGCTTAACTTGCCGTTCTTGTCCAACAACTGTCTTTTGATAGCATCAAATCCCAAAAATCGCACCGATGCCTTCGCCGTGTTTCCGACCACAGATGCTGGACATCCAACATACAGTGCACTGATGCCTTGTGTCCTGGCAATTGTATAGATGAGGACGAGAGGATTGCGCGACATTTTGGCAGATTTGTCGACGAGTTGGAGACGAGTTTTGGCAAACTCAAAAGGATACGTGACGACTCCTTCGACGGCACCGGCCACACCACCGGCAATGAACGATTTGAAAGGGTCGGGTTTTTCGACCATGGAGAAACGAGAAAAGAATGTTTATTAATGTTAAATATTCGAAAATATTAAATATTTTTCACCGATGCTGGTTGTCCGTCAATTTTTTTCATGGCGCCAACATTCTATCTACTCTTCTAATTAACCTCCTGTATTCTTTTCAAAATTACTCCATCTCGTCCTCAAACATCGCATCGTCTAGCTCGTCTTCATCGTCTTCATCCTCAGCTTCCTGTCGAGCACGCAATTGCGCGTAGTATGCCGTCAATGCGTCTAACTCCTCGGCCGCATCTGCAGATGACGTGCCGTTGCTCTCTGACGGAACAGAGTCCAACGTACTAGCAGCAGACCGCACACTTAGCTCAGTCTGCGATTCACCCTCTTCCAACTTAAGCTCCGAGTCCAGACCCGGCTCCGTCTTCATCGTCTTTTCCTGCTCTGAATTCTTGAACAATGACTTACCCACAGTACTCTCCACATGCCAGGACGGAAGAGCATTTTGCCGCAACGTCTCACTCTTCTGCTCCTTGGCCTCCCGATCCTGCTTGATATCCTCGTCGTCCGCAGTGATCGAAACATGCACCGTCGCCTGCGACTTCTGCGCAGCATTCTGTAGCGATTGCGACATTCCCATGCCTGGCTTACCATTACGCGGCGTCTTGGAGCTGACTGTGTAAGATGCGGTCGAGCTCGACGTCGCCGGAATGGCCTTCACCAGCGACGACTCGAAGTTATTGTCCTCAATCTTCATGTTGTCGATCTTTTTGAGCGACTGAATTATCGGCTCGATCTGCGACATAAGCTTCTCCAGCTTTTCCTGGCCCTTCTGCGCCTCTAGTCCCGAGTCGTCCTCTATAAGCTTGTCGCCGCAGACAGAGCATTCAAAGGACATCTTATCGTCACTCAGAAGCGATGCAGCATCCAGCAGCGAGTATTTCGTTCGGCACGATGGACACATGTACCCTTGCGGATCGCTCAGTTGATCGACCTCGTCCTTGACCATCTTGACTAGTGAGTGGATCTTCCATTTGATCGCATCCACCGCCTCAATCCAATGAACATAGAAATACGTCTTGGCCATCATTCGGTACTGCGGGGAGTCCTCCTTCTGTGTGTATGCCACTATCAGCCGGTCCTCAAGCAGTCTGTTGCAGTAAGATCGGAAAACCTTGCGATGCATACAAGTTAGCTTCAGCATGTCCTCCTCGTAGACAACAGAGTGGAAGAGAAGAACTTCCATTATGAGGACACACGGTGCAGCGTAAAATGCACGCGAAACAATCCGCAACAGATTCTGGACCTCTCTTTCAGACTCCTTGTTAGAAGACATCGATGGTAAGACAACGAGGTATATAAGAACGAAGAAAAAACAGATACAGCTGGCGGGTCGATCGACGCAGAGAGAGGAAAATGACGTCGTCTTGTCGGCAGATCCATCAGAGTGCACATCACCCAAGACTGCTATTGAGTCATCTTGGACGGTCGTGTAATCGCAGCGCTTCCTTTCGCCTCGATTTTCGCGTCTCTCCCTTTGACTTGAGGACGCTTATCACGTCAAGCTTATCCCTTATCTATTGTCGTGTGCCCCAGGTAATTTCGCCTGTTTTGGGATTTGCCACCAGAAAACAATAAAAGAAACGAGAGTCCCACTTGAAGCAATCTCCTAACGTTCTTAATCTTATTCTCTTCTTGTGGTTCACTAGTGATAGACCAGATAGAGAGTGATATCCCAAACTTAGCTTCCATTTATTAACTGTACTATGAAACACGCAGTTGCCCTTTCCCTCGTGATGGCCATGGCCGTCCAGGGTCTTGTTATCCCTCACTTTGATGAGCTCCCTGAGCAGTTCACGTTGGTGGAAACCAGCTCAGATGTGGTGCCATCCTCGCCAGTCGTCAACCTACTCTCTGTGGAGGACGCAAGACCAATACTGTCCTCTCCGATTGCTGCCGAAAACCTGGTGCCAAACTCCTACATCGTGGTGTTTAGAAATGGTGTGGCTCCTGATGCAATCGACTTCCATATGACGTGGCTTAAGGACGTGCACGCTCAGTCGCTTAATGAGCTCTCAATGAGCTCGGAGGAGGCTTCTACTTTGGGCTTCACTTTCGACTCTGTCGATCTGACTCACGTTTTCAAGATTGCTGACTATTTCTCCGGATACACGGGTCATTTCCCAGAGGCGGTTGTCGACATGATCAGAAGACATCCTGATGTTGCATTTGTCGAGAAGGACTCAATGGCATTTGCCAACAAGGCAGAGACTCAGACTGGAGCTCCATGGGGTTTGTCCAGAATCTCCCACAGAGAGCCTTTGAGTCTTGGAAACTTCAACCAATACATCTACGACGATGTGGCTGGTGACGGAGTTACCGCATATGTTATTGATACGGGTATCAATGTTAACCACGTCGAGTTCGGTGGCAGAGCTAAATGGGGAAAGACCATTCCTACAGATGACGAAGACATTGACGGAAACGGCCACGGCACTCACTGTGCAGGTACTATTGGTTCTGAGAACTACGGTGTGTCCAAGAATGCTAACTTGGTTGCAGTCAAGGTCTTGAGATCCAACGGTTCCGGTTCGATGGCCGACGTTATCAAGGGTGTCGAGTTTGCTGCCAACGCTCACGTTGAAGAGTCTAAGCTCAAGAAGTCTGGCTTCAAGGGATCTACTGCTAACATGTCCCTTGGAGGAGGAAAGTCTCCAGCCCTGGATTTGGCCGTTAACGCTGCTGTCAAGGCTGGCCTTCACTTTGCCGTTGCTGCTGGTAACGACAATGCTGATGCTTGCAACTACTCTCCAGCCGCAGCCGAGAATGCAGTTACCGTTGGTGCCTCGACCCTGTCGGATTCGAGAGCATACTTCTCGAACTACGGCAAGTGTGTTGACATCTTTGGACCAGGACTGAACGTTCTGTCGACTTACATTGGCTCCGACACCGCAACTGCCACTCTCTCTGGTACCTCGATGGCTTCTCCACACGTTTGTGGACTGTTGACATATTATCTCAGTCTCCAGCCTGAGAGCGAGTCGATGTTTGCATCTGCTGCCATCTCTCCAGCTCAGTTGAAGAAAAACATCGTCAAGTACGGTACTAAGGACGTTCTATCTGATATTCCAGACGATGGAACTCCTAACATTTTGATCTACAACGGAGCAGGACAGAACCTAACCGATTTCTGGGACGCCGACTATGAGTATACCGGACACTCTTTGAAACAGGATCTTGCAAAGGCTGTGAAAATTGCCTCTTCTGTGGAGATCGATTTCGAAGATTTGAAGAACAAGTTTGAAGAAGTCATGGCCGAGGTGCAGGAGGAAGTCCACAATTTGGTCCACTAGTCGATTCGCAAAGGTTCATTGTTTATTGGGTTTTTTTAGGATAGGATTGTTATCATAGGTCATGATGGGTTACTTGATTTAATTCATTGCATGTTTCCAGGTGAGGTGCCTTTGTTTCGATCTTTGTTTACTTAAATGCATTATGTGTTAGAAATCACTCACCCCCTATTTGCCGAACAAAAACTTTGATATGGTCCACAGAGGCCTGAGCATGTTTGTTGCGGTAACGTACACCTTATACAGGATCATGAGTGTCCAAACATAGGCGATCACTTCCAGAAGAAGCACTATCTCTGGCGGAAGGATTGAAGTAGAATACAAGATGCCGAAGAACTGGAACAGAACTCCAAGTATCGGCACGTATCGCAGCGAACCCTGGATGGACTCGTGAATCCGATAGATTGACGTGTGCATTTCCGGCTTAGCCAGTTCCTGAGAATGTGCTTTAGCCAAAACTCGTCGATTCTCTAGTCCTTTTTCGCGATTAGGATACGCGGCTCCGTTTTTGTACAGCATGTACTCGCGCACTTTCCTATCAAAGCCACTTCCCTGGAACCTGGGTTGTGATGGTTCATGCGGTTGGTGTGTTTGAGTTGGTTTATCGACTTTCATCTGAGAACTGATCTTTTGGAACCAGCCATCAGATTCCTCTCCCGACCTCTCAATGAAAGACTCCCTGAATACTTGTTCTTCATCACCGTTGGCTCTGCGTATTTTCCTCATTTCTCGCTCAACCTTCTTGTTGGAGAGGTGGCTGTCGGCCAAATTAAGCGGGAGACTTCGATCGATACTTAGGCTGTTATTTCTCTCATGCCACTCTTGATTTCTTCGCTCAAATCGGCTCACCATGGGCATCGATTGTATATTTGTGCTGCGGAAGATCAGATCTTGGGTTTTTGGCCGCTTTGTCTTGTTCATCATGTTCTTAAACCAGTTCTTCTTTTTGCTCGTGAAGAGTTGGTTTCCGATTGAGTCGACCTCTTCGGCCACCTCATCCCCTCGAGCAACATTAAATCGATAGTACCGTCTGTCAGAAGCGTTGTCCATCGTAAAGCGTAGCTGGTAAACTATCTGCTCGGCATGTGATCAGTAAGAAGATCTCTCACTATGCCAAAATAATATGTTTTACGTTACCCTGCCACATGCAACCGTTTTCGTGTCGCAAATAAACAAACAAACAAACAAAAACGAGCAGCATTTCGCGGGCATTTCGCGGATGCTTGCATTGGTTGTGGTGTACGGATGTGATGCCAAACTCTGGCGAGCCTGGTATTCGGCTGGAGTAGGGTGGAAGCTACGGAAACATTGGGAACTCTCGGAAGAAATTCCGGGTTGTTCCAGAATTTCCCCATTTTTGAGATCATGCACTCCTGGTCAAATTGGGTGCTCTATTGTAGACGATTCTTCTCTGAGCCGTAAAAAAAGTGTAAATAATAAATGTCTGATAATAGAATTTAATATTTACGTCGTTTTTCGTTGCTGCTGTTATTGCGCTTGAGCACATTGTATATTAGTCATTAGAGTCCATTTCAAGGCTCCAATAGGTTATAGGCTCTTGTGTTTCAGTATTTGAGTCTTCAGAACCATCTTTTCTGTGCCTGCGACTATCACAACAATAAGTGATTACATGAGCCAACCCGAAGACATGCGAACTGGGTCTTCAACCGACTTTCCTATACCTTCTTCTACTTCGCCCCCTAAAGCCAGCATAGACGACACTATGAGCCAAGTGAAAGAGCCTACTACCCCGTCTTTGAGAAAGACCGCTTCCTTTGAAACGCACGCATATCCACAGACTCCGGAACGTACACCGCACCAGCTGCTGCCTGAGGGCACGCCGCTTTTGTCTCCGACTCACCAGTTTTCTTCCACTACTCCATCGAAACGCCGTAGCACCGACTTCTACAATCTTTTAAAGTCTCCAGAGCTGAACAGAGGCGATGTGGATTTGAAAAGACGATCCATGGAGCTTAACAAGATCATAAATAAGTCTCCCGATAGGCTCAATAACTACATATTTCATGACAATATGTTGAGGTCGCCACACAGGCAGCCTGGGGGGTCTCCGTTCCGTGTGCACAAGAAGAACGATAACGAAATTAAAGAGATATCTGAAAACTTGAAAACCCGACTGAATTACGCCAATGTTAAAATTCAACATGGTTGGTCATCCAAATCGATTTCAGAACTAGAGAAAAATCTAGCTGAGGAAAAGTCACGCAAGATGCTCACGGAGAAAGACAAGGAGCACCACAATGACTTCTGGAACTTGAAAACTGACCAGCTCCCCACATACACGCAGCCGTCACCGAACCAGGAGCCCAAGAGCCCTGTCCAGTCGATTCCGCAGACCATTTTCTCTACGCCGCGTCGAAAGTCCTCTAGATTAAAGCTTGACGAAGTGGCTAGTAAACAGGGCTCCGCAGAATCGGCTCTCTTTAAGGCGCTCTCTCCCGAACGGCCCAAGCTGACCATAGATTCGGGCACAATGCTCCCACCTCTTCAATTCCGCAGCCACCAAAGATCTTCTTCCGATAGCAAATTAGAGCAGGAAGCCATCATGTCGCTTATTTCTTTGTCTTCGCCTGTGAAGTACAACGGTTCGCAATCACCATCGCCTCCTCGTCGTCCGGTAAAAATGAATATGCCTGGAATATCTGCTGGACGTCGGCGAAAGCTCGGAGAAGAGACGACTGACGAGGAGACAGAGCTGGAAGACGAGGATGCTTCCAAAAACCTGCTCTTTAAGTCTCCATCCAAAAACGGTCTTAAGGGCCTTGGACTGACTTCGAAACCTGCAGCAGATGACGATGATGACCGCACAGCCAGCGAATATTCAGATTGAATAGGACGTTTGGAAACTATCGACTTTGGAAGATCGACCTGTACTCTAAAAGAATGGTTAATTAATATTTTTATTTCTCTATTATTCTTATTTAATGAAAGACACCGTGAAACCATTTTCCACGCAGCACGAGGACCTTGTTCTTGACGTAAAATACGATTACTATGGCCGTCAATTGGCTACGTGCTCGGCTGACCAGCATTTGAAGGTCTTTGATCTCGATCCTGATACATCCTCATGGACGTTAAACGACTCCTGGAAGGCCCACGATTCGACGATTGTGAAAGTTGATTTTGCCAGTCCGGAATTTGGCCATCTTTTGCTATCGATTTCGTATGACAGAACACTGAAGATCTGGGAAGAGGATTTCGATGAGCCGGTAGGGTCTGGCAAAAGATGGCGCAGATTGTGCACGATTGCCGACTCCCACGGCCCGCTCTACGACGCATGTTTCACGCCCGCACATTTAGGACTCGGTGTGGGTACAATCGGCTCAGATGGGAAGCTCCGAATCTACTGTTCTCTAGATCCATCAAATTTGAAGATTTGGTCATTGGTGCATGAAATAAACGTTCTCAACTCGTCAGTGGCGCCTCAGTTACAAAGCGACTTCTCTCTATGTTGGTGTCCATCGCGATTCTCTGGCGAGAAGCTTGTGGTAAGCGCATTGGATCAGGCATATATATATTACAAAGACGAAACGGATAACAAGTTCAAACAGGCAGTGGTCCTACCTGAGCACCATGGGCTCATCAGGTCGGTGTCATGGGCACCATCGATGGGAAGGTCTTACCATCTGATCGCAACCGCATGCAAAGACGGATTTATGCGAATCTTCAAATTGGTGGAAAATCGTGGCAACGAATTCGAAATCGAGCTCTTAGCTTCATTCAACGAGCACAAGGGAGAGGTTTGGAAAGTCAGTTGGAATCTCACAGGAACTATCTTGAGCAGCTGTGGCGATGACGGCTTTATCAAACTCTACAAGTCGAATTACGCCAACAATTTCCAATGTATGAGTGTCATCAGCGCAGAGTCAAAGAAGAGTAGCGTGTCGCTCGGTCAATAGCATCTTTCGGTGATGTACTTTAGCAGCTGCTCGAACCTTTCGTCACTTAGTTGGTCGTGCATTTCATCCAGCTGGCTTAATTGCGATATACTCTTCTCGACGTGCTCAAGGTTTTGCAGACTCTCATCGTGCATCTTTCTGATATGTTGTATCAGTTTGGCATTTTCCTTCTGCAACAGCTCTAATTTTTCGCCCAGTGTATCAATTGAGCGCTGTTTTAGCAAAAAGAGACGGTTTTCGACGATCTCTGCGGGACTCAGCTCGTGTATCGCAAACGACGGGTCCTTGCGCGCCTTCCGCTGCCGCGATTCATGTACGATTTTATCCAATTCGTTAAGTTTAGACTCCAACTCTCGCTCCATGTATATGACCTGAAACTCATCCATAGCCTTGGAAGTCCACATCTCGGTAATCTGGCGTTGGAAGTCGGCCAAAGTTTCACGGTCGACTCCAGGATAACATTCCTCGAGCTTGTTCAAACTGAACCTGTTAATCGTTTCTCGCAGAGCAAATTCTGCTGCCTTCCGTAGACCATCGAAACGGACGTATTCCAATGTCTCTGTACTTTCTTTGGCATCTTTTCTTGGTCTTCCACGGCTTTTGGTGCTCATGGAGTAAATAGATGATTTGTATTATTTGTTTACAGATGACACAGCCTTAGAAAAAATATTTCATATAAATTCAATTAAAAGATATTTATGAAACTCTTAGCATCTGCAGAAGAATCGGGCGCATTGAAGGAGATACTATGTGAGCGCGGCACTGACACCTCCAAACAGCAAGCCCCGCAACCGACGTCGATCAAGACTGTTTGTGAAGAGTCTAGGGACACACAGATCCAGAGGTTTATACGGTATGAGAATTACGTGGTAGCAGCCAGAAAGGGCGGGAATATCTGCATTTATAACCTCGAGGAAGAATACAGCGAGGTGTATAGGATCACCGGTTTGTCAGATGCCGAAGATGATCAATTCGTGTCCTTATTTTCGCTCTGCCAGAAGATATATTCCTGCACGGAAGCTGGAAAAGTCAGCATTATAGATCCAGAAAAATGGACTTATGTCAATGCTAGAGTGAAAGCACCAGTGACAAGTTTTGCTGGGGACTCTTTGCGACCTGGAATATTTGCATATGGTGGAAAGGAAAATGATCTAACAGTTATTAGACTGGAGACCATGGAGGAGGTCTTCCGGGCAAAAAATGTTTCCAACAACACGCTCGACTTGCGGGAGCCTATATGGATTTCTCGGATCGCATTTGCGACGGATGCTGGTGATCCAGAAGACGTTTACAAACTAATCACTGCCACTAGATATGGCCAAGTGAGGTACTATGATTCGCGCAAGGGACGCAAGCCAATGCTTAATTTCAAGCTAAGTGAAAAACCATTGATTACTCTGGCTAAGATAAGTGATTCGGAGATTGTTTGCTCCGATACCCATGTGACTACAGCTAAATTCAACTTCAAGAATGGCCAGATGCTTGGAAAATTCCAAGGTGCTGTGGGATCGATCAAAGCCATTGATGTGCAAGAAGGGATCTTGATTACAGGCGGACTAGACAGGTATGTGCGGTGTTTTGATCTGGTTAGCCGAGAGTTGGTGGCCAAGGTTTATTTGGGGACGCAAATAAATGATGTGCTGATTTTGGAAGCAGACATTAAGATAGAGGCTGTGAAGGAGCGGGAGACCAAAATGGAAAAGAAAAAGAATGCTGAGGACGACGATGGTTCAGATGGAGAGGATGAGTCAAGCGAGGAGGAATTGTGGCAGAAGCTGCAACAGAATCTGTCAGAGAGAAGAAAAAAGAGAAAGCTCAGGTAATTAAAATGATGCAATAGTTTAATATATAATAGACTCTATTAGATTTCTCAGTTGAATTGTTGTTTGGCCATCTTGCGGTCATGGCCAGTCTTACGATTATTCTTTGATCCCGTGCGAGACCCATTATGGCTAGGTTTTGTCTTTTTCGTTTCTTCATGCTCCTTCTCCTTCTGCTTCTCATGGCGAAACTTGCTCCGTCCAAGATCTCCGTTCAATGGTCCACCAACGTCCAACGCTTTCTCCTCCAGCAGCTTGAACCGCCGGGGGTTGCGCTCCAGCATGCGTGCCCAACCTTCCAGTTGCTCATCTGTCCACTTGAGCTCGGTTTTAAGCTGTTTGCGGTAGTTCGAGTATCTGGAGCTGCGCTCAAAAGCTTCTGGATTAGATTTGTAGATTTGAAGCAATTTCAGCTCCGTAGTTTCCATACAGTTGTCCTGCTCCTGGTTTCTATTCTTACTCTCGGCAAACTCCTCGTCAACCTCGTAATCTCCACCGTGCTCTGTACCAGGAGCTCCCTTTGTTAGTTCCTGATCAACATACGTGTCGTCGGGTTCGTCCTCATCAGTCTCATATAACAGCCTCAAAGCATTTTCCAGAGTCTTCTTCTTGAGGCTTTTCTGGGTCCTGCTGTCAACCCTCAACGAAAACTCTTTCTTTCCAAACTGAACATCAGGCTTTTTCTTCTCTGCGTACTCTTCAATAGCCTCCTCTCCTTCCAAGAGCTTATTCATAGCACTCTCCACACTGCGGTATTTCTTCAGTAGCTTCCTACATCGTGCTTCGGTCAACTGAGGAAAGACATCGCGGAGACTCTGGATCTGATGCTGATCAACTTCTTGCTTCCCGAATAACTTATCTTTCAAATCCGGATTCATCTCCTGGAACTTGTGTGACAAAAGTATCCGTGCCACAAGAGGATACTCATGCACAAGATGTGTACGTGTTGCAATATCCAAACTCTTCACCAGCCTCACGATATTGGCAGATGTCAAGCTGACCAGTGAAATCAACATCACCTCAAAACATTGCTGGGCATGAAGCGACTCGCCCTTGTTATACAAAGTCTCCAAGATCTGCATCCAGTAAGTGCTCACAAATCGCGTGCTAAATGAATCTTGCTGACTGCGGTCTCCCAACAGCCGTTGTTTGTTGCTACCACTCTTCTTTATTTTTTGGCCTAAAAGCATGCCCAGTGTCTCGAGATCGGTTCTATTAAACTTAGTGCTGCTGATACGCAATTTCAAGTAATCCTGAAGTGGTCTCACCAAAGAGACGTCGTCAGATTTTGAATTGAGTCGAGACTTCACTGTGCCGTCTACCAAACTTCGCACTATTCCAACATTTATCACAGATTGGTTCACATTGGCATTCTCATGAGACAATCGCAAGTACACCTTGCAAAAATCCCAGACCGATTCGCCGGTCAATTTCAAGTTGACCAGGTTGTATGTCTTAATAAACTGGAATATAATCAGCTTCAGTATTTTCTGATTCTTCACTATCTCTGGGTTGATTGCTCCGAGAGAAAATATTTTGGTACTTTCCTCGCTTGTCTCAGCCAAGTAAACCTTCATAAATGTTGTGAGCTGCTGTTGAGTTTTGATTGAGAGCTTTAGGTTTTTCTTCGTGGTAATGATTATTAATTTCTGGAAAAGCTCAATATAGCATTCCAGCAGATGCTGCCAAATCACTGGATCCTTGTCAATCAAACTCGATCGCAGTTTGAAGGGCGGAAATGCCACGATCGGGATGTTCAGTTGATCCATATTAGTTTATTCTTGAATACAGTAATTTTTCACGCCGATCGACCTATCGACCTAAACTTTCATTTAATTATTAGCCCATGCGTTCGCTAGCATCCACTGGAATTGCCATAGCGCTCATCCTTGTCTCGAACAAGCGCTACCAGCCGATTCAGTCTGCGATAGGGTTTTCGATTCTTGGATATCAGGTGACGACATACCTTATTCCGAGAGTTGGTCCTGCTTTCTTGAAAAGAGGATTGGGTGGCAGAGACTTATCCAAGCATGGCCGACCTCTCATTCCAGAAACAATGGGCGTGATTCCTGCTATTGCATACCTTTTTGTGATGATACTCTTCATACCGTTTTTGTTTCTTTTCGGAGCTGAAGTCACCACCGTCTCGAAGGTATTACCCCATAACATGCTTCTAACCTACCTCGGATGTCTGCTTTCGCTGCAATCGATGATCCTACTCGGTCTGATGGACGATTTGTTTGATATCAGATGGCGCCATAAGTTTTTCCTCCCTGCAATTGCCTCAATCCCTCTGTTGATTGTCTATTATGTCGACTTCGGAGTAACCTCGATTCTGATCCCAAACGTTGTCAGAAATTGGCTTGAACTCAGCACGAATTCCATCGATCTTGGGAATCTTTACTATATTTACATGGCGTCAGTGGCTATTTTCTGCCCCAACTCAGTCAACATTCTCGCCGGCGTAAACGGTCTCGAAGTCGGCCAGACGATCGTTATTGCCGTGCTCTTGTTATTAAATGACATCTGGTACCTGTCAATTGGTGCCGTGGACTCGCCAAGCTACTCCATCCATCTGTTTTCACTGTGCTTCGTCATCCCCTTCCTCGGTATCAATTTCGGTCTGTTCCGTTACAATAGATATCCAGCAAAAGTGTTTGTTGGAGACACTTGGTGCTACTTTAGCGGGATGTTGTTCGCTGTGGTGGGCATATCGGGACATTTCGCGAAAACACTTATGCTATTCTTCATCCCACAAATCTTCAACTTCATCTACTCTGCCCCTCAATTGTTCGGCCTGATTCCCTGCCCACGTCATAGATTGCCAAAATTCAACGAACAAGACGGATTGCTTTACAATTCATACACAGAATATGGTGAAATAGATGTTACAAGTGAAAAACATCAACAAAACAGACCGCTAAACCCAAAGTTGGTTCCAATTATCTTATTTCTCGAGAAATTGAGGCTGCTAGCAGTCGTTAAAGAATACAAAAACGGCAATTGGATAGTGAAGAAGACGTCCAATCTCACAATAATCAACCTCTTCATCGTCTGGACTGGCCCAATCAGGGAAGACAAACTATGTAACCTGCTGTTGGGTGCCCAGTTCGCGATAGGCTTTGCCATGCTTGTCCTTCGACACACTCTTGCACCAATGCTATTTGGCTTTGATAACTCATGGAGCATGCTCAATCGATTCCACTAATGTCCTATGCAGCCCAGAATGCCTTACGTTCCTCCAGCAGCTCATCCGCAAGGTTCTGGATCTCCGCGTGCTTGATTAGCGCACGCGACCGGAAAAACTCTTCCAAAGATTTCCCCGTGGTCCTTTCGTATTCGAAAGCCTGAATCAGCATCTCATACTTGTCAATGTCCTTCACTATGGTAGCCTCCAGGTTACGCTGTTCCTCATAGTCGAGCCATAATTGCACGATTTCGGTGGAGAATGACTCGTTGTAAGGCTTGATCACATCGCTCAGATACAAAATGGTACTATATTCACGCTGATTCTTCTCAGCTTTTGAGACGTTGGTATCGTGTGGTACTATATCACCCACAAGACTCTCAGCGATATCATGGACAAGGGCGATCTTGGCGCATTTAGCCAGATCAGGCTTCTGCGGGAAAGAGTCGGTATTGAGCGACATGGCAATTATTGACATCCGATACATGTGGTCCGCAATGCTCTCTGGATTCGGCAATGAGTGGTCAATCCAGCCAGTTCTTTTCTGCTCCTTAAGTAGCGAGACGATCTGATAGAATGCATTGATATAGTTATAGTTCTTCCCGCCAGCGCTTACTGGGGTGAGCAGTTTGCGGATGTTCTGTGGAACTATATCTCTCGGGTTCCATTCGGCAGTAGTCATGGTGCTGACGGCTCTAATTTGGAGCCTAAATCTGGTAAAGAGAGATAAAAGAATGTTTAATGGTTATAGAAGTAAACAAAATTGAGAAAATCTTTACACCAGGAGAAATTTCATCCTCGACCGACAGAGAGTGACGGCAGAATAGTGATCTGTGACAGCCTACTAAAACCACGAGTCCCTGTGGGTCATGCATCGCGTAGCCGCAACCACATCTACATGCGAATGACGCCATCGTTCTTCTCATGCTCATTTATTATTCGCATACTTAAGCAATAAGCTCAACAACACCTCCAGCAGCACGGATCTTCTCCTCAGCCAACTTCGAAACAAATCTAGCCTTGACAATAACTGGGACATCAGGTAGTCTTCCTTTACCCAAGACCTTTCCGTATCCGCTGGCCAAAGTGTCGATGACAACAGCAGAGTCCTTGCTACTCGAAGCAAGCTTCTCATCCTTGTTCTCCACCAACGACCAGAGCTTGTCAAGATTGATGACTGGTTTCCAGAAGTGGGTTTGTTGCTTGTGGAAGTATCTCATACCAACCTTACCAAAGTAACCTGGGTGGTACTTGTCCAAGTTGGATCTGTGGTGGGTCAGACCACCGGCCATACCTCTTCCACCGGGATGCTTTCTGTGCTTTCCAACACGACCCTTACCGGCCGAAACGTTACCTCTGTGCTTTCTAGTTTTGGTCAATCTGGTAGGCATGTTTGAGGATTAAGAAATTGATTGAAGCTTTTTCAATTTTCACTATAATTTTACTCTGCCAATTTTCACCTGCACAAAATTCCGTGCCATTAACTCTCGACAACTTTTTGCGCAAAAAAATGAAGACAGCCCTCGCTGTAGTCACGTGCATTTCAATCCCCACGAACATCCCAGACGTCGGCATATGTGCTTTTACCCTTCGTTTCCGGCACAAATTGATGAATAAACACGTAGAAAACTGCACAGACGCCTGCAAATAACAAGAATGTATATCCTCCAATAGCAGAGTTTAGCACAGGAAACAAGAATCCAACGACGAAGCAGCTGATCCAGTTGCAATCTGTTCCCCAGCTTTGTGCAAGATCTTTGACCTCAACCTGTGAAACTTCGCTGATAATCAGAAATGGGATTGGACCGCATCCAATTGCGAATGACCCCACGTAGGAAAACACACTGAGCAGTGTTAATGCCCAATTTCCAGTAATGATTCCAACACTTAAACAGATAGAAGCAATGCCCATAATAGCCACCGAACTTAGAAGCATCGGCTTGCGGCCGACTCTGTCCAGAAACAGCGATGCAACAAATGTGGCCACTATGTTTTCAGTGCTGATAAGGCAATTCATTAGAATAGCATGGGCAGGAAACAGACCAGTGAGGATTTTAACCCCGTAGAACACGATTGAGTTAATTCCTGCAAGCTGTTGGCCGACCATCGAGTAGGTGGAAACCAGACGTGAGTTGCGGTAATTTTTGTAAGTCAAATACTTGTAGAAAGTGATATCCTTAAGCGATGGATTAGACTCAATCATTAGCTCATGGGAACGTCTTTCTTCTTTCCAAGACTGAATTTCGTGAGTACAGAGTACCGTGTCGTAGGCCCTGAGTCGATTGAGTATTTTCAGGCCCTTGGATTCGTCTCCCTTCTTGACAATGAGCCATTTGGGTGATTCCTCCAAAAACAGCATGCACAAAACCAACGAAACTAGTCCCAAAACAGCACCCAAGCCTAGGATACGACGCCATTGTGTTTCCGTAGACCATCCAATAGCCAACAGTTGGGCCAACAAAATTCCCACATTAACACTCACTTGATTCATCGATCCCAGCATGCCCCGCAAAGAGACAGGCGAGATCTCGTTGACGTACAACGGGACGAAAACAAGCGCGCATCCGGCTCCCAGCCCACTTACAAACCGGCCCAAAAGCATTAAAGGATACGTTTGTGCTCTGTACTCCAGATAAGAGCCCATCATATACAGCAGAGATGTCACCACGAAGCTGGGCTTTAGACCAATTCTAGAACTAATCTGGCCTGCAAAAGTGGAAGACACAAGCCCGCCAATAGAGAAGATAGATGTCACTAATCCAACCTGAGAACTTTCGAGTCCCAATGCAGACTTCATGACTTCCTCAGGGGCATTCAGCTCTGACATATGGTAACCGTATTGAATGGCATTAAGACATACAATGGCGACGGATGCCACCAAAGAAAACGTGTACTGACTTTCACAGATTTCCGGCATCTGTGGTATTAATGGAACAGCCATTTCATCTGATCTGTCACTCATTTGTTGAGAGGGACCTGTAGTCGTAGATCAAGGTATCTTATCGTGTACATCCGTGCACCGTACAAGTAAATATTTCCACCCCACACATGTCGTTGGACACAGAAGACGAAGACAACGTTTCTTTCGGAACTGCAGCTCTCCAAGTGCTAGAAACGTCTCAAAATGAGCGGCTTGGCGTTCCTGCAGTGCTGAGATTACCTATTTTCATTGGATCTGCAGCTTTATTTGGAGCAGTTACAGGAATGATGATTGGCTACAAGCAGGCTGGCTTGCGGTTTCTCGCCACAAATTCACATAGATTACCTACTGATCGTAATGGTTGGTTTATGTATCACAAGCGAAAGGGCTACTACTGCTTTTCTCAGGCAGCTATTGCTGGAACCAAGCTCTCCGCGAAATTAGGATTATTCACAGCTAGTCTATTTGGAACAGAAGCCTTACTCGACGACGTGCGCGGTTTGAAAGATTTCGGAAACACCATGATGGCCACCACGTTAACCGGGTTCTTCTATGCTTGGACTCATAAAATGCCACGAGTCCAAGCACGCGAGTATTTGTGGAAAGGTGGATTATATGGCATAATCTTGGGTCTGACACAGGATATGGTGATGTTTATACGTGGGGGATACGTGTGGTATATCAATGGCATATTTGGAATCGAACCTAAACGAATAAGTGAGCGGCTTCAATCATCCTCATCCTCGTCATCGTCCAAGTTCGGAACTGGATAGTTCAAAATCACTGCAATTCCCGTCAATTGGTTGAGTTGCTCACCGGAATCATGTAAACTGGAAAAAATAACCACCTCTCCGCCATCCTGCTTGACTTGCTCAGTCAGTTGTACGTACTTTTTGCGTTGTGCTATGTCGTCACTTTTGAATAAAGAATCAGTAATCATGAGAGTTCGCACTGCTCCATGCATCTCAATAGCTTTGATAACCTCTGCATCTCCGTACCATGCTTTGCCGTCATCGTCATTCAGCAGTTTGGAGAACTCATCAAATAGAGACACATTGCGTTGGAATTTGGTGTCTGCCAATTGTTTCCTCAATTCTGGCGTCTTCAAAGCCTCTTCGAGGCCTTGAAGGTATCCTGTAGACGCATGCGCAACGACAAATTTGGATTTAGCCTGTATCAATGGCTTGTTCTGAGTACTCACGGCTATACTGAATATCTTTTCGTACAATTGACGAGCACTGAAACCAGGCGAAACCAACAGAATGACCTGTAACTTCTCAATGTTAAAGTTGCGAATTACAGATTCTGCCGTCATCTCCATGAATTTGCCCAAGGATTTGTCGTGAGCACTGGAATCTCCTCTTTTCTTCTTAGGTATAGACTTCTCGATTTTGGACCGCAAAATGGTCATATTCTCTGTGATTAAACACAAATGTGCCACTCCCTCTTCTAAAACAACAGCTCCAATCTCAGCCTTGGCCTCCACAGAACACGATTTGTTTACCAGGTCCAAACTGATATCGTCCCAGTCGCTTTTGTACAGTGTGAACTTCTGGTTGAACTCGAGTTCGGCAGTGTGATACGAGCCCAATGGCACGTCTTCATGCTGTTCCACTGTCCGCCCCTTGATCCGCATAACTTCATCGCTCGGTGTGAAATCAACGCCTTCCACTGCCAGTGAAAGCGAAATCAGCTTGCGAACCGGCTTGTCATTGAGACTCTTCTTGATGTTACGAAATGTTCTCAATCGTACTTCATCATTTTTGGCTATCAGGTTGTAAAGAGTCCACAAATCCTCTTTGTCCTGCGGAACAAGACCAACACTGCCGCTTTTGTCTCTTTCAAACGAAGAGTGAACAAGCTTCATAATTTTATAGAATTAATTTTTATTGGCTGTGTACATAATTCATCTCACCGAAGCATTCACAATCGATGTGTTTTTGCATAATTGACCATCCTTGGTGATCAGTCTTGCATCCGGTTTGCCCTCTTGCTTGTAAATAACCTCGAATTTTTCGTTGGTGGAGAAGTGAGGCTGGATCTGCTCCCAGATCTTCTTCTTCGGATTTAGCTGCTTTTCGGGAACGCCGTCATACCCTTCGAAAAACACCTTGTCCCCAGGCTTTGCACCTTCAGGAGGGTTGACAAACTCCACATGATCACCCTCAGATGCACAAAGAACCATAGCAGACGACTTGATGCCTCTCATGGTGACTGGCTTCAGGTTTGCAATCACGATCACGTATCTTTGCTGCATGGCCTCCAAAGGATAGTATTTCACCAGACCGGAACAAACTGTTCTAGGACCGTCCTCGTCGCCCATCTGGATTGTCGAAACGTACAAAGCGTCGGCATCCGGGTGTTTAATGGCTTTCTCAATGTACCCGACTCTGAAGTCAATCAAAGAAGGGCTTGGAGGAGCAGCAGGAGCCTTGGCAGCGTCTGCCTCTGCCTTGGCTTTGGCCTTAGCAGCCTTCTTGGCCTCTTTTGCCTCTTTGGCAGCAGCAAGGGCAGCCTCGTCCAACTTTCCTGTTTCCTTGCTCTTGGTCTTTTCCTTTGGCTGCTCCTTAACTTTTTCTTTCGGCTGTTCCTTTGGCTGCTCCTTCTTCTTCTTCTCCTTCACCTCTCTTGGAAGTTCTATGGAATAATTAATTTCGAGCTTATTTTCGACTCCAATTTCATTTTGAATCAAATCGATCCATCTAAGAACGTGTCTATACTTTGCGATGTCCTCAACAGAGCTCCATTTAGCAGCAATAGGGAAAACCTTTTCGAAAACAGCAATGTCAGCCTTGGAGGGCTTCGTCCCGACAATATAGGTTTTGGATCTTAGCGAGTCGTTAAGATCGACCAGATGTTCCTCAATACGACCGCTCAATGTTTCCCATTGGTCACAGAGAGCAAGCTCTTCTGTGGTCAGATTTTCGGCCACTTTAAGGTCGGCAAATTTATCTGCTAGTGACATGAATAAAATTTTTCCAACTATGAGTGGTGAGCCTTTCTCTGACTGACTATTTAGAATAATATTTGTCAAACCTAGATACCAAACGCATTTTATTAAATAGAGAGCTGTTGTCCAGTTGGCACAATCGTAATTACGCTGGATCTTCTGGGATTTTGTAAACCTCAATTGGAGATTTCCAAGTCCCCACTTCGTTCGTTATCATTGCAATCTGATTTGCAACCATTCATCCCTTATCGTTACAATATTTTTATCCGATAAAGAATTTACTTATCTCGACATGAAAGTTATTATAGTTGGCTCGGGGGTATTTGGTCTCTCGACTGCTTATCATCTCGCCCAAAATCCAGAGAACGAGGTCCTTGTGCTCGATAGACTCGATTTGGGAGCTATCAAGTATAACTCATTAATTGGAGCAGATGGTGCCTCTTGCGATGTCAACAAGATCTTCCGTGCTTCATATGGAGACGACGCATTGTACCAAGAGCTTGCATTCCAGGCTGGAAAAGTTTGGTATCAATGGAACAAGGAAATCGAAGATGGACTGCACGAAGACGCTGGTTTCCGAAGAACAGACATTCTGCTCGACAACTGTGGATTTATTCGGATGTTTGCCTCTGAGATCTCCGAATATGAGCAGCAGACTATTGAGACTATGGCTAAAAACGGCAGAAGAGACATTCAAGTGATAACCACGAACGAGCAAGATCTGGCCAGAATTAAAGGCACAAAATGGGAAACCAGAATGGATCCGGCAAATAGAGTTGCTCGTGGTCTGCCATACGTGGGAGTTATGGAAACTACAGGCGGATTTACACACGCCTCCAGAGCGACCTACTTTCTCTATTGCAAGTGCACCGCCATGAAAAATATCGCATTTGCAACCGGTGAGAAAGGAGAGTACAGATCCCTGATAAGAGCCGAAGCTGATCCGGAAACCATCCTTGGAGTGGTCACTGCAGATGGGAAGAGTCATTTTGGGGACAAAGTTCTTATGGCGTGCGGTGGTTGGGCCACATCTCTCCTTCCTGAGCTGGAGGGTCTAGTAGAGGCTACTTTTGGATCTGTGGGATTGATGCAAATTCCAAAGGACAGAAAGGATCTGTTGAAAAGATTTGATTCCAAGAACTTCCCTGTCTGGAGTTGGGAAATGGAAAATAACGACACGGGTGGAGTCTATGGCTTTCCGCATGACGGGAATGGGCTACTCAAGTTTGGGTTCCGGGCGAAGAAATGGGCCAATTTCACGGACATAAACGGCCGCTTGGTGTCTGTACCTGTCACTGCCAGTACGCCAGAGAGAATGACTGATATTCCATTATTGGCGCTGAACAGATTCAAAACTATTCTTCTGGACAACTTCCCAGAGCTGAAAGGTCTAGAATTCACCAAAACCCGAGTCTGTTGGTACAGCGACTCGTGGGACGACAATTTCATCATCGATTATGTTCCTGGGTACAAAAACCTGGTGGTTGCCACGGGAGATTCAGGCCATGGCTTCAAACATAGTCCAATTATTGGAAAGCACATTGTTGATGTAATCGAGCACAATCAGACGAAATTCGTTAGCCTATTCCGCTGGCGGACACCATCAGGCACTGTTTTCAACAATGTAACTGCTGGAGAAGGCGGAGACCACAATATCGCCAAGTGGCAGCTGGCTACCAATAGAGATTGGAAATTATAAAATGCAAGGATGTATAGACTATAGAAAAATTACCCAAATATCCATTGATTATTGACTAGAGAACGATGCATTTGGGCTGAAAATGAATACGCAGGCCACCAAACGAAGACGCCATGTTAAGAAAAAGGTATCGCGCGCTTGCAACTACTGCAGGAAAGCACATATGACTTGCGATGACTCCAGACCCTGCAAACGGTGTATTGCCAAGGGAACGGCGGATACGTGCGCTGATGCTCCACGGAAAACCAAGAAATACCTACTAGCCGAGAACGCAATACCTAACATTCTAGAGAAGAAGAAAAAACCATTCATGTCGTCAGCCGCAGATATGGAATACTCGACTCTGAGTAGTATTGTGAAACAGGACATTTCTGATGGCCCACAGCCCACTCAGTTCTTCAGCCCATCGGTGAGCAACTCCAATTCCGAAGACCCAATTGAATATTTGAACTACCAACCCCTAATGTATCAGAATCGGCCCCTATTGTCTCCTGAGCCACAGCCCGTTCCGATTTACGATTTGCAGTCCATGGCATCCGTTTGCGACCCCACGACCAACCAGTACTTCATAGGCGCACAATTGACTTTTCCACAGGTCGTCAAGATGATTTCCAACTTCCGTGAACACCATCCACTTGAATTCCAGGAACGCAATAAAAGATCTGCTATTTCATTTTCTGTTGCGATGTCGGGGACAGAAGATCGCCAACCTGCAAATACACCATGCGGTCTGCTTTTCAAAGAGCCGTCCGAGATATACTCGAAGGTTAATGCACCGTTTTCGTACGTGAAGCCGTATCACGACCTCAATCTCTATTTGCGCAACCGATTCCATAAAAGGTATCTCGTGTCCATGTCTAAATCAATGTCTGAATACCGACCGTCGTTTATTGCTGGAATGATTCATTTGAAAGAAGATGATCTGAGATTTGCCGAACAATGTTTCCAGCGCACGTTACTGGAATACGATACCTACATTTCAATTTCAGGCACTCCGACACTTGTTTGGCGTCGAACGTCGCAGATAGCATACGTTGGAGATGAGTTCTGCGTGTTGACAGGATGGACAAAAGAACAGCTACTGGCAAAGTCGACATTTGCAGTCGAAATCATGGACGACAAGTCTTGTGTGGAGTATTTCCAGCTCTTTTCCAAGATCGCGTTCGGTGATTTTCGCGGTGCCACCATGACTGAATGTACACTACTTACTCCCGCAGGCGAGAGCATCCGCACATCGAGCATATGGACACTGAAACGTGACGTGTTTGGAATCCCTATGATGATCATTGCCAGCTTTCTGCCCATCTTGACATGATCGTGTAAAAAGATATAAAATATTGATCAAGCATTACATCACTTTCTCTTATTGTGCCAAAATGGACTTGACAAACTCAACGTAGTCGACCGTTTGCTCATCAGTCACATTGACGCCCTTTAGAAGCTCGTCGACCTCGCTTTCGCTCAATTTCTCGCCCACAGATGTCAAAATATACTTGAGTTCACCGACTCCAATGAATCCTGTGAGGTTCTTGTCAAAGATCTGGAAAGCCTTGATATAATCTTCTGGCTGACCAGCCTTCTTGAATCCACCCTCTCTGTTAACGACCTTGACGAAATTGTCAAAACTCAGCTCGCCAGGCACCGACTCTTGCAGCTCAGAGATCTCTTGCAGGGTGGGATTTTGGCCCACCGATCTGAGTAAATCACCAAGGTGTTCGCTTGCAACTTTGCCGGTGCCTTTCTTGTCAAATAGAGCAAACGCGTCTTTGTAAGCTTTCGTGTCGGACCGCAATGTCAGTATTCCTTAGTCGCCCATGCTTACCATATTATATTTGTTTGTTTGTAATTTTGTTTACACGAAACTAAAGTAGATGGAGTCGTGTCCAACTCATAATATTATTTATGCGATGCCTTCAACAGTGTCTCGTCGTTCGGTCGACCACACCTCACTGCCACCTTGCGCACTACGGATACACCCGCACGACGAAACTATCTTTTACGTGGGAACCTACAAACTAGTCAAGGACGATCTGCGCTACGGGTCCATAGAAGTCTGGAAATGCACCGATAAGCTGGAGAAAATTGCCGACTATCCAACGAATTCAGCTGTACTAGACCTCAAGTTCGACCCTTTTGATGCGACCAGACTGGTGAGCGTGCACTCGAAAGGAAATCTGATAATATGGGCTTTGGGCGATGATTTGGTCCATCTTACTCAAACACTCGATTATCAAGCGTACGAAGAAATAACGCTGATTACTGCTGTTAATTTCCATTCAAAAATCCAAAATCTTGTCACGGTAAGCACAACAACTGGATTGTGCTCTGTGATCAAGCTCGAAGATAAGATCAGCCAAACTGATTTCGGTACCACACACGATCTAGAATGCTGGTTTTCAACTTTCGGCGCATTTCATGGTCTTGAAAACGTTGTCTTCTCTGCTGGAGACGATAGGAACCTAATTGCACACGACATTCGCCAGCCTGAGCTGTCAATCTGGAAAACCAACCGTTTACACGACGCAGGAATAGTGTCTGTGCTAACAGCTACCGATCTTTGGAATCATAAACATCCTTACACCATATGGACCGGGAGCTATGACGATCATCTGAACTCGCTCGATTTGCGTGTTCTGCCTCCGAATGAGCTGATCCCGGGTGTCTCACCGCAAGTCATGCAGAGAGAGGATTTGGGTGGTGGTATTTGGCGATTGATTCCGTCGCCAAGTGGTGATAATAGGGTCCTTTGTTGTGCTATGTATGCTGGTTGCAGAATATTAGCTGGAGAAGACGGCGCTATAGTTTTAGAACAGGAATTCAAAGAAGCCCACGACTCGATGGTTTATGGAGGCGATTGGGTTGGCAAAAATCTCATTACGTGCAGTTTTTACGATCAGGTCGTTCAGGTTTGGGAAAGGAAATAACTATTTACTAATTGCGTGCGATTCCACCCATTTCTTCAGCTTTTCGTAGTCGACCTCACGAGTTGGATCCTCGAGCAACTTTTCATCCACGTAGGTTCCCTGGGCAATCTGGTTCTTGAGGCAAACAATCGATGGGATTTTGGTGACCTGATAGTCGAGCAATAGTCCTTTATTGCCAGGTTCATCGCTCTCAATGTCCACCATATTTACCAGCTTGCTATCGTCGATATCATAAGCAATGATACGTTGCAAAGCCCCCGTAAGCTTGTTTGAGGCAGTGTCACCTCTATAGACGAAATTCATCATCAACGGTGAATGCAGTGGCACCAACGGTTGTAGCTCAGAACGGTCTCTGACAGCAAGGAAGATTCTATTCTTCGGAGTCGATTGTGGTGGATAGATCACAGGTTTCGGCCTCACCAGTGGATTCTTCGAGGATTGGACGTACACTGCAATGGCTCCCAGGGTCAATGTCCCTCCAAGGATCCATTTTTGTCTGTCTGTCAAAGGCATTTATTGAAAGGGTATTGCTCTCTTTAGCTGACTAACCAGTTAAATACCCCTCGCACCCGTTAGTAATTTTTCAGTAAGTCAATTTTGGTAGAAAGCTAGAGCTAAGGAAACAATCGTTAAAGAAAGTTTGAATTGGAATATGGAGACTCCGGACGTGTTTGATCAAATGCCCTTAATTTCTCCAACGATATCGCCGTCACAGGCGATATCGTTGGATGAGTCGGTGACCGAACATCCCCAGCTCAAGCATGAACAGCTCCCAGAGACTCTACCGGTGGTAGAATGCATAGCCCGTGCGAGAATCCCTACCACGCACGGTCCCGAGATCTTCTTGCATCTTTACGAGAACAATATTGATAACAAAGAACACTTGGCTATCGTATTTGGTGAAGACATTCGATCGAAGTCTCTTTTCCGTCGTAGGAAGGGCGAAACCCAGCACGACCGGATGACGAGGGGCGCATACGTTGGAAGGCTTTATCCCGGCCGGCATGAAGCTGATCGGGACGATTTACAAGGAATCGAGCTGCAGTTTGATGAGGACGGTAATGTTATAACAACTAGTTTCAAGGAGCCAACGCTGGTGAGAATCCATTCCGAATGTTATACGGGAGAGACAGCATGGTCAGCCAGGTGTGACTGCGGCGAGCAGTTTGACGAGGCTGGTCGTTTGATGGGCGAAAATGGGCACGGATGCATAGTTTATTTGCGACAAGAAGGACGAGGTATAGGCCTTGGAGAGAAGCTCAAGGCCTACAATCTACAGGATCTGGGCGCAGACACGGTGCAGGCAAATCTGATGTTGAGACATCCAGCCGATAAGCGGAGTTTTTCGCTGGCAACAGCAATTTTATTGGACTTGGGGCTTGTGGAGATTAGACTTCTTACCAATAATCCTGATAAGATCATTGCCGTGGAAGGTAAGAATAGACTAGTTAAAGTGGTGGAGCGGGTGCCAATGATACCACTTGCATGGCAACAGAAGGATGTGGGAATCCACTCAAAGGAGGTGGAGGGTTACCTGCGCACAAAAGTCGAAAAGATGGGACATCTGCTGAGTAAGCCGGGAGAAATAAAATGACGTGAATTGAAAGAAGGAAGGAGCACTTCCGATTTAAATTAAAATATTAAATAAGTACTGTTATTACACGCTCTATCAAGTGTCAATTGGTCGCTTGTCAGCGGACTTTTTACTAATTACTTTTTAGCAAGGCCTCGATATCTGGAGCGATCTTGGGTGGAGTCTTGATGGAGGAGTATCTCTGCACAACGTTTCCGTTCCGGTCAATCAAGAACTTTTCAAAGTTCCATTTGATGCCCTTGAAGCCAAGTAAACCTGGTTTCTCGCTCTTGAGCCACTCAAATACGGGGCTGGCTTGAGGACCGTTTACATCGACTTTCTTCATCAGTGGGAAATCCACGCCGTAGTTTCTGCTACAGAATTCCACAATCTGCTCCTCAGTACCTGGCTCCTGGTGGCCGAACTGATTGCATGGGAAGGCAATAACAGTGAAACCTTGGTCCTTATATTTTTCGTAAAGCTCCTCCAACTCCTTGTATTGCTTCGTAAATCCACACTTGGAGGCGGTGTTAACAACCAGCACAACCTGGCCTTTTAGGTTCTCGAAAGGAAACTCCTTTCCTTTGTTATCAATTGGCTTGAACTCGTAAAACTTAGACATTATCAACAGTGGGTTTTTGCCGTGCAGTGCAAGTAAACCCTTCTTTTATATAAAATGCGCAGCAAGAGTAGCTGGTCTTGGGAGTGGATTTGTTAGCCACGAAATAAACTGATCCCGAATTTTCTTTTCTTACCGAACCCGCATACCGAGCCATCTATTAGTAACCAATTTTGTTCTAGACAATTAATTTTTGCTAACAATACACTAGTCTAATAATGGCATCTAACGGTTTTAAAATCGCCGAAAATAAACTCGTATTTTATGTCCCCGTATATGCAACCTTCCAATGACTCCTTATTTTCTCGATTTCTTGGCCCTGCTTGGTGTCCCATTCACTGGAGCCCGTTTAGCAGGAATACTGCGCTCGTATTCCTTCACCACACATCCCAGCAGCGTTGCACATCGTCTATTGATTTCGGTAGCATTTCGGCTTTGGAAAAAGAAGTCAAATTCGAACAACGGACTTGAGCGAATGTTTTCCAAAATCATTTCGTAGATATTTTCCGTATCGAGCCCAAGTCGATACAGTTGCACCAACAGATACCGATCTTCCTCCTCACTGAATACACGCTTAGACGACGATGACGACGACGATGGCGGATACCTCAAGCTGAGTTCCAACAGCGGAGCCCTCGTTTCTGCCATCTTCCGCCGCAATGCCTCCTTCTGGATCTTAACTTTGCGGATCTTCTCCTCTCCTGCTTCAATCTGCCCAACGTATCTCTCATACCCATCGATGCTTCTAAAATTATCCCAGAACGCTTGAGCATACGCTTGAACCTCTTCGTAAGTCTTATCTTCAAATTCAGAAGTGATGGCATTCATTGCCGTGCGGCCATGCTTTACGTTCAGCGAAATAAACTGGTAGAAGTCACGTCTGCTCCAATTGTGGAATCCTTGAGTCAGCAGATCTGTCTTCAACTGTTCTTCTTCTTCAGTAAGTGCACGAGAATGGTCGATTTCCAGCTGCTCAAGCTGCTGATTCATCTTGCGTTGCTCGGCACTCGCTGTAGACCCTTTGACTGTCTCAGCAGTCTGCTTTGTCTTGCGCTTGTAATAATTTCTCTCTAGATCGTAGATTTCCCATAGTTGTGTGGGAAAAAACTGGTGGTCATATATAGGTGTCTGTTTCAGTGGTTTCACGCCTGGGAATTGGGGTTGCGCAGATCCCGACCTACCACCTGTGTTCAAAACGTCTCTATAATAATTGTCGATGGAATAATTCTCTTTGCGCTCCCGCTTGGCGGGATTGATCCATGAATAAACGTTGCCCAAAGGACCATTAGCCGTGGGCGCTTTCTTCTGGAAGCTCTTACCATCCCATTCGTACAAGGAGTCAGCAGATGATGTGAAATTCTGTAAGTCGTCTAATCCAAGCTTGGAGTATTTGGAAGTGAGCTCCAAGGTCTTCTTTTCCGACTCCATTAATATCTTTTCAATCTCATCGTCATCCAATTGCTGTTTCTGTTCCTCTTCGGATGTGGTCACCTGAGGCCCCAAGACATTAGCAGCTCCATACTGAATCATGTTCAGCAACTCATCCTTAGAATTTCCTTTACTTTTTTCCTGTTGAGAATCCAGGTGTCTTCCTTGTTGAATCACAAGCTGGTCCAGCCTGAGCTTTTGCGAAGCTCTTTCCAAAATCTTCTCCTCAATTGCGTTTTGAGTCACAAGTCTGAACACCTTCACCTGCTTCGTTTGACCAATACGATGCGCTCTATCCATGGCCTGCAAATCCGCCTGCGGATTCCAGTCCGAGTCGTAAAGAAAAACAATGTCCGCAGACGTCAAGTTGATGCCCAATCCTCCGGCTCTCGTAGTCAACAAAAACACAAATTTAGTTGAATCAGGAGCGGAATACTCGTCAATTGCACGAATTCGATCCACATGGTCTGTTTGACCATCAATTCGACAATATTCGAAGCCCCTAAAAGAGCAGTAGTCTTCCAAAATATCCAGCATTCTGCTCATTTGAGAGAAAATTAGCACTCGGGATCCCTGCTCTTTCAGCCTTTTCAACATTTTATCTAACACCTTCATCTTCTGAGAATTGTACACTAAATGCTCGTCCGTGGTATATGGAGGTCCAGGTTCTGCCCCCTCAAATAGATATGGATGATTGCAACACTTTCTCAATTGCATTACAATATTGAGCAACCTAGTCTTGGACTCTCTCTTTCCGTTTGCACCATTGACAGCGTCAATATCTCTCTCTAAAAGCTTTTGGTACCATCTTTTCTGCATTTCTGTCATTCCAACGTAGACATTAAGCTCTTTCTTCGGCAACAGACTCTTCTCAACGTCAGACTTGATTCGTCTCAACAAAAATGGCTGCAGCACTTTGTGCAGCTGCTGCACAATGGTGTCATCTTTATTTGCAGACTCGCCAGAGGAGAACCAATCGTCAAAAGTCTCTGAGTCCGCGAAAACATCCGGAAGCAGGAAATTCAGTAACGCCCATAGTTCATGCAAATTGTTTTGCAATGGGGTACCGGTGATGAGCATTCGATTTCTCGAGTGAAAAGTTCTGATTATCTGAGATAAAAGCGAGTCCTCATTTTTCAGACGGTGTGCCTCGTCAACGACGATGTATTCCCATGCAAATCTCTTCAATGCGGCTTTTTCTCTGATGACTATCTCGTATGAAGAAATCACAACGTCAAAGTTACAGGTCATCAGTCCATTTTTGATAATGTCATTTCTTTGTTGTTGATCTCCAGTTAAAACTAGCGTCTCAACCTCAGGAGTCCATTTGGCAAATTCTCGCTGCCAATTCTCCAAAGTAGATTTTGGAACAATCACCAGATGTGGGCCTGCAACACCCTTGATGTATCTCAAATATCCCAAAAATGCGATGGTCTGTAAAGTCTTTCCGAGGCCCATCTCATCCGCAAGAATCCCAGATAAATTGTTTTGATTTAATGAAATCAGCCAGTTCAATCCTTGAATTTGATATAATCTCAATGTTCCGTTGATATATCCAGGACTTTCTGTAAATTCAAAAGTATCCGAAAACGTTTCTTCTTCATTCAAAAGTTCAGCATCTTCCTCCTTTTCTGTCTTCCTACGTCTGTGGTCTTCAGAAGATATTTTTTGAGCAGTTGGATCCTGTTTGAGCAGTTGCCAAACTTGCGCAAATTTAGGATCGCTAGATGCCTTGCTTTCCAAAAAATGCTGAAACAGACCGGTCAGTCCTAGCAGATATCTGAATCTTGTTGCAGTCTCCTGAACATTGAATGGTTTCTTCTCGCTATCTGTAAAGTACTTTGCTTTCTTTTCTTGTGAACTCAACTTCTTATAATTGTAAATTATGCTTGACTCGCCGCTTGCCTGTGGCACCGGAGAGGTGTCGGTAGATACCGCGGCGCTTGGAATTGACGGATTTTCGGCCATAGATGAGAACAAGAGTTTTTTCCCGGTGATTTTGTTTTTGTACGCGTAATTGCCAACTAGCCACCTTGTACCGCCACGTCACCACCGCCACTTCAAATTACTAATGAAGCCAAAAAATACTTTTTATCTCATAAATGATAGCTATCAATCCAAGAAGGCCAGTGGAAACTCAGCTGCCCACACCTGAACCTGAACATTGTCCAGGTCCTGAGAGTGAGGATGCTGGTAAGGCAGATGCTTGCGCTGGATGTGCCAATAAAGAAATTTGCGAGTCTCTTCCTAAAGGACCGGATCCAGATTTGCCTCTCATTAATGCTCGTCTTTCGAACATCAAACACAAGCTTTTAGTACTTTCAGGGAAAGGTGGAGTCGGGAAATCGACTTTCACATCTATGTTGTCCTGGGCCCTCGCTGCAGACACAAACCTAGAGGTTGGTGCCATGGACCTTGACATTTGTGGTCCATCTCTTCCTAAAATGCTAGGATGTGAGCACGAGTCGATTCATTCTTCGAATTCCGGATGGTCCCCAGTGTATATCAGTGATAATTTGGGAATGATGTCTATCCAATTTATGCTTCCAGACCAAGACTCTGCTATAATCTGGAGAGGTGCAAAGAAGAATGGTCTGATAAAGCAGTTCCTAAAGGACGTGGATTGGGGAGTCCTTGATTATCTCGTGATCGATACGCCACCAGGAACATCTGATGAGCATTTATCTGTCACAACATACATGAAGGAGGTAGGAATAGACGGTGCATTAATAGTTACAACACCACAAGAAGTTGCGTTGTTAGACGTGCGGAAAGAGATAGATTTTTGCAAAAAGGCCGGAGTCAAGATCTTGGGGATTGTCGAAAACATGTCGGGTTTTGTCTGTCCAAGCTGCGGTGGAGAGTCTAAGATTTTTAAGCCAACTACGGGAGGTGGAGAGAAATTGGCCAAAGAATTGGGGATCAAGTTTTTGGGCAGTGTTCCTCTGGATCCACGGATTGGAAGAAGTGGAGATTCTGGGGACAGCTTCCTTGATTTGTATCCTGATTCCCCGGCTAGTGAGGCCATTTTGGATGTCGTTGACGCGCTTAGGGACGAGATCGAAACAAATGATTATAATTAATTGCATCTATCATTACATTACAAACCTATGTTCGTTCTATTTTGGTAATCTGCTTTTCAAGTAATTCATTTCACTTGAAGGCAAGTCCAATCCCAACAATCTTCCTTCGTCGTAGTCCAAAGACCTGTCAAATATAAGTCTAATCACCTCTCTATACATCAACGTTTTGGCAATTTTGATCTTGGGACGGGTTTCCCGCAGAAGCACCAATCCATTGAGTAATTTCTTGACACAGCTGTTCACCTCCTTTCCTTCTGGGTCTTGCTTGAGCTTGATGTACTCATTGTACAACTCTCCACCAATCATCCAATCAGACAGAGGCCTGAAATAGGAAAGTAACTCCTCGAGCTCCCGAAAATTAGTATTTGCAATCACGAAATCAGGAGCCACTTCTGCCAATGTCAACTCATGGGCTTTGTCAAGGGCACCAGCATCGACAAGAGCACGAACAGCTTTCAGAGATTCGCCTTCCTTCTCGAACTTTTTCGATCTGGCTTCGTGCAATAGAGTCTTGGGAAGTTTATACGTTCGGTGCAAGGCATCCAGCTTCATATCATCGTCCAGAAAACTCAAGGAGTCAATATTTAGCTTTATTAACTTTGAGATTTCATTCTCGCAGAGAGCATCATCCTTCAGATGTTCCAGCACAAATAGCGATTCCTCGTAAAGGCCTTGATCGTTAAGCTTTCTGCTGAAGTCCAGGGTTATCTGGTCCACATCTGATAATTTAAGCACCTTGTTCAATTTCTTCACCAATAGAAATTGAGTCAGCGCATCGTAACTGCCAATCACCGTCGACGGTGAATCTAGAAGCCGGAAAACAGAATACAGTCTATCCTTTGCATCTGGCTTCGTAATAGATTTCTCTTCGTAATGAACAAATTCTCTAATCATGGTTGCTAAAGGTTCATTCGTATCTCCATACTTCAACTGAATTAAAAGCACGATGGACCACGTAAGCCCGTTCAGATGACGCACTATCTCATCAGAAAATATTTGTCCTGCAAGAATCTTATAAATCTTGAGAATTGGTATGGGAATGTACTGCAACGTCGCAGAACTAACCCAGTCTTTCAACTGACATTTCGCCAGTCTCCGCACCGTCGGGTCATTGGAGTCGATCAATGTCAGAGTCACTGCCAAATGATTATTAGAAGACTCAAGGGCACATTCAACAGTCTTTGCTAGATCTCCGGAGCACAAGTGGATATATACTGTCTCCAAAGAATTCATCTTGTTTTCGTCTAATAACCTGCTGATCTCCGTAGAATTATAGGTCTGGAGCCATTCAATCAAAAGATCCCTGCGCTGCAAATCTATAATCTGTTCCCTCAAAAGAGGCTTCCCCATACAAGCATCAAGCTCGCGTGGACCCAAAAATGACTCACAATAGCTATCGTCGTGAAGCCTTGCAACTAAATCCCAGAATTCGTATTCTGTGGAGTTTCCGTACGCATCAAGCACAGACCGTAGTGAAATTTGCTCATCAAAGAGGATCAGTGGATACGAATTACTCCTAGCTTCAACATTCATGGTTTCTACCTCATTCTTCAATATCTTCTTCACCAATCTCGTGCTCTCGCTAAGGACCGGCTCAATCCTCTTCCTTTTTAATTTCGAAGAATCTTGGTCAAAAAACAGCTGGTTCATAGTTTTGCTTGACATATCCATTTTTCTTGATTTGTTGAAATCAGTGCTGAAGACACTCTTAAATCCATTAGCCAGTTCCAGCTGCCTTTCCCAGTCACTGTTCGTTTCAAAATTGGCTTGTTGTTTCAATATCATCAAATCTATCTCTTCCAGTTCCGGTTCGTAAGCTCTCACATGCACAAGATCATCGAAAACCGCATCATCAGCAAGCACATCGTCTTCCATCTCGCTCAGTTCCGGATCTGTTTCGTCAGGTCTCTCAATCATAGCAGATCCATCTTCTTCATTATCAATGCTCTCTTCCATCCTCTCATCCTCCTCGAGGTATTCCCATCCTCCAGGAACCGCCATTTGGTCGGCTGTATACGACACTATACGCTTAAATGCATCAGCTTGTTCATGCTTCTTAAGATCTTGTAGCTGGCTTTCACGATTATTCTGCTCTTTGAACTTTTGGACAAGTTCAGCATCGTCCTCATCTTCATCAACCAAACCCCAGATACTGAAGTGTTCGACACTGAATGTGTAAGTTCCGGTAATGGGATCGTAGTTGATAAATTTCATTCCGGGAGTAGACTTGAGCCTGCTGATATGTGTGGGAACTTCTGGGGCTGATGGGTCGGTAATTCTAGTCTTTGTGATTTTATCATAAGGGTAACATTTTTCGACGCTGACAACTGCGGGCAAATTCATCCCATTGCCAGGCGAAGGTTTATCAAGTTCGTCCGGATAAACTTGCAATATCCTCGACCTGAAAACAATATAGTTCCCCAACAGCTGATCTAATTTGTCTTGGAATGCAGAGAGATCTACTGGATATGCGAACGAGACCTGGCCAAAACCTTTGCGACCGGCAGTAAAGTTTTCGACATGCATTAGTTGTGATTGATTCATGCGAGAAAGCTCCGCTATGGAAGGTGAGCACCAGTATCCGTCTGGTGGGCCCTTATTTGAACCTTCTTGCGTATTATCCTGGCCAAGTACAGGTTCATGGTTCTCATCAGATTTTAGAAATTTCGGCTTAAAACTTGAAACAACACGCATAAACCCGCTGGTTCCAGTAGAACTTTTGCCCAAAATCACCTCGTCTGGGTTGATCTCATAGTAATTCTTGAACGTTCCTCTGGGATTCCTGATCACCAATCTTCTATACTCTGATTTGGGAAGTCCAGTGTAGACATCTGAGGCAGTAAGGTGATCTATTTTCGTCCTTTTCGTCTCGTGTGCCTTATCTGTTGTGAAGATCCCACTCACATCTTCCATTGCATATTTCTGGGAGCTAGCGAATGGCTTGGTCAGCCTGCTGAGAAATGAGAGCGACGAAGCACCAGGAGTATCGTGCGATAAAATCGAGGACGTGGATCTCTTGCGCTTCACTTGAGTCTGCTCTAACTGTCGGTTCGGTGTCAACGCCTGTGGCATCTCTGACACTTGCAAAGAAGCCGAGGCAATATTGATTCCGTACGGACTCTGCGAAGGTTGGCTGTTCGGCTGTGCAGCTTGAGCTTGCTGTTGGCCCCCCAACAATCCGCTGCTAGTCGCTTGGCCCGAGGTCTGTGAATTGCCAAAGATGTTTGGTCGAGCCGCGTTGCCAAAGCTAAACCCATTGGGCTGTGCTGAGGATCCAAACATTACCAGCTAGTATAGAAGTCTAAATCGTTCAAAATGTTTGTTTATTCAAAATTTTGTCTATTAGATTTACACATAGTCATGTCTGACAGATTTTTCATGCCACAGGCATTTTGGCCATCACGTCGAAGCTACCGGTTCCGACATTGTTCAGCTTTCCAATCACAATCCGAGCGGATGGAGACTGTAGCTCCTCGCGGTCGTTATCCAGAACTGCTCTCGTCAAGAATTGACAGGTGGTTTCGTACGACATCTTGGTGAAAGACGAAGTAGAGGAATCAATACCCTGTCTATTGAAGGCCAAGTAAGTACCCTCTCTGGTCATGAAGTCAGCAATCAAATCCAAATGTCTGGACGAGACCGAGATGGCGTATCTTCCAAACACATTGTTGATCTCGTTAACAATGGTGTTTCTTGCTGCCTCCACCCCATAGGTGCGCAAAACGGCGGCAACATCGTTCGAGCGAATACCATTTGCATTTATGAATGCATCGTGCTCCCACATGGCATTGAAATTCACACCTTCCGCAACCAATATCCTCCTTCCTTGTTCTGGCTCCGGATGTAAACATCTACCGATCCCTGCAACCTCGCGAACCACAACCGATCTGCAGACAGCCTCAATGATATTCACCATCAGCAACTTCTGCGTGTCCGCACTCAGGTCCAATTTGAAGTCGCACCATGCCCCATTTTCGTCGTCATAATTGAACTGGCTCACAAAGTTGTGGTTTATAATAACCTCTTGCTGCCTACCACGAGCAGCCTCGGACATGTTTTCCTTGACCAGGTTTGACTTAACCACTCGATCAACGTCCATCTTGTCCTCGTCCTCGGACTCAGAGTCCGATTCCGAAGAGCTATCGTCTAAAAGAGACTCGTCATCTGACTTTTCAGCACGGCGCATCGTTTCAACCTCCTCGTCGTCGGGACCATCGTACGAAACAGCCTGCTTGGTATTATTTTTAATCTTGTCGTCATCGGCGTCAGCATCCTCGTCACCCTTCTTGCCAGCTTTAGCTCCAATTTCGGTCTGAGACCGCACAACAGCCTTACCAACAGAAGGCAGAGATTCGTTATTGATTTTCTTCTGTTTTCTCACCTCCTTGACAATGGCAGTCTCCAAAGCCTGGATGAACTTGTTCTTGATAACCTGCTCTAGCTCCTCCTTCGTCACATCGTACTCTTCCTGGTAGTCATCGCAGTCGAAAAACTTCAAGTTGATCTCGTAAGATCGACTGGCCTGTGCTTCCGATGGGTTAGCGGTGGTCTCGACAACCGAAACACTATTCACAAACTCAGAAAAGGTGATTTTCGTGATAGACTTGCAGAAAGCATCCGCAGCAGTGTCATCAACATCGTCCAAAATCGGTAAAGTCATTTGTGGAGTCTTGATCGACGCAGAGGCAGTCATGACAATTTCTCTCAACCGCGGAATACCAAGAGTAACATTTGCAGCGCCATGACCAGCAAAATGGAAAGTGTTTAGAGTCATTTGGGTAGAAGGTTCTCCAACAGACTGCGAGGCAACAATACCAACAGCCTCTCCTGGATTCACCAGCGATCTCATGTATTTCAATTGCATCAAAGCCTTGAACTTCTTCTGGGTCAATCCACCCGTCATCTTGGCCTCTTTGCTTGAAACAAAGAGATCCTGGTTCTCGTCAATGAATTTGTCGAGCTCATTCTCGAACTTGTCTGACACCGATCCCAGATACTTGCTTGGATTGTAGACAGAAACGGTAGGGTCATATTTAATTGTCTGTTCGTAATGGGGCAAAGAAGCTTGTTTCTTGAGCTGCTTGCGGAACTTCTTGTTGTAAGAAATTGCTGTGTCTGTATCCAAATTCTCAATCGTCGAAGGACTGTACTTTTGCAATAGGGAGTTGTAGTTCTCCAGGAAAAACTTGAACTGATACATGTAAGACTCTTTAGTAACATCGATCGAGTCTCCACCGTACAAGAACTGGACAAGCGTACCGTCTGCATTTCTGATAGTGTTGTCGTAGGAAACATGGACACCTTCCAGTTGCTTGGTTAAGCAACGTTGCAAGTATCCTGAATTGGCGGTTTTGACAGCAGTGTCGATCAACCCTTCTCTGCCTGCCATACAGTGGAAATAGTACTCCTGAGGACGAACACCGGAGTAGAACCGATTCTTGATGTATCCACCAGCCCGAACATTAGTCTCAAAAGGCTTGAAACACGGAAGCGTCTTACCAGAAACCATTACTGGCACTCTTCGACCTTCTAAAGCCTGCTGCCCAAGCAGACACATAATCTGCGACACATTAACATTTGAACCTTTGGCACCAGAAAGAGCCATAGTTTGCATAGCATTCGTTGGAAATTTCTTCATCGTACCGTCAGGAACACATCTAGACACCACCTTTGAGGTTATGGCGTTAACCTTGGACTGCGTTACGGCATCCAGAATGGCCAACTTGCCGTCATCTCTAGCAATTTCTTCCAATCGTCTGAGAAACTCGGCGTTACTAGCTTGGACCTCTTTATCCAAGTTTGTCACCTCTGTTGCAGCTACACGGCCAATATCATTGCTCTCCTCCAAAATTTCCTGTCTCCAGTTGTTTCCGTCATCAGTCAGCTTCAGATCATCCATACCACATGTCAGACCCATCATCATATTGTAGTTAGTGAAGAGTCTTCCTAGCACCGATAATGCCTTACCGGCCACCGTAGGACCGTAGACTTCATGCAACGAGTGGATCACACCGTACTGCGAAGCACCGTACTGCGATTTATCCAAGATACCACTTAATAGTTCACCATTCTGGAAGAGCACTTCGTTCTCGTTCGAGCACTCACCCCAGTACTCGTTCTTGATCTTGTTCGTAGACTTAAGGTTGATTCCAGGTAGACCTTGCGGCTTGATGTTTAACAGAATCGTGGTGATAACCTGTTTGCCTGTCCACAGTGGCACAGGCTTGTACACAGCGGGGGCAACCGTAATTATCCTCTTCGCGGTAGCATGGCCATCCTCAGGTCTGATACAGCCGTAAATCAGTTGCTGGTACTTCTCTCTGGTGAAAAATGTGTCCTTGCTAGTCAGCCAAACACCAGCAGAAATGTGGTCCTGAATCAACCCTCTGACCGGGGCACCAGCAGTAGGTGTCAGATACTGCGAATCAGTGTTTGCGAGGTTGAAAGCTTCGGCTCTTGCATTCTCATTTTGTGGGAAATGCATGTTCATCTCATCTCCATCGAAATCAGCATTGTAAGCTCCAGTGTTGGCATAGTGCAACCGCAACGTTTTTTCTCCAGGAAGGACTCTCACTTTGTGTCCCATCATCGAGGCCTTATGCAAAGTTGGCTGTCGATTCATGAGCACCACATCATTGTTCTTGATGTGCCGATACACTTTCTTGTTGATCACGGCTGATCCGCTCGAGGGAGTCAGTAATTGTTTAGCGATAGCCGTCCTCTGTTCCAAGCTCATGCCAATCAACGAAACCAGACTTCCGTCCTCGTTTTGCACCTGAAGAGCACCAGGCCACTTATCTGGACCATTTATCACTGCCTGTCTCAATTCAGCAACATTGTGCACCGTAACAGGCTCGGGATAGGTCAACTTCTTAGCGAAAACCGGCGGAACACCGATCTCATTGGTCTCGATCATGGGGTCGGGAGAAATCACTGACCGTGCAGCGTAGTTCACACGTTTTCCCATCATGTGCTTTCTGAAAAGGCCCTCCTTCTTTTCTAGAGCCTGTTTGATACCAGGATGGGCAGTGTTGCTGTTCTGGTTCTGATTTTTGGTAGAATCTATAAATCCGTTCACATCGTTTTGTAGCGTCACAAAAGCATTCATTAGTCGGTTAAAAGTAATTTTGCGATCCTCAACACTTATCTCCTTGCCCAAAATTGAAAATTGCTCGTTCAGATCTCTAATCATCAACGAAGTTGTTAGAATTTTGGAGAGTAGCTCGTTCTGCGAGTTCTCGTGGACCTCGTCTCCAAGCTTGGATGGCAGTCGAAATCTAGTTGGGGGAACGACCAATGCATGGATGAAAAACATATTAGCAGAAGCTCGTGCGCCACCTAGCGGCTTGGAGTGGAAAAGCACATCCAAGACCCTGTGCTCATTCTTGAAAACACGTTTTAGAATGTTGCATATCTCGGTCGAGAGAACATATTTAGATCCCTCTCTTGGCTGGGAGTAATTTTCTGCTTCGTTGGTGCCATTTGAGTGCGACTTCATCACATCTTGTCTTTTTAGGCCTTTGATTCTATTGTTTGATAGTTGCTTGTCCTTTAGCGGGTTCTCGAATATCTTAGAAAATCCGTCTTTTCTGAATGTTGGGGAGTACATCCCACAATTATCGCACCGGGGTCTGCTTAGAATACGTTTGTAAAAGTCGTAAATGACGCCTTTTCTCTCCTCACCAACAGTAGCAGTCATCACTCCATGCTCGGTCGTCCGCCCTTCGGAAAGTGCTTTGCTAATGCTAACGTCCACAAATTTTTGCCTCTTCTCCATCAGATCAAGATCAGCTTTGGTGTTCACTTTAGCTGGACCATCATCCTCAATAGCTTCGTCTCCATCAAAGTCGGACTCTGAGCGCATGCTTTCAAGCTCAGAAGCTTCGAAAAGTAAGCCATATTGTATCAATTTCAACTGGCACTCGAACCTGTGGATATCAGTAGCTTTGAGTTTGAAATGGTGACAATATAGACAGGAAGATCTCAAAAATATGTACATTTGGTTAAAGAAAAGTGGATTGTAGACAGGAACCGGAAGCTCAATGTGGCCCTGGTGTCCCGGACAGTACTTATCATCAAGACCACAGGTAGCACACTGGTTTTTAAGGAATGCTCCCAAACTCAGATCATAAAGACCTCCCGGCACTGGATGACCCAAATTGTCAAAAACCGTAGGATTGGTGATCTGTTTGGCAGAAAGTTTGCGGATCTCCGGGGCAGTGAGCACCCCAAAGTCCACCGATGTAATCTCAGACCCAACTGGCTTAGAGATATCCATGATGATTCAACAATTAGAAAGCTGGGCCTTGAAATCAAACAATAAAAAATTTACAAAAGATTGAAATTTTTTTTATCACTAAAATTTTTAATCCGGGTAATAACTATATCATATACCTAACACAAATGCAGAGAGCACACCACCTGCTCACTGAATGTCGAGCGCAGTCTTGAGCTTCTTAATTAGTAGCCAATCCTCTCTAGGAACAGTATCTCTGAAAGCTGGGTCTTTGAGAGTATCAATAGACTTTCTGGAGATTAAAGAGTAGAGTGGATCTTTCTCATCAACATGTCTGCCCCATGTTGGCTGTTGGCCGGAAGGAGCTTCT
Organism: Ogataea minuta; assembly: GCA_003706195.2. Classification (NCBI taxonomy): domain Eukaryota; kingdom Fungi; phylum Ascomycota; class Pichiomycetes; order Pichiales; family Pichiaceae; genus Ogataea; species Ogataea minuta. Next base: position 279,872 of record PPKR02000009.1, read on the forward strand.
AATCTCATAGCCACACCGGCATTAGTCTGTCCCTTTCTGACCGACTCTCTGGCTATGTGATTGACTTCCAAGGAGACGACTTTTCCGAGCAACAAAGGAGCGTTCTTTCCGGTGACAGGATCTGGCTTTACCACACAAATTGGGGTTCCCTGCTGAACAACACCTTCAACAACATCCACACCGATGATCATCGGATTCCTTTTATTGATGATCTGAAGAGTTTTAAGAACACAAGGGAAGATGGCGTATTGCTGGTTCTCCTTTCTTCTCTCCTCCAACAGTTTTTGCTGGTAAGCAGTGAAAGCATCAAACAGATGGTAAATGATATCTGCATTGAAGATGGTGACACCTTGTTCGTTAGCATATTGTTCTGCCTCTTTGTCGATCTTCACATCGAAACAGAGCATTACGGCAAACTCCCTGGCCTTGTCCAACATTGCAGCGGCCTTCATCACATCTCTTTTATAGACAGGCCCCAAACCAATAGACATCACGGGGATCTTCATGTCCTTGAGGAAATCCAACAGAGCCTCTAACGAACCAAGCGTCGAGGCCTGAACTGTCACACCTCTTCCAGAAGAGTCCACAGAGTCGAGCAGACCAGTTAAGTCGTCCATCACCTCATCCATAAGCTCATCCTCGTCGTCATCCTCGCCAACAACAAGCAGTCTCGAACCGGCCACAGCCTTTTCGAGATCGTTTGCAGCGATTTTGACACCAAGAGCGGCCTTGACCTCTTTGTGATGCACATATTCGGATTTGATCCGCAATTCTCTTGCGGGCGGCGGAGTCAGAAGCGCTCTGATATTGGTGACAATAGGGCCGTTCATGCCACAAAGCACAATTCGATCGCCCTCTTTCAAAATACCGTTCGATAGAACAACATCAATAGTCGTACCAAGACCTTCAACCACCTTGACCTCCAAGATGGTGGCCTCAACGTGAGACAAATACTTGAGCTGCTTGCTCATTCTCTTCTGGGTCAGCTCCAAGAGCAACCACAGTAAGTCTGGAACACCCTCACCCGTCACGGCAGAGGTTGGCACAATCGAAACGTACCTTGACAAATTGTTGTTCTGGAAGTAAAGCTCGGAGTTCAAACCCTGCTCGGCAAGAGCCACTTTGATAGCAGTGAATCTCGTTTCAAATTCCTGCTGAACAGCTTTGGTCTGCTTCGCAAAAGAGTCACGGAACGAATTGTCTGGAGTAGCTTGCCAGTCGTAAAGTCTGTCAATCTTGTTTAAAGCGACCACGAATGGAGCCTTTCTGTCTCTCAAAAGTCTGATCGACTCCAAGGTCTGCTGCTCCAAACCGTGCATGATGTCAATCACCAAGATAGCAATATTACACAAGGAGGAACCCCTGGTTCTCAAGTTGGTGAAGGATTCGTGACCTGGGGTATCAATAATCAACAAACCAGGCACCTCATACACCATTTTCTCGTACGGAGCCATCACAGCAGTCTTCTGCTTAATGGCCTCCACTGGAAAATAGGTGGCACCAATCTGTTGAGTGATTCCTCCAGCCTCACCACCTTGAACATTGGTCTGTCTGACTTTGTCCAAAAGCTTAGTCTTACCGGTATCGACGTGACCCAATATACAGCAAATTGGCGACCGCAAATTACCTTCAGTGCTGATGTTTCCGTTCCCTGATTTGCTTGCTGGCTGTGGGGACTCCCTAACGATCTCAACAACCTCTGTTTCGCCACTAGACTCTTCCTCATCTTCCTCTTCCTCTCCTTCGTCCTCTTCCTCCTCTTCTTCCTCTTCCTCGGCCTTCTTTTCTTCCTCGTCATCCAATGCAGTCTCCCAATCGGCGGCAACTTCATCGCCATCTTCCTCCAGAGCCATCTTTTCCCAGTCATCAACTAGCTGCTCCTCTTCCGCAACCTCTGCCTTAGCTGCAGTTTCCCGCTCCGCCGTCATCTCTGCCTCAGCAGCTTCATCGTCTTCACCCTCATCTTGCTTTTTGGTGGCCTTCTTTTTTGTGCCGTAAACCACCTTCTTAGGCTTCGGAGACTCACTGCCATTTTGCTTCATCACGCCAGGAACAATGATATTGCTGCTTTGTAACAATTGCTCTCTTCTTCTCTCCAACAATTGTTTTTCTTGCTTCTGCTTCTTTGTCAGGTATTTTCCCTCCTTCTTGAGCTGATCCTTTTTAGCCTTCTCTTTCTCCTTTTTCAATTTTCTGGCCTCCTCTTGGGCCTGTTCCTCCTCCTCCAAACGACGTCTCTCTTCTTCCTCTCTGACCTTTTCCTCCTCTTCCAGACGCTGTTGCTCCTCCTCGGCCTGTTTTCTCAATTCCATCTGCTTTCTCAAAGCGGCAATGCCAACAGTCGCCTTCTTCGTCTTCTTGACAGGTTTCGGAGTCGCAGCAGGCCTCTCTTCAGCCGCAGCGGCCTCGGTCTCCGAAGCAGGCTCTGGAGTCGTAGCTGAAACAGAAGTGCTTTCAGCAGAATCATTATTTGGAGCCTGGGCCTTCTTTCTGTCGGCCAACTGCTTCTTTCTGAGCTTCTCCTTCTCCTTCTTTTCTCTCTCTTTTTCTTTCTTGCTCTTGATGACAGGACCCTTCTGTTGCGAACTCTGAGCCTTGAGCTCCTCTTCCTCCTTAGCCTTGGCCTGCTTTTTGTTTTTGGCCTTCTTCAGGTTCGACAAAAAGTCGTCGGCAAAATCATCGGCCTCCACTGGGGCTGGAGAATCTTCCGCACCAGCGTCAGTTGGAACTGAACCAAATTCTTCGGCCTTAGGCATGTCATTTTCGGCATCCTCTTCCCAGCTGTCGCCACCTTTGACGTTCTTCTTTCCCTTCTTGGCCATTTTTCAACTTTCTATTACTATTTTAATGTGTGCTTGATCAGATCGGATATTCCCAACATACGAGATGTATACTGTAGTATAGCTGAATGCACATCAATTTTCTCTGCGAGTATAATGTCGTGACAACACTTTAAGCTGGAGATTTGTTTGTGACAGGAGCCAAAGATCCCGTTTAGCAAGCAATAATATGGAGTTTAAACAACTTGAAAGTGACAGAGGGCTAAAAAATTTTCAATATACACCACAGACCGTACCGTCGCGTCGCAATAAAATTTTGAAATATTTCTGAAATATTCACTAAGTATTCATTAAATACTGATCATTTTTGTTTAGCTCATCATGACGACGGTAGAGAAAATCAAGGCCATCGAAGAGGAGATGGCCAGAACTCAGAAAAATAAGGCCACGGAGAAACATCTGGGTATGTTGAAGGCTAAAATCGCCAAATTGAAGAACGAGCTGCTGAAGGATGCAAATTCCGGCGGAGGAGGAGGCGGTGCAGGATTTGATGTGAAAAAGACAGGAGAAACGATCGGCTTCATAGGATTTCCATCTGTGGGTAAGAGTACCTTGCTCTCAAAGCTTACAGGTACACATTCTGAAGTCGCAGCATACGAGTTCACAACGTTGACCACTGTTCCGGGTATGATTAGATATAAGGGTGCCAAGATCCAGATGTTGGATCTCCCTGGAATCATCGAAGGTGCTAAGGACGGTCGTGGACGAGGAAAACAGGTGATCGCGGTGGCGCGGTCGTGCGACCTGATTTTCATTGTTTTGGATGTGAACAAGCCCTTGAATCACAAGAAAATCATTGAGAACGAGCTGGAAGGTTTTGGAATTCGATTAAACCGAGAACCTCCAGACATTCTGCTCAAGAAGAAGGAGAAGGGAGGTATCAATATTACCAGTACCGTTGCATTGACCAAGATCGACCACGACGAAGTCAAGGCTGTCTTGCAGGAGTACAGAATGAATTCTTGTGATGTTCAATTCCGTTGTGATGCCACGGTGGACGACCTGATTGATGTGATTGAGGCCAGAAACAGAAGATACATTCCTGCGATTTACGTGCTAAATAAGATTGACTCGTTCACGATTGAGGAGCTCGACTTGTTGTATCGTATCCCCAATGCAGTTCCTATTTCATCGGGAAATGGATGGAATCTGGATGAACTGCTTGACATGATGTGGGATAGATTGAATCTTGTCCGTGTTTACACGAAGCCTAAGGGCAAACTCCCAGACTTCAGTGATCCAGTGGTGCTTCGAACGGGGAAGTGTACTGTGGAGGATTTCTGTAATAAGATCCACAAATCGCTTGTGGATGACTTTCGGAATGCATTGGTGTTTGGAACGAGCGTGAAGCATCAGCCCCAATACGTGGGGCTGAACCACGTACTAGAGGACGAGGACGTGATTACAATCTTGAAGAAATGAGGTGGTTGATGAAAGATATATAACGAAACGTTCAAATGTAATAGGCAGCCAAAAGAAAAGTAAGGATGAAGGTGATGTTGAAGCTTGGCTTTTCAAACACCATCTGTCTCACATCTATCAATTGAGACCCCATTTTTATGTACCTGGTAAATGGAACTGAAATAATTCCTCTGGAATTGAGAAATTGCACCCCAAGATAGAAGCCCAGCGACAGAAACACAAAGAGCGAGCTGAGTTTGCCAACCACCATTCCGCAAACAAGGCCGCACATAGAGCCAATGGACAGTTCCTGATAGTTGAGTCTTTCTCCAAACGATCCATCATATTGTGGCATCGATGCAACATCCTGAGCCGTTTTCTCGAGCTTGAGTGTATTTTGATCACCGAAAGCCACATCGTTCTTGATTTGGTTATGATAGATCCAGTAAGCGGAGCAACTGAGCACACCTAGAGAGACGCCCAGTTTAGGACCCAACTGCTTGGATGTCGGTTTGACCACTGGGCCAGACATAAATCTGGCACGACACAGTGCACTGGAGACAAATTTAGAAGCAATTGGAGTTGGTCTTAGCAGAACTCTTGAAAACATGGCTGGGAAAGAATTATTTGCTATGCTTCTTACCTAATTAGTTGCTACCGCGCCCGAGAATTTGTACCTGGAATTCAAAGCTCCACAAAATCTTTGTAAATCATAATATTTCCTATTTAAGAAGAATGTCACTAATCAGCGATCTGTGATCTGAAAGATAATATGAGTCGTCGTACCAGTTGTCACTGACTTTGAACCGCAACACCTCCCAGTCGTTAGAATTGCTTCCGAATTGGAAATCAATTCTGCTGAAATAATCGGTACTTTGTGTGAATCCGGTATACGTTGCCAGATGACCTATTCTGTTCTCGACAGCTGTTTCTTCAAGCAGGTCTTGAAACTTGAAGTCAGTAGATGAGTGGCTGTATCTTTCAGTGAACGTCGAGTTAAGTTTCGAGACGGGAAAAATCTCCGTGCCAGTGACAATCTTATATGCTCCGCTGGTGTCACCGCTCACCTGGGAATTGAAATCTCCGACTAGGAAGACGGGACAGTTCTTGTGGTCTCTTTCATATGCAGCACGGTATTTGACTAATGCTGTTCCAAGCCTGCGCTCGATGTCAGACTGATCATCCAGATGAGCGTTGAGGACAACGAAAGGGGAACCGGAGTTCTTGTCCTTGAAGTAGCACACAGAGCATGAACGGTACGATCCTGCATCTGGATACTTCGATGGCTCAAGAGGAGTTGTACTCAGCCAAAAAGTGTCACCTGAGATCAACTCAACAGTCTGCGGATTGTAGAATATAGCCTCGTATTCACCGGCTTCCATGCCATCCTCTCTGCCTACTCCATAATACGGCATTCCCAGTAGCTCCCTCAAGTCCTCCACTTGCCTGTGGAGGCCCTCGTTGACGGTGAAGATGTCAACCTGGTTGAATAGCACCTCGTTCTTAACACCGATTCTACGCAAGGACCATGGTTGCTCCGTGAAATTGCTGAAGAAACTGATTTCAGTGTCAACTGGAACAGTAGAGTTTAAGCTTTTCAATGTCTCATCGACTGTAAGGTTGTCTGGTTTAGAATCGTATCTGAGGTTCCAATTCTGTATCCTAATTATAGACTGAGTTTTGACAGGTCGAGGATAGAACATAATCAGAATCGAAGTCGATACTATGAGAACGAGCAGTTTGAACTTGTAGGATGATTCAACAATACTAGTCATTTCGATAGCTCAGAACAATAGCGTTTACAAATTGCATCTAGGTAGATAGTATTTTCCACGCTTGCGATAATAGCTACATTTTTTTACCTGCATTGGATACTCCTGAAACCGCTTTTCTAACCCAAAAAAAACACTTCGTGGGAAGATTCAACGACTACGAATCCTGACGGCACAAAAGCAAGACGGTCGCCATCATTGTACATTCTCTATGATTAGCACACATGGCAACGGCTTTTTGGATGGGCAAGGTGGAGAGAATGGATCTTCGCCGTTGCCCCAGAAGATTTCGTCCAATGGTCGAGAAGTGACAACACGACTAGTACCTTCCAAAGAAAATATCCAGCTGGAGCTCTTAAAGCTTGAGAAATCGCTTCAGCAGGCTGCATCATCACATCAACTGCTCAAGCTTTTGTCTCATATCGAGTCTAAGCAGCAGCAGCTTGACCAGACTTTGCATTCTTTCAGCACCAAAAGACATGTTGCCCATAGCTCGACGATCCGGACATTGGAAATCAATCGAGTCGGGCTTTCTTCTACTCTAAATCATTCGCGCGCGCTCAAGAAGATCACCGAAGATGCCTCGATCTTGAGCTCTAGAATCACAGAGAAAGTGCGACTGCTCGATTCTGAAAAATCTAAAATCAAACTCACGAAAGAGTACGTGGAGAATGTCAAGGTGCTCAAATACGAGGTCCAGAAAGCTGATGCGGCAATCAAACAGAAAGACTGGTTGGCTGCAGTAACCGCCATTGATACAGTCAGAAAACTACCACCAGGATTAATAAACGACGAATTTGTCGAATTCATAGTGCCAACCAGTGATTTGCCAGAAATGCCTGGAAATCTTGTTGACTCCTGGATTTCTGAACTTAATTCCATTTTTGTGAGTGAGTTCAATGAAGCTGCTGTGAACAAGGACGTGCAAAGAATTACCTATTTCTTCCAATTGTTCCCCATGATTGGAAAGAGCGAAGTTGGGCTCAACTGCTATTCAAGATTTATCTGCAATATCATTAGCGAGCAATCCAGATCTATTCTGAGAAGCATACAGGGCAAAAACGATGTCCGATCGAGCTTCTACGCTCAGGTGTTGTTCCAACTGTACCAGACCATTGCAGATATTGTCCACCAGCATTCTCGGATCATCACTCGTTATTACGGCTCTAAAGTGCTTACGAAAATCTTGGCCGCAATTCAGACTGAGTGCGATCTCCAGAGTGGGTTGATCTTCGACACGTTTTGGGATTCTAAAAACCTCAACAGAGCATTGAGCGAAATTAAGAATTATGGCTACCCTATCCTGGTCGGCTCTATTCTAAGTAATCCACAAAATGACGAGGAGCTTGTGGATGAAAATGTTGTCATCTCGTTGGCAGAAATATCAGATCTAATAGATGAACTGTCGACCATGCTCAATCATTGGGCCATGTACTGCAAGTTCTTCGTTGTTTCTTGGAACGAGGCAATTGGAACAGAAGACAAGAGCATAGCTGTTTATCCTCAGCCGCTTTTGCTTAGTACGTTTATGGAAAAAATTCATAAGAAAGTCACCAGAAGCTTTGACCAGCTATGTACATTCGCAATTCGAAGGACTATCGAGAAGGCGTTCTTACTTGAGAATCTGCCAGATCTGACTTTGCAACTTTCACTCTGCGTCAAATACCTGTCTCTTACTTCGAGGTCAAGTGCTCCCGTCACCCAATCTCTTCTGTCATTGACTCCGGAAGACCCACCAGTCACTTCCATGATCGAAGATATAACCATGTCATTGAATTTGATTATGCTACAAACGATCTCGACCGGGGAATTTTTTACTATCAAGAATATGATCTCTAATACAAGAAGGATTCTTGAGAACGACTTTCTCAGCATTCTCAAGAAGAAATTGAACGACTATCAACCTAAAGCAAATTCATTATTATTGACTCCGACAACTATACAAATCCTACAAAATTCACACCACAGGTCTGCCATTCCAATGAGCCAAAATGGAAGCTCTTCTAATATCATAACTCCTCGGAGTGGCACGCCGCCAATAGGAGGCAGAGACGCAAATTCTGGAAATCTGTTCATGAAAAGTGCCACATCTGCGTTGACTGCAGCCATGAACCTCAGTGGTGTGGAGACAGAGACTTCCGACAAGCTTTCACATTATATTATCATTCTCAACTCGATCAGCATGTTTCAGAAGTATCTTGACAAGTTGTCTGACAATCTGGTCACCAAATTAATGAACGACAACTTATTGATTGTTGATAATCAGGAGTTCAGCCAAGTCCAGGCCTCTATGGAGAAAGATCTAGCCACTGAGATTCAGTTACAAGTGGATATATATAATACTGAAGGAACGGAAGATAACCCATCTGTCAGGGACAGAATCAAGTCTGTGATTAAAACTTTGAGTACGTCTTTCACTGAAAAATCAGACCTTGTGTTGAAGGAGCATATCAAAATCATCCTCAATCAAAATATCCGCTCCAAACTGGCCAAAATGGTGAACGACACATTTAGGGAAGGGGACTATCTCATTTCCTCGGATATGCTTTCACTTGGGTCTTCGTCTGACGCTATCATCAACTTCATCAAGGAATGGAACTCGATGATTATTCCCTACCTTACCACAATGACTAGAGAGAACTTCCAGACTCTTATTCAGTTTACAATAGTCAATCTAGCGACGACAATGGAGTACAAAATCTGGATGATGGAAAGAAAATGCAATGAGCTGGGTGCTGCCAAGTTGGAAAAGGACATTTCGACCATTATCAGTGAAGTGACCAAATTCGACTACAGTTTGCGTGACAAATTCATCCGCATCACACAGATTGTCATGATGCTTGGATTAGACGATGACGAGGACCTTGAGGAGTTAAACGACTTGGAATGGGCCCTCACCCCTGCAGAGCGCAACAGGGCAAGAAACCTTAGAATAGATAGAAAGTAATAGACAACGTGTTTTTATTGTTCTAGTATCTATGGTTATATTTGAGGTTCATAATCGTCATTATTATTCTTTTCTGCGTCGTGTTGTTGCTGCGCCAGTTTGGCTTTTCTTGCTGCAAGGATCTGTTCATCTGTTCGTATCTTGAACCGACCTTGGATCATGGCCGAGTTAAACTTCGGATGATTGAGCTCACATTCAGGACCTTTGGGACAAAATCCAGTCAAGTACAAAGGACACATGACTTTCCGAACGTGTCTTCTTTGACATTTAGGGCCGTCGGGACAGTAGCCTAAATTCGAGTAATTGAAACACTCTGCGATCTTCGACTGTGGATCAACATGCAAATAGATGCACTCCGGAGCTTGAGTGCATACTCCATTCTGCGAATAGTAAGCGCATTCTGGCATCTTCTGTAAATTATACTCGTGCAAGAAATCACAATCATCTCCCATTTTGCAAAGACCTCGGAGCCAATACTTGCAAACTATCTTATTATTGAATATCTTCGATGGATGTTTGTTCTCACAATCATTTCCGTTGGGACATTTGCCCGATTGCAACCAAAACTCACAGATAGGTCTATCTGGATTCAATCCCAATCCATACTGTCTTCTCAAGTACGGCTCAAACTTGAACGTCGCCTTGTCGGAGCCAACATTGAACATCCCCATTGTTGGCATCATTCCCAATGGGGGCATCATTGCAGGACCCATCCCTATCGTAGGTTTTTGAGAAACACTCATGATTATCGAAAGGTTTACATTTATCTAGAATTATTTTTTGCCTTTCAATGATGGTCGTGTACCTCTTACACATTTATAATACATTAGCTCGCGTATAGTACACACTATAAAATACACCATTTTGTTTGAATTCTTTCAGGACCTGGTCCCCATTCTTCTAAAGTTATCCAAATACTTGTCAACTGTAGTGCAACCGATGAACCTGCCAAGTCGCAAAATCTTGTCGTGTCTGCTCAATCTATTGATATCTGAAGAGTCTGGACCCAGTAGCTCGTAATTTGCAAGGTATTGGTCTAATGCAACATTAGTACAATTGAAAAGCACATAGATGTTCACCAATAACGGCAGTCCCGCTTGATCGTTTCCTGGATCAGCTCCAGTGCCAAACGGTACTAGTTCGTATTCCTCCTCAACACCGGTACCTCTCGTCCGATTCAACGATCGAGCCAGTCGTTGTTCGATCCGCACAGAAGCACGAGCTTGTAATTTCAATTGTTGATAAAGACTTTGCTGTGTCTGAATAATGCTCTGCAGCACGTGCTGAACCTGATATAATTGCGGTTGGTGAGGTGCAATCTGCTGAACAGTCTGTTGGGCACTGAACAAATTAGACTCTAGCTGCTCTACCTGTTTCTGCATAGTCCTCTGATTTAACCCCCCATTCTGCAAGTCGAGTCGATACAACGGAGTCTGGATAGCAATGGACCTTGATATCGAATCGGAATAGTCGGGTGCTGAGAGATCGCCGTTAGGACCACCTGACGAGACCGAGGAAGTCGATCCGGATCCGGTCGCACTAGTAGAGTTATTGACCATGATACCATTCTCCTGTAACATAGAACTGGGTCCTGGATAGCCAGCAGACCCCAGGTCGCTTCCTGGTGCCAGCCCCATATCCAGCGATCCTGGTCTGTCTGAAGGCCCTGTTCCAGCCGATTCTGCACTAGAATCCTTGCTCTGCGAGGGTGACTGTTGGTGTTGCGATCGGCCAATCCTCGCACGCGACGCATTATGGCTAGCGATACCGTTGGATTTGTTAACGTCGCTGGAAGATGCACCAAATGGCCTGCGTGTAATGGACGAATCTGGCTGGCCCAACCGGTGGGTTTTATTAATGTGTCTGGAAAGATTTGTAGGTCCATTTCGACTGGAATACTTGAAAGTTTTCTCGCAATGAAGACATTGCACATTGGAATACCCTTCCTCGTTGGAAATGTGTCGGAAATGCTGCCATACCCAGCTATTCGGTGGCCGTGGCATAGTAGGATAAATCTAACGGGGTTATTTTTTGTCAAAATATAATTCAGCTATTGAAAGCTGTCAGAAATATACCGGGCACATACTATTAAATTAATACTATACATCTATCGGTCTTTCTTCTCTCTTCCCATGATCTTCCGCCGTCTAATCGTCTCTTTATTCCAGAACTCATTCCTGTATAGTTCCCATTGCTCCCGCATATCAGTGGTGAAAACACGAGGATTCAGCACCAGTTTCACGTCTATCACTCCTCCGTTAGACGTAGCGAGCTTGATCTCCAGTTCCACAAGCCAGTTACGAAACTTCTCTAGCGCTGTCAGATGCACCGGTCGCAGAATGATTGAAATTTGCGACTTGAGAATGCAGATGGGTACTAAAAAACAACTTTTCAGCGCCTCTATTAACACATCGTAGATTCCTATTCTCACCTTCACCAACCGAATATTTAGCTGCCGAAGTCCCTTGTTCGTAATCACCAAGAACTTGCGAGGTCTCGTAATCGTGCGATGATATTCGCCGCTCAGATAGAACAATATCAGAGTCACAGCATCGATTATGAACACTATTTGGGTAGACAATCGAATGTAATTATGATCGACGCTGGATAACAATCTGTAACCACTCAAAAGCAGCACTAAAGTCATCGAGATCAAAAATGACAGATATTTGCGTCTCAATTGCTTCTGTTCTGCATGTTGCTGGCGTAAAGACTCTTCGACAATCAATAGATTCTTGAATATCTTGGCTGTCTGTGATATTTCCGACCCTGTTCCTGTGTCAGGTGCAGAATCTCTGGTCCTCGACCTTGAACTGCTGGCCCGCTTCTTTTGCGGTGTAGTGCTTCGATGTCGTCCGGTACGACTCGGCGTCTTCGTATACTCATTATCGCTCTCTGTATAGTTATTATACTCGGAATTCGAACGGATTGACACGTCGCTGGGCCGTCGTCCCTTCTTAGCAAAGAAAGGAGTCTCCAACCCACGCCCTCGTAACTCGCCAAATGAGTCCCTATGCTGCGAGTAGTACGAATCTGATGACATCGTGAATAGTTCAGGAGCAGCAAGGTCTCTATCAGATCCAAGAGACCAAATATCAGAGTCTGATGAAAGCGCTATATCATCCTCTTTTTCGTTGATTCGCGGTAGCAGCGACGGCGACCCAGACGGCGAGCCTGGTGGAGACATCACAGGGCCCAACTCCGGCGACGACTCCACAGCAGCGTTGTTTCGTGTCTCTTTGTTTGACATAAAAATTTTAATATTTATTATCTATCGAGTTTTCCATTTTTGTTTCAAATGCTAGATTACATGGAATACGTACAAAAATGTTTTCACGAGTCAACCCTCTGGAACCAGAACAATTCATATGAGAGCATTCTTGCCACGTCTAAACAGATTCTTGATTTCCCCATTCCTTCTGGTGTCAAGCTCAATGTCTCCTCCAAAAATACAGAATATAGCTTCAGTTCCGTTAGCCTTTCGCAGGTTGGCAAGCTCGCAGGCTCACTGTCATACCTATACAGCTCTATAGATTTGCTTCCGACTTATTGCGACTCGAACTCCGTGCCTCTGCAGTCTGTTTTCGAAGGTTATCGATTTCTTCCTCCTCTGTTATCTGTGGATTACACGAACAAGCCTATTCTGTTGTATGGAAAAATGTACTTCCCATCTCAATTCCTCGAAGGAATGCTCATCAAAAGACTTTCGGCAAACTCACAATTACTTCTCAAATTCATCAACACGCCAAAGCTCAGTAAGCTAACAAACACAACCACAATCATGAATATATGCTACCAGCGACAATCCGCAAAGTCTGCCCAAGAATTCGTCTTTTCCACCAACGAGCTGCTTTTTGGCATTCGATATCTGTACAATGTGGGCCCTCATAATCCTGCTTTGGATTCTTCGCTCCTATCTGTTGGATGCGAGCTCTGGTACGCTGCCCAATCTCTGGCAACAGGATTGTCTACCGGTCTACGCTATTCAACGCATATAAGTTCTTCCGGCAAACCGCTCACCATGACACTCGTGGTCAACCCGCTATTGGGAGCCATCGAGTCCACTTACGCCATCAAGACTAGTGTCTTGTCCACATTTGTCTCAAAATATATCTTCAACATTTACTCTTATGAAAGTGATCTTTCGCTTGGTTTTCATATTTGGAGGTTTTCAGACGTTCATTTAGAAACCCCAAAAGTCTCTGAGACTCCCCCAAAGACAGATTTCAACAGTCTCGATGAAAAAGAGCAGGAGAAGTTGCTGAACAATTTCATGCTTGTGAAACCATCGAAACTGATGTTGGAAAGCAATTCCAAGCTCTTCAATGACTATCACCAAAATTCTGTTTTTAAAAGCAGTCTTAAGTGCTCTACCAGTCTGAGTAAACAGCGAGTCAATTTGCTTTGGGAAGGAAGATTCAAAGAATGGCTGCTTTCGACCGGCATCCAGTTTGACTACAAGGAGCAGGCTCCAAAAATGCTGGGCTACGGGCTGGAACTCCAGTTCTCATCATAGTGTACATCATTTTTATATATCATGAAAACAACATGCTTTCCACTGTCTTGGCAGCCTTGTCGTCATCAATGGACATCATCGAATCATCGAGTTGAAGCTTGTTCTGCGCCAACTGCAAAATGTTCTCCTCTATGGTATCTCTGCAGATTATTCTATAGACATTGACTTCCTTATCCTGGCCCACTCGGTGTGCTCTGTCTTCTGCCTGTTTGTCATCGTGCGGATTGAAAGATTGGTCGAAAATAATGACGTTGTTCGCGCAAACTAAGTTGATACCAAATCCTCCAGCTTTGGTGCTTAGAAGCATCACAGGCACCTCTTCTGCCTCATAAAACTTGTCTATTATTCCTTGTCTCTCATCCACTGAGGTTTGACCATCCAACCTCAAAAATTTGATTTTGTTAAGGCTCAGCACAGTCTCTAAAATGTCCAAAACTTGAGTGAAGAGAGAGAAAACTAGCACTTTTTCTCCCTTTTCCATCACCTGCTTGATAATCTCTAGCATCTTTTTGACTTTCCCACTCTGGTAGTAAGCCTCAGTGTCTAGCTGAAAGTTACCTAACTGCTTAGGATAGTTGTGACACAATCTGTTCAGCTCAAAATCAGACATCACCTGCATATCCTCAAAAATGTACTCTTTATTGGCATTGTAGTAGTCGTCGCTCTTCATGATATCTCCCGACATCTTCTTCAATTTCGAATCAGCGTAATGGGTCCTAAAAAGAAGCGGATGCAAAGCAGCTTTTCGAAGTTGCATCACCACATTGGTAGCAGTCAACGGCACGCTTGATTTTGGTAGTTTTTTGAGCTCCTCTGGAGACATTAATTTACGTCTCTCCCTTTCTGCTTTGGCATCCCTAGCCTTTTGAACTTCATCCTGATACAAATCTCTTTGGTAATCGTCCATCTCACAATACTCAATGAAATGGTGCTTTGCAGGCAGGTGTTGCATAACTTGGTCTTTCTTTCTTCTCAGCACAAATGGAGCCATCATTGCTCTGGCGTTTGTTATTGCTTGTTGGGAAAGCAAAGGGTTGTAATTGTCTTCGTCGTCGCTATTGGTTTCCTCCTCTGTTTCACGTTGATGCGTCGACTTGGTAGACGCTTTCTGATCAAAAAGAACCAAAAGATCGGCTTTCTTCTCGTTGAAGATATTTGGCAAGATAAACGCAAGCAGAGAGATTAGCTCTCTCAAATTATTTTGCAATGGTGTTCCCGTAAGCAGCAATCGGAACCTTGCGCCCAACTTCATCAACTTGGAGTACCTATCAGAGTTAGAATTTTTCAACATATGACCTTCATCATACACGATCACATTAAAATTTCTGCTCTTCAAAAAAGACTGGTCGTATTTGTGTCCAGTAGCCAAAGTGTAGGTAGTAACGAGCACGTCATAGTTGCTGCTATACATTAGCTCCTCTCTCAGCTCAGCTCTAGCATTTTGAGTTCCGTAGTAAGGAATCACTTTCAGGGACGGAGAGAATTTCTGGAATTCTCTAAGCCAATTCTCCAAAGTGGAAGATGGAACGATAATCAGATGAGGGCCTTCAAACGATTGTTGCTTCAAATAAGTCAAAAAGGCAATCACTTGCAATGTTTTTCCCAGTCCCATCTCGTCTGCCAAAATGCATGAAAGGCGTTTTTGGTACAACAGATTGAGCCAGTTCATTCCAACTATCTGGTAATTTTTCAATTCGAAGCCTTCGGACATGAGAGTAGGTTTCTGGTTGTAGTAGTTCACCTTAACAATCGGAGGCCTGCCTCTAGGTCTAGCATTGGCTCTAGCCATCTTCAGGGTAAATTCTCTATCGTCCATGTCGTCGTCAGAAGTGAATTCATCGTAGCTTCCGTCCTTGGCCTGGGAATTAGTATTAGAAAAAAGAGTCCGGTCTGAATTGTTCATATCGTCCTCATCTTCTGGTTCGCTTTGAACATCAATTTCCACAATCTCGAGTTCACCTTTGTCATTGTGGACATCCACGCCCCATTTGTGGATCGAATGAGTGATGCTCTTTCCAAAAGTCTGACATTTTTTAATGAGAGAGTCCACTGCATCATAACCTCTCATCTTCTTAATACTGGTCTCAACGATCTTTTCGCCGACAGCCTTCTTTCTGACAACCCGTTTTTTCTGAGTAGTTGAAGCCGACTCCTTTTCAGCAAACGTTGCATTTTCCACATCTCCCAATGATCCATACGGTCGGTTATTAATTAAGATCTGTGCAATTGAAGGAGGCACTCCAGCAATATCGACCACATCTCTTTTATCGGCTGTGTTGAGGAACTTTAACACTTTCTCGTCAAACTCAAGGTCCATTGCTTCTCCAACGTCGGATTCGTCCATGCTGTCGTCATCGACCTCCTCAGCTTCATCATCATCCAACAAAGCTGGCTCGTTATCGCTATCCGAGATCGCAATTGCCGGAGGCTGGCCGTCCCTAGTTCCTCTAACCAGCTTCCGCTTTTTAACGGGAGCGGGATCTGGATCTCTTTTTATTTGCGTTCCACCATACCTCTGCAATATACTTGCTTTTTTGTCGAGCTTAACTTTCGAGGAAAACATGTCTGGTTCTGGCTTCGCAGGTGAAGACGAAGAGAGCACAATTTTCTGTGGAGACACGAGTTTGGCTACACCCTTAGGATACATCTCTGAATCTCTTGACAACGAGACGCCCTGAGGCAACGAACTCAAATATGTGGCAGCCTCTCTAAGTGAGCCCTTCGTTTTCAGTGCAGAGAGCACCGTAGCTTGTGATAGGTGGGGAAATTTGTTCTTGAGCGCTGTAAAATTACGCCTGATATCTGAAGAAAGGGCACCTTTTGGTGCCATCAAGGGCTCCTGTGGCAATTTCGCGCTCAGGCTTCCCGCCGATGAGTACGAAAACCGCTCTCTGAGACTCGGAAGTCGTGTGCTGATTTGAATTGGCGATGATGAAGGTTCTGCAGACTGTGATCTGACTCTAATTGGGGACGAGTCCGGCACTTGTACAGGTGACGCCTCTGAGCCAACAGACACGTCCTTTTCCATGCTCATGTCTTCTATGACAATGCTATCATCGCTCATCGTCCTGATTTTGGCAACAAATATCAATAGGGCAAACACTGAATTTGTTTAAACGCGATATTCAAAAGGAGCAAAACGCTTTTTCTGAATTTTTTCTTCCGACGCGTCGATTTCCGTATTTTGAGTCGATATTGTTGTTATATGGGGTTTCGAATCTGGACTTGTGGATCAAACGGCAAGTTTCAATTAGGTTTGGGGGATTCTGAGGATCGAGATGAGCTGAAACTTGCTGTTTTTCAAACTGTCACTGGTAGAACAACCGTACTGGACGTGAAGCCCGTCAAAGTTGCTTGTGGAGGCAATCACACGGTGGTGCTTTTGGAAAATGGAATTGCATATGGCTGTGGATCCAATGAGCAAGCACAGCTAGCCATATCCAGTGCGCGAGCTGAAATTTTCACTGTCATCGATTTGCCTGGCAAGATCAAAGACGTGGTTGCGGGCTGGGAATACACGATATTCGTAACGGAAAGAAACGAAGTTTACAGTTGTGGACAAGGGCTGTCTGGAGAACTTGGAATTGGTATCGGTCGTACGAACTCAAAGCTTTCCAAGCTGGAATTGCCAGAAATGTCACTAATTTCAAAGATTCAATCGTCTATTCATAATGTGGTTCTTCAGCTTGAGAATGGACGCGCATACGGATTTGGAAACAACAGCAAGGGACAGCTAATGGACGGAATCAAGAAAATATGGACACCTGCGAAATTGCCATACAAAATCGAGACCTTTTCACTTGCAAGAGATTTCGCAGTCTACATCGTTGATGGGAAGTTATTGATACGAGGAAAAGACCAATTCCAGATCGCAGAGAAGATTCATGATGTTGAATTGAGTAAAACCAGCTCAATAAACACCATGTGGTCGTCAATACATATTGTTTCAGGGGACACGGTCGAATCTTTAGGGAATAATTCTCATGGTCAGTTATTCCCGACAGATACTATAGAACAGCTCACAACCTATG
The DNA here is from genome assembly GCA_003706195.2 of Ogataea minuta. NCBI lineage: Eukaryota > Fungi > Ascomycota > Pichiomycetes > Pichiales > Pichiaceae > Ogataea > Ogataea minuta. Next base: position 297,379 of record PPKR02000009.1, read on the forward strand.
CTTTTGGTAGCGAGCATGGTCTGGCATTGTCCAAGGACAACAAGGTGTACTCCTGGGGCTGGGGAGAACATGGAAACTGCGGAAAGCATACGAAAAGTCGCACAGGTGTGGTCTTCAACTATCTAAATCGGATTTACGACCGCCAAGACGCGGTGATTGGCATCTATGCAGGCTGTGCAACATCTTGGGTTGTTGCAGAGACCAAATAGCATATTTTCCGTCAAAACTTTATCAAAATTGTCTCCTCAGGTTCTTTCCCATATTCATCTATGTTATGCCACGAATGGCAAACGAAAGATGGAAAATATGTTCTGGGATGTTTATCTAGGACAAGCTGTGTGGGCAAACAGGAAATAAAAGTTCCCGGTTGTCTTCTTTACTATCCATTAAATAATTAAAGAATGAAGAAAAAAATTACGCTCTCTATTTTTAAAATACATGTGGTTCAATCCTCCATTCTGGCAGGTGACCTTTCTCTATTTTTTAGGAAATCAGGAAACAGATCTTCTTCGTCTTCACGATGGTTTCGTCTAGGCGGTGCTTCTCTTTCTCTGTATCTGTCTCGACCTCCACGAGCTCCTCTGGGCCCTCTTGGTCTCCCATTATCCCGCCTTCCAGACACAACCAGCTTTCTGGAAAAATCCCTGTCCTCTTCTATAGCATCTATCTGTTCGCCAGTGATGAGATCTGGGCCTCTGGCTTTGGATGGACCATGTCCTCTGTAATTACGATGCGTTCTCGTTCTTTGGTTAGGGTCTGGCTCCCCATGGATGAGATAGTATCTAGAGTAGTTTCTTGCATTCTTGACCTTCCTATCACCATAATAACTTTGTCGAATGGTCAATCTGACGTTCTGGTCGTTCACTTCAGGATCGTTACTGATATATTCCTGTGCAGGTCTCTCTTGGTCGGGGGAATAGCCCGTAGCCACCTCCGAAAGCAGCGACAGAGCCTCCAAAACTCCGTCTGACTGCTCAAAGACAACATTGATGCTCTTGTCGTTAACCCATTCAAGCTTGTATTTGAACTTGGCGTACTCGTCTCTGTTCTCGAAGGTAAGATTTGGCATCAAAAACGAATCAATGTAAAGCTTAATTGCTCTAGTATCAAGCTCCTCAACTCCAATTAAGAGCAATGCGTTGGGCCTCAGCTCGTTTGGATCGTGTTCCTCGGGCTCGGTTGTGTTGGTCACCACAGAGTCGGATTGAGCATCTGAGGGACTCTGTTCACCTATGTGGCTAAGATGGGGTGGAAGAACAACTGGCTCAACGTCCATCTGAACGTCCATCTGAACGTCCATCTGGTCGTTGTCGTCGACCACGGTGGTGAGTTTACTCGCAAAGTCAGACATAAAGGTCGAAATGTTTTTTGAATTTAGAAGATGCACGACGAGATAGAGCAGAGCTGAAGGTAGACAAGCCTGAAAGGCCAGATTCTCAAAGGTTTTGACGGATTAATTGACGAAACCCTCATTGTCTACATAAGAGCTCTATCTCCTCAGCTTTATTTACAATCTCAAACTACTTCGTTCCTCTATCATATCTGTTCAGATAAGTCTTCTCTATTCTACACTCATTATCATCAATTTTTAGCTAATTGCTTCTCTTGCGGCTCTCCCCGTGGCTCCTCCTGCTGTTCTTCACCAACCCAAAGTACATTATTGCATCGCACAAACAATTCGTCGCCAAGCTCTGTGCTAGTTCCCGAAACCGTGTCGAGCTCCTTAACATCGTTGTCCAAGAGTAGATTCATGTAGTTGTCGACAGAAAGCAGCCTTCCATGATACTCAATGTTGTTGAATTTCAGCTTCAATACCACCTGCTTGTTGACTAACGATTGCAGGTATGGTTTTGGGTTTATAGGCTGGAACGACATGCTATAAATATTCCAGTTAAACTAAAATTTTCAGTCATATTTATAAACGGGTGTAAATTTTGCTGCTATGTAAACTGTCTTCTATCTTTTGATTAGTACATCTATTTGGCACCCTCAGAGCTCGTCAGCGTACGGAACAGCATCTACATCACCAACAACAGCTAAGTTGTATTTAGGAACGGAAACAGTATCCTTAGCAGAAGCAATGTCGATAGAGCTGTCGGAAGCAGCAGAATTGTAGCTGGCCAATGCCTTGTACTTAGACAGACCCTTGGCTGCCTTGATGAGCTTTGCGGTCTCAGCGACCAAAGCACCGGTCTCAGCGCCGGAAGAGGAGGTGATCGAGACGTAGAACAAGGCAGCACCATCGTAAGTGACAACCTTGGCGTCCACAGCGGCAGTGGCACTTGCTGGCAGCGAGGCCTTGACAGAGGCGGCAAGCACAGAGAAAGTGGCTGCATCAGAGGTTGGCACACCAATCACAGCAGTGGTTGGACCAGCTTGTCTGATTCTGGCATCCTGGCCAACAACAGAGCCCTGCTTGGCTGGAGAAGATTTGCCGGCTGGTAGCTTGGAGAGCGAGGACTCGGCAATGAACTTCTTCAGATCTGCCTCGACAACGTTGGAAGCCACAATCTCGACATTTCCGTCCACGAACACAGATTTTGCGTACGATGCAACGTCCTCAGACGTGTATGATTTGCTACCATCATAGTACAATGGCTTACCTAGACCACTTCTGAAAGTAATGGCGTGCAGAGCTTCCAGAGCCTTGAACTCCGAGCTGCTGTTAGCGGCCTCAGCCTCGGACTTAGCAAAAGGAAGGGCAAGCTCGGAAAGCTCGTGTGGTTTGAACAGTGTGCTGGTCACAACGTCACCCAGAGCCGTCACGTAATATGGCAAGGCCTCTTTCAAGAACTTGGCCTCCAGAACAAGAGATTCTCTAGTCACACTAGCCTTGTACTCGCCACCAAGCAATTCGGATTCTCTCTTGAGTCTCAAGCCAGTCTTGGCCTCAGTGTTGAGAAAAGTGGAAGATGCAAGAAGATGGGCCAAACCTGAGGCACTGGCTTTCGAGCCGGCATTTTTCACAATGACTTTCAACGAAGAAACTCCTGATCCTGGAGCCTCAACAGTAGTCACCTTCACTGGCTTTGGCACAGTCGTGGAGAAAGATCTGATCGAAGTCTTAGCAAACATTCTTGCCCTGTTGTACTCGGTATGAAAACTTTTTTAACTACTGTTTGTTATAATTTCCAGCTAATTGGCCAGGCTGAATAACCCACGCACACCGCGCGGTGAGTGCCGGGGAGTATTTTAATTTCGCACGGTGTTATTTTGGACAGCCCCCCGATAGGATCCATAATCCAAAATACTACAAGTCAGGACACTACAATTTTGCATTCCAGGAGTGTATAATGCGCCAGAGTCCTACTAGACACTGAGCGTGGCTTCCATTATCGCAGATGGTGCCAATTCAATCCGTGATGACTTCTCTGGCAGACTCGCAAACTTTTATTAATTATTTTATTGTGATTGGACGATGAGAAATTAGAACATCACCTGTACACCATCTTGGAACTCGAAGATGGCGGTGCAAAATTTTCTTGACTTGTCTCTTGTAGCGGCTTATGTAAGTAGTTTTCGCTTTGTGCTCTAAGAAATTTTTCTTGTTAAAGTCAGATCGATCATGGCTTCCCGAGAAGGGGCTCCTAAAGAACTCCCAGCCTCCATTAAGAGCCAGTCACCAGAATCTTACTTGTTTTCATCATTACTCAAACTTTTTTTGGGCGAACAAGCAGCTTATTTGTTTGGAATATTACTAAATCACAAAAGATTGACATTGTCTCAATTGCAACGGTATTCCAAATTGAAAACGTCTGTGGTCAAGAAAGTGATCGTTTCACTCCTGCAACTTGAATGTGCTGTTTATTTCCAGGAAACAAATTATATTTCCGGTAGATCACAAGTGTTCTATTCAAGCTCGTTTACAGGGTGCTACAAGTTTCTTTATGCCAACACGATCATTAATGATATTCACCGCGATTATTCGGAACTTCATGCTGCAGTCGTTCAACAGGTGTTGGTCAACGGACATTTAACCGCTGGACAGTATGTTAAAACTGTCGAAAGTGAAAGTCGAATTAGAGAGATAGAGAAAGCATTCTCAGTTCTAGTCACAGATAAATGGCTAGTTCCAATAGACCATGGGCATTTGCAAAGCAAATACGACATGTTCCATAAAGTCTTCGAGCAACAAACTGCGATATTCAACGCTGAAAATCGAGGAAAGGTCATTTCACAGTCTAAGAAGCTACAGGTGATCAAAGATGAGACCAGGAAAAGACACCAGCAATTGATGAGCCAGGAAGAGCCCGGAGCTCAAATTTTTGTGAATGACTCAACGTCCATGTACCAAAAAGTCAATCCGGACCTCCCATTGACGTTGAATCTCGATAGATATTTAAAAAGACTTCGGTCTATGCATTTAGTCACCGAGGCACGGCATCGGGTCGGAGACATCTCCGCGAAGTTATATGCATTAATCCTCAACCGCGTGGAGGTCAAATCCACAGACGTGAGCCATTCGGCAATTGAATTGGAAAAATTTCTAGCCAATGTTGGTCAGTCTGCTGTTGGTTTAGATCCTCATTCTGTTGATCACATTCGGGGCAGTCTTGAGCTGAAAGATGAGGAAAGGGGTGTGACCGTTGGCGTGAATGACGTGTACAAAGAATTAGTTCGAAACGGCTATAAGTTTAAAATGTCTTTGAACAGTGTGAAGAACACTATTGCAGACTCGTCGGTTGAATTCGGTCGCAAACGACAGCACTCAAAGTCTCCAAATGGCAACGGAGTGAAGAGAGTAAAGCTGGAAGTCACTGAAGCGCTGGAGAGATTAGAGTCGGACGATGAGGAGTCTGATGATGAAGCAGGGGCAGATGATCCCGATCATCCTGATCCACGTATAATGGCCACTATTATGCATCACTTGAAACTGTTAGCTGCTGATCAGAAGTTCCCTCTTCTTATGGAATCTGATGTCGGTCAATTCCACATTCCGTTCACTCGATTGTCACCGATTTTGGCCAAGCACGTCTTTAAGCAATATGTCAAGACAATAATGGGTCCAGACTCGCTCAAAGTCTTGAATTGCATTGAGGATAAGCGTTTAACGGACGAGAAAATAGTGAGCAAACTCGTTCTGATGAAGGAGGCATCTGTGCGGAATATATTGAGTCGTTTATTGAAATCCAACATTATAGAGTTGCAGGAAATTCCAAAGACTCAGGACCGATCTGCTATGAGGGCAGTATATGCATTTCGGTTCAAACCACAACTGGCAATTGCCATGTTCAAGAAGTCGTTGATGTTCAACATGGGCGAAGTATTGGAAAGACTGGAGGACTTCAAGCTGCAGAATAAGATTTTATTAGACAAGATCAGCCGAGAGGATGTCAAAGGTAAAGAGCAGGAGCTGCTACTTCCTACTGAATTGAAGCAGCTGGAGCATTACTACGAGTATGAGCAAAAATCCATAGCTAAGTTTGGTCGGTTGAGAACTGCGGTGGACGTATTTGAATTTCTAGCGGCATAGGCATTTTAATTGATGTACAATAGTTTATTTTAGTTCGCGTCGGTCGACTGATAAAGATTTAATAAGGTGGACTATTTTTGTTTATCAGTAAAATGACTGACTGATTTGAAAGTTAAAGTTAGCACTTATGTACAAAAAGTATTTGGGACTACAATTTTAGCTTTAAAGAACATAGATCTTAACAGTCAATTCATATACACTCTCTAGGTCAGACTAGATATTCTATCCACCTTTCAGAGGAGCTGAAAACTAGGTGGGTTTGACTTACAATTGGTGGGCTTTCTTATCTGTTTTGCCCTCAAAACATAGCGAAACAAATTTTTGGTTCAGCAAACGCGGTGCATATTACAGCATCTGATACCCACGCTATAAGAGTTACTCTTTGGTTGAAATCGTGTATCATCTAGACAATCTAGTTCCCCTGCCATGACTGCTGTCAAAAGACATTCAAAGCTTCTTTCGGAGAAGCAGTCAGACAAGCTAGCGCAGATAGTCCAAAACTTCTTTATCAAAGCAGCTCATGTTGTCGTACATTCGAGAGTGGCATCTCCTCCAGTGGTATCGCATCTTGAGGAGGAAATCAGCATGCTCAGCGACAGCTATCTGCAGCCAAGATCCAATAAATGGTTCAATCTTGACCTTGGAAATGGAGAAATTTCCAAAGATGAGCTGGCCCTGTGGAGAAATAAAGATATTCTTTCGTTGCCGCCACTGGTTCTTGAAACATACCTTGACTTGAGAGGCTTGAATTCCAATCAAACACTCATGATTGATGACATGATCATCAAAACCAATAGGAAGAGCGAAGTGGTTCTTGAACGATGGCTTGTTGAGTTTGACCTTAACACATTTGATAACGAAATACTCGAGCTACCGAGTATCTACAAAAAGATCATAATATTATTCCGATCACTTTACTTGTTGACCGGTTTATTACCAAGCTCTAAATTGAAAGACAAACTCATGAAATCCGAAAAGGGCATGGACTCGATTCATGTCTCTTGCAGAATTTTGAATGGCGCACAACCTATTACGTCCAAGGGGAGGATAGGTTTGAGTAAGAAACTACTTGACGAAGAAGAACATTTAAGATCTAAGAAGCTGGAACCAATTTTGACGCCGATAGGGGCATTGAGAATTTCAGTCTCTTATAGAAAGAAATGCAACTTCCAAGTCAACGACAATGAAGAATTGCTTTCGTCACACTTCATGCTCGATCATTTACCGATAGTGCAAAATGAGAGCTATGATAGTGATCGAAATAGTCTTACGTCTCCTATGGGATACCGTCAAAATCGCGTGTCCTCTGATTCCATCCAATTGCATGATCAATCACCAAGACGACGCTCATCTACAAGATCTGTGCAGCTTTTTAAAGTTGGCTCTATCAATTCGTCTTCCTCTCCGCCTCCTGGTGGTATTCAAGGCAACCAAAGTATATCATCCTTCAGTACATCAAAGCCAATCCCTGTGACTCTCAACAAAAACAACTCCAGTGCTTCCCTTGTTGCTATGCTCAGACAAAATAGAGAGTCTCTTCCTAAGTCAATTGGATCTGTAATACAAAACCAGTCGGTACAAGAAACCGGACACTTGATGCCTTCTAATTCAAGAAGATTCTCCTCTTCGTTTGGCTCAAGAATCAGAAACATATCAAGCAGAAATAATAGCTTGGAAGGGCAGCTTGTGAGCACTAACCAGCAGGCCTCCACACCTACCAGTAATCCAATACTCCAGAACTTCCGCTCAAGAAACAAATCTCCATCTGTATCATCCACTGAATTAGGGCCTTCCAGTTCCTTGTACGTGGATGATGACCTGGATAGCTTCATGAAGATGCTAGACTCAAAGCCGGACCTTAGGTTTGCGTCGAACTCGCCTTCGGTTTACGATGACTCGCTGGCAAACTTCAAAAACTTCCAGAAATCCAACGACTTCTTTACCTTGGATCATCATAATACACCACAACCTTCTGGTCAGCTTGCGGTGCAGTCTCAAAGCCAAATTTCTCAGCAACAATTATTCAAGAGAACGTTTTCTTACGATAGGTCAAGAAGAGATTCAACCTCTTCTAACTACTCACCATCGTCACAGACGTTGAAGCCTGTACTTCCTGCAGCTATGGTGACTCCGTCAGTAACGTATGCCAAGTTCCATGCTTCATCGGGCTCGCCATCAAATTCATCGCTTGCGCAAATATTGCGGCGTAACTCTTCACCGCCTGGTTCGGCATCAGCTGTGGTAACTGTCCAAAATAGTCTCAGAAGACTCACAAGCTCCTCCCAACACACAAACACGAACTCCACCAACAGCAGCAACCGTCCTGTAAACCCTGAACTTCTCAAACTGAAATCTTTCAATCAAGACGTGTTTGAATCCGATGATGATGACCATGTTGATGGCCATTCTCGACACTCTGCTGGTTTGCGGTCCAGAAATACTGCTCCATCTAGTGGAAATGTTGAGGATGATGAGGACGATCTTCTCTTCGCTATGAGTGATATGACGTTAGCCAAAAACAACCAGGAGTTTTAGTATCTAATTTAGTATGTATCTAATGCATCTCATGAACATCCTTTCAAGGCGATGTAGCCGCTTACATTGCTTGGGTTCAAAACCAAAGCTCTTTGAATTGCTCTCAGTTCTCCTCTTTCAATGTAGGCGTTGCTCAATTCCCCAGCATCAACACTCTTAGAATTCAAAGAAACGTTAAGATGGAAGTGAACATTGAGTCTCTTCCAGGTGTGGGCATCTGCGGGAAACAGAATAGCGTTTCGTTGCCAATAAGTCCCCTTTTCAGAACCTATTTTGAGCTGTAATTGTTCCAGAAAGAACGGGACACTGCTGGTTGTGTCGTCAATACGGTCCTTTAACGATAGCGACTCCAACTCCTCTTTAATTGCCGGATAGAATTCGGCCACGTCGTCGACCAAAGAGATTGATGCAAGAGTCAAAGCCACCAAAAGCGAGCTACCATAGCTTTCGATGTGGTTGAATAGCTCATCAATAGCAGCCTGCTTGGTCTCTTCGGTATTGTAGTCATAAAGAACCTGTGCAATCAGCACCACTATCCGTTGGGAATCTGGGAAGGAGTCTAAAATCCTTTTGAACTCGGACAGGGAAGAATCAAAATCTCCTTGGAAGAAATATGATAAGCCCAAAACTGCTAGTGACGAAAGCATGATTTTCTGGATCTCGTCTGTCAACTCTTCCGCATCCTCTATTAGCTTCATTGACTGCTCGCTTGCAGCAATGGCAGAATCGTACTCCTGAGCCCCCAAATGTATTCTTGACAATTGTGCTTGAGCAGTGGCCAAAGCATTCAGGAGCTCCTCCGTCTTGTCCTCCTCGTATTTCTCTTCCAAAAGATCACACAACTGGTTTGAATATCCAAGACCCGCCTGGAAATCATGCACACGCTCAATTATAGCTGTTGCGACCTTAAGAGCCAGCTTATCTTTAGGATAATACTTCAGGTAGCTCAAAATGGATAAATTAGCCACATTGAGCTGCTGCACAGCATCCAAATTCTGTTCATCAACCTCGCTTCCCACAAGAGTCTTAACCACAGAGAGACTATAAAGAAGCAAAGACAATGGGCTCTTTCCGTTAGACATCACGTGAGCGTGGGTTAGGAGCTGGGAGGCAGCCTTATCGTCACCCTTGGCTTCTTCCACTAGTGCTCTGCCCGTCCAGCAGACCGATTCGCCGGGAGCCAGCGACTGTACACGCAAGAAACACTGATTGGCAAGCTCCATATCTCCATAGTGCATGTACAAGACAGCAAGGTGAGTCCATGGAGCAGGATCACGAGGAGACAATGACGACGCTTTGATGAAGCAATGCTGAGCAACCTTTGGGTTTCTAGCTAGCGAGACCACGCCAAGAGAATTCCAGTAGTCTGGGTTGTCGTTCTCAAGCACAATGGCATTATTGAACGCCTTGATAGAACCCTCTTGCAAGAAGCTGAGCTCCAATCTCAAGTATGCAACCAAGTATGCCACCCCTAAATTATATGCCACTGATGACCTGAGCAACCTTGCAGCTCCATCACCAGTGCTAGACTGGCTGATCCTAGCACTCTGGATCGTATAATAGCAAACCAGTTGTATTTTATCCGAACTTTTCCGCAATTGATCCAGTTCGTCACTGCTATCTATATCAGTCAGCAGCTTGGTAAACTTCATTTCCGGAGTATCCTCAAAGATTTGTCTAAGGTCCTCAAAGGGCACTTTCTCGATGTGGGATTCGACGGTCAGGATGAGTTTTAGAAGTTCCCCTATCGACCTCCACAAACTTGGAGCAGTACGGTCCAAGCTTATCGCCGTTTTCAGTGTGTCAAATGCTTTCAAAGCAGTATCGATTGATCTTGCAATATGTCCATTGCTGATTTCGTAATTCACCTTCATTATCAATGTCTCTGCAAGTCTGGTGATCACACATTTTTCCTCGGGTCTCTCAGCTATTAGGTTCTCCAAGTGAAAAATGCCATCTTGAAACTCTCCCATCTCACCTAGGATAACAGCGAGTAAGTATGTAGCGTGCCAATTGTCAACATCTATCTCCAGAGCTTTGTTGAATACCTTGAATGCAGCATCCAAACGTCCGCGAGCCAGATATCCCTCGCCAAGACCAATCCATGACTCTATATCACTGGAATTTATACGCAGAGAGTTCTGGAATAGTTCAATAGCCTTGCTGCCGTCCTGGCGGTCCAACGATGAACATCCCAGCATTCTGTATGGCCACGAGGCATCCTCCTCTAAATTGAGCATAGCACGCCGTCCTTGCTCGCTCTGGACCACTCGCTGGCAAACAACGTCAACCATTTCCCAATCTTTTTGGGAACTGAAATCGTTGCACAACTCTTTAGCTGCAAGCATATCTCCCGGATTAAGCTCAAAAGCCTTAGAGAAACATTTTAATGCCCTCACTCTGTTGTCATAAAACGTCAAGTAGATATATCCTAACGAGCTGTAAGGTGCAGAAAGTGATTCTGACTGCTTTAGAGCCTCAATAAGAAGATCAAACGCTGACTTGACATATCTGCCAATTAGCTCTTCATCTGGGTTTTCCATCTGCTTCAACTCCATCAAATACGACTCTGCCATTCGCCAGAGTGTTGTTCCCCGAATCTCCAGTGACTGTGGATCAGTTCCATCAATCAGTTTATATGCTTTTTTCAAACCCTGTCTTCCCTTTTCAAATTCACCAATATGAATTATACTCCAACTGTACTCCAAGTTAGCGTGTAAATGGTCGGGAGAATCCTCCAGCACCTTGCCCAATAGCTTCTGGGCTGAATCGTAATCTTTTTGCTCCACCAAAATCAAACCCTTGCCTATTCGTGCCTGGACATCAGTTGGGGAGCTATCAAGGACCGAATTGTACAGTTTCAAAGCCTGTGGGAAATGTCTAGGAGCCTCATAGTAGGTGTATGTTGTTGCAAGATTCAAAAGGGAATCCCTCCTGGCATTTGGAAGCTCTAAGAGTGTCGTTCTTTGCTCTCGAGAAACAAGCGTCACCAGTTGTTTGGCATACCCTAACGCACTCTCATACTCCTTTAAATGCAAATAGTAGCTGGTGACAATCCTGTGGCCTAGCAGTGATTCCGAGCAAACTTTAATTCCCTGAGTCATGAGTTCCACCACGTCAGCCGTCGACAAGTCATCAGGAGCATTGTCCTGATCTGAGCCCTCTATATTCAACACAGCCTCATCGGCTGGTTCATCCTCTGCCTCTTCGTTCACTTTGATATTCTTTAGCAAACGCTTATTCTTCTTTTTGCGGCCACCTTTAACAGTTTCCTCCACTTTTAGATATTCTTTGACCCTTTGCTTGTCAAAGGGTGATATTTCCGATGAAATAAAGGCAAAAAGCACAGCACCAAGCCCAACATTGCCAAAAAGCTTGATGTAGTCTGCCGCAAGTGTCAAGTCCAACGACTGAATAGACTCGAGATCCAGCCAGTCCATATATCGGTCCCAAGCCCGCTGAGACGGATTTTTCACTACCACCATTCCACGAGTCATGTCAAAAACTTCATCGTAATACTTTTGTTTCTCTGCAGGAGGTGCAGCCTTCATCATCTCGTACTTGAGCTCCAAAAGCTTGGCCTCCATTTTCCATCGGTAGAAGTCGTCTGCACAAATATTGATGTATTTTTGACACAAATCAGCTAGCTGGAACTTCTTGTAGGTCGATATGATAATGCGATTGTATTCTGTTTGGTTTTTCTCCGACATGCTGGAAATCCCTGTAAGCTTGCTCTTAAAAATTTGGGCTTTAATGTGGGCTTCTTGTTTATCCTGGACAATTCTAATTAATTGATATAATGCAACTTCAGGCTTTTCAAACATGTCTCCCATCAGATCACCCAGTTCTGAACCAGGCACAATCTGTCGCAGATAAAATTCTTGCAGTTCTGGTATGTTTCTCTTGAACCTCTTGAGATAATCTCGAACTTCTGACACAAGTTCTCGAGGATTGTCATTTTTGGCTACAAGGCTCTGTGCATAGCCTGTGATCACTGTGAAAAATCTGGTATAGTCTGACTTGTCTCGTGCCATTTCTATCATTCCTTTCCATGCTAGTACGTCGTTTGGATTAATCTCTGCAGCCTGTTCGTAAGCTTGGAACGCTTTGTCATCGTCCTTTAACATATGAAGAGCCTTGCCCTTAAAAATATAAGCATAGTAGTTCTTGCTATCATTTTCATCAATGATCTTATCACATAGATATATCACATAGTGCGGATCGTTGTCTTTGAACGACTGACGAGCCGCCTTCAGAAGAGTGTTTGCGGCGGACATGTCTCTACTGAAAGTAAAAATAATTGGTGCAGAGATTATTTTTTGTTTACTTTATTAATATTCTAAAAATGGGAGTAAGTAGTATTTCTGCAACGTCCTAACCTGTTAGTCGAACGAATGGAGCATCAATACGCTTTCCAAAGATCAAGTGGAGCATTTCAAAGCCATATTCAATGTGATTGACCAAGATCACGATGGAAAGATCACTGCAGCAGATCTACAAAATACATACTCCAGCCTAGGACTGAAGGACGAGGGCAACGCCAAAAAGATGCTTGCAGGTACAGGTGGCGATGGTATGGTTTTCAATAGCTTTTTGAAATTGATGGGCACAAAATACGGCAAGTTCAACGATCGTGCCGAGCTTGAACAGGTGTTTTCGGCATTCAAACAAGATTCTAAAACATGCAACGCTGACGAGCTGCGAGAAAGTGTACTTGAAGCAGGTAATAACAACTCAGACGTGAAGGTGGGCAAAACTGAGCTTAACATGGTGCTCAAAACGTTTAGCAAGACCAGTGACTTAACGGGAGAAATTGCTTTCGCAACAGGCAAGTTCATCGACACAGTATCAAATTAGCGACAAGGCAGAGCGAGTCATGATACATTCTAATCTATGCCAAACAATAAATAAAATACAAGTCCACTATTGATCAATGATCAGCTCGTCGACACTCCAGTCTTCATACGAGCTGTCCGGCAAATATCTTCTGATGACTAGTGGGATTTTTCTTTGTGACAGTTCCTTCATGGCAATTTGCAGTGGATCGGTTTCTCCTTCAATGTCCACCAAGACAGGGGCGTTCATGGAGATTTGTAATGCTCTGGTTCCTAAGATTCTAGCTCTTTCGTATTTGGTCATATATGGGGTAGTAGTTCGCTGATCTTTTGGAATGGCCAGAGTCTTCGCCTTTTTGAGAGCGCTCCCATTTGTGTAGGCGTCTGCATCCCCCGGTCCAAGTCCTCCCTTTACAATAGTCTTCCCATCTTCAGTTTCTAAAGGTTCCTCGTCACTGAAATCTTCCCCTTCGCTGAATTCCACGTTATCTTCGGGCTCATCATACTTTTCACCTTTGAATCCATTCTCGTCGAAGTCTGCCATGTCGTGTGAATTGGAGGTCTATTAAGGGCAAACAAACAACACCGTTATTATGGAAAATTTTTGCAAATATATCTATGTAGGTACCGGGTAACACAAGAAGAAAAATATTTAATTCAAGTAGACAAAATATGACATCGAACGGCCCAGTGATGAAAAGGGCGTTAGAAGAGCTTGAAGGGATTGGCCCTTCGAAACATACCAAGGTGGTAGATCCAAAATGTGGGATATTGTCCCCCGAGCCGTCCTCTGCATGCTCCTCCAGGGCATCATCCCGTTCCAACTCTCCATCTCGTATGAAGAAGTATTTCTGCCATTATGAAGGCTGTGGTAAAGGGTACGCTAAACCATCGCTATTAGAACAACATATACGCTCTCATACTAATGAAAGACCGTTCCAATGTGCCGATTGCGGTGAATCGTTCACACGGAAGGATCATCTACAGCGACATATGCTCAAACACTCAGACGAAGACCGCAAACCTTTGCATTGCTCCATCTGTGGGAAGGGAGTCAACACTAACCAGCATTTGAAGCGACACGAAAAAACGCATTTCAAGTCGTTTAGCTGCAATTACGATAATTGCAACGAGGCATTCTATAAGCACCAATCGCTGAAGGCCCACATTAATTCTGTTCATAACTTGGAACGGCTTACATGCTCAGACTGTGGCAAGTCGTTCAGCCGACCGGGCCGCTTGGCTGACCATATGGAAAAACAGCACAGTGATACCGCGAAGTCAATTTGTGAATATCCAGGGTGTTTTAAGGCCTTCAAAGTATGGTCTGCATTGCAATTGCATATCAAATCTGAGCACTCGAAATTGTCGTGCGATTTATGCGGCAAGAAGTGTTCAGGACCGACTGGTCTGGCCAATCACATGAAGATCCACGACGACTCGAGCGCTACCAAGTTGTGGAAATGTGCTGTTTGTGGCCAGCGACATCAAAAGAAGGATGATCTCAGTCGTCATTATGAATCTGAGCATCCAACGGATAAAAGTGTCGAGGAGTTGCAATACTCGCCATTTGCCGATGCCTCGATCGACGCGGTGCCCGTTTCTAAAGGCACCAGCAAGACGTTTGCTAAACAGCTCAAGAGAGGCACTATCGGTTCCATTTTGAACCTCGTGACATCCAACGTGAATGAACGCACTCTTCTCTGTGAACTTTGTGGTCGCGGATTTAAAAGAGATTACGATTTGTTAAGGCATATGGACTGGCATAGCAGGAAAGAAGCGGAAGCAAAATAAGCATCTAAACAATAGTTCTGTTTTATTACGATGAACATGAGGTTATAAAGGGCGAAGTCACCGTTTAAGATCATAGATGATCAAATGAAAATGTAGAATAGCACGGTGAAGATACCGAGCAATGTAGATGGAGTCTTAATCGAGACTGCCTTAGCCGAATAAGAGGTAAGGCTATGAGCACTTGAACCGGATGCTGACGTACTAAGAGTTTTTAGAGTTCCGCTGCCGTTTGAATCGGTAGTCAGAACCACAGCTTGTCCAGGTGGAACATGTGCTGTGAATTTAGTAGTCTGACCATTCGAGTTGGTTCCTGTGAGTGTCGTGGTTGTGTAACCAGTTCCTGTCGGAGAAGTTGCCGATGGAGTCGTGGTTTTTTTGTCATTAGAGTTCGTCGTAGTGTACACTCCAGGTGCCACGGTGGTTGGGACCGCTTCGCCAAGAGAATTGGTAGTGGTCGTCACGTGGCTAGATTTTTCGGAGCTATGAGAAGTGGAGAATATGGTTTTTCCGTTGGAATCGGTCGTCACGAACACATTAACTCCTGAAGGGAGAGTTGTAGTAACCAGCACAGTACTTCCCTGAGAATTGATGCTCGTAAGAACTGTTTTGCTAGACCCAGCACTAACCACTGTTGTTGTTGGAACCTTTGCCACATTTGTGGTGGAGGATTCGTGGTGATCCTCGGCCTTAGAAGAACCCATTGCAGACCCATCAAGAGAAGTATAGGATTCTCCTTCACCGGCTGTCGAAGTAGCAATATAAACCGGAGTAGACGTCGTGTAAATAACAGTGCTTCCTTGACTGTTAGTGGTGGTGATGGTTGTCAATTGCGGAACAGTGGATTGTGCGGTGACAGTGGTCTGAGCTCCTAGTGTACTAGAAGTGGTATCAGGTTTGACCACTCCGCTCGCGGATGTGGCACTGAGCTTGACCGTGTAGAACCAAGAAGTAGCCCTTTTGACCTTCGTGCCAGAGTTGACAGCAATGTAAATATTAAACGAACCAGGTTGAGTATTGTCAATCTCTGTACCAATAATTTCAAAGGTGCTGGGAGAGTTGCTTTGTGACAATATCGAAGATGCGGAAGTGGAGATATCAAAGTTTTCCTCGTCACTGGTAGAATAGGACACAGATCCCTCAGCCATGATACTTGCCGGGACGAAAAAGTCGACCCGAACTTGATCACCATCATAAGTGACAGTGTATGTCGGAGCATCGGTGGATTCGGGACCGATGGAGCTTGGTGACGAGGCTGACAGAGCAGAAGAAACGGAATTCCCTGTCGATGGACTGGTTGCAGCGGAGCCTGCAGGTAAGCTGGTCGCACTGCCAGTCGAACCCGTAGCCAAACTGGTACCCGAAGTAATGCTCAAGCCAGTGCCTGAGCTAATGCTTGTGCCGGAACTTGGGCCTTCAGAAGAGCTGGCACCGGACCTAACAATCGAGCTTGTACCCGAGCTTGATTCACTAGATGCACTTATTGCAGTAGTCTCCGAAGCGGTGCCTGAGCTCGAAGTGATACTAGAGCTAACGGTTCCTGAAGATATAGTACCGGAAGTGGATTCTGTGGATGACAAAATCGCACTGGTACCGGAGCTAGTACCAGAGCTGAGGCCAGAGCTTTCAGATAAACTGGTGCCCGAAGTAGTACCTGAACTAACTGAGCTAGAACCTGAACCAGTACCTGAACTAGAACTAGAGCTAGAACTAGAGCTAGAACCTGAGCTAGTAGCTGAGCTAGTGACTGAACTAGAACCTGAACTGGTAACTGAGCTCTCTGATAAAGTGGAACTCGAAGCGGTACCTGAGCTAGCTGAACTAGAACCAGAGCTAATTGTGCTAGTAACTGAGTTAGAACCGGAGCTTTCCGATAAACTGGTACTCGAACTAGTGCCCGAGCTAACTGAACTAGTGCCTGAGCTAATTGAACTAGAGCCTGAGCTAATTGAACTAGAGCCTGAGCTAGTAATCGAGCTAGAGCCTGAGCTAGTGACTGAACTGGAACCTGAACTGGTATCTGAGCTCTCTGATAAAGTGGAACTCGAAGCGGTACCTGAGCTAACTGAACTAGAGCCTGAGCTAGTAACTGAACTAGAACTAGAACCAGAGTTGGTAACTGAGGTAGTACCGGAGCTTTCCGATAAACTGGTACTCGAACTAGTGCCCGAGCTAACTGAACTAGAGCCTGAGCTAACTGAACTAGTGCCTGAGCTAATTGAACTAGAGCCTGAGCTAATTGAACTAGAGCCTGAGCTAGTAATCGAGCTAGAGCCTGAGCTAGTGACTGAACTGGAACCTGAACTGGTATCTGAGCTCTCTGATAAAGTGGAACTCGAAGCGGTACCTGAGCTAGCTGAACTAGAACCAGAGCTAATTGAGCTAGAGCCGGAGCTAGAGCCGGAGCTAGAGCTGGAGCTGACTGAGCCGGAACCTGAACTAGTACCAGAGCTAATGATTGAACTGGTAACTGTGCTAGAACCTGAACTAACTGAACTAGTTCCAGAGCTAGAGCCAAAGCTTCCGGATAAACTGGTACCCGAACTAGACCCTGAGCTAGACCCTGAACTAGAGCCTGAACTGACTAAACTAGAGCCTGAGCTAGTACCTGAGCTAGTAACTGAACTAGAACTGGAGCTAACACCTGAGCTTTCTGATGAAGTGGAAATCGAAGCGGTACCTGAGCTAACTGAACTAGAACCAGAGCTAGAGCCGGAGCTAGAGCCGGAACCTGAACTAGTACCGGAGCTAATGACTGAACTGGTAACTGAGCTAGAACCCAAACTGACTGAGCTAGAGCCAGAGTTGGAGCCAGAGCTTTCCGATGAACTGGCACCGGAGCTGGTAATCGAAACGCCACTCGAGCTAGACCCAGTGAAAGAACTTGCCACGCTGGTACCCAAGCTGGAGCTGAAGGTAGAGCTGATACCTGAACTGCTAGCCGAACTGGATTCAATCGACAAACTGCTGCTGGAACTAGATGGAGCAATGGATTCCACGGATGATCCTGTTGCACTAGCACCTGAACTGATACCCGAGCTTCCAGAAGAACTGGAACTCGAACTTGTAGCCAAAGTGGCGGGAGATGAGCTTGAAGCAATACTGATTGGGCTGGAAGCAAAAGTGATACCCACACTAGAACCTGAGCTGTAAATAAAGCCAGGTCCCGAGCTAGAAGAAAGAGAGGTTTCAGAAGAGCTGGAAGCTGGACTCGTGATGGAAATCGCAACAGAGCTGGACTCAGCAGAAGAGCTTGTCGCGCTGATGCCCGAACTGGCAAGCGAACTGGTTGCCGAACTAGACCCAGTGGGCAAGCTTGCTGCACTAGTGCCTGAACTTGCGCTTGCGCTTGGAGTAATGCTGAAACTGAGGCCTGTCGAAGAGCTGGTGCCCAAACTTATGCCCGAGGTGGAACTTGGAATCACCAAGCTCGAACTCACGCTGGTACCAGAGCTGGAACCCAAGCTGCTGCCAGAGCGAGAACTTGGAATTGCCACAGAGCTGGTTGGAGTTGCAGAAGCAGAAGCTGGAGGTGGAGGAATTGAAACCGATGTACTTAATAACATAGTAGTTTCTTGGTCAGTGAAAGTAAAGGTGGCTTCGTACGCGGTCTCTGCACGCTTTCTCTTCGCATTCGGAACCATGTATTCGTAAGGCTCAATAGCAAATGCAACGTTGAAAACTCCACCCTCCGAAGAATGGAAAGGGTAGGCCATATTGATAGAAGTATTTGTCAGTTTCGAAAACGAACCTGAAAGAGGAGTCCCATTGAGGTCAAACTCGTAGTAATTGGGCACAAACATCCAATCATTCTTGTTTCCACCAGTGATACCAAATGGAGTGTAACTGGATGGAATATGAATCTCGAACACTCCGATATCGCTAGTCTCATTATGGTAAGCAGTTATAGTTGGATGCACAGGAATGTAAGCCGAACTATTGAGATACACAGTTTCCCCGTTGTCAGACTCGACGGCGGCGTCGGCCATATATATCCCCGAGGTAGTATCCATGGCGTAGAAGGCAATTCGGACACCGAAATCACTGTCCGAAAGGTCGCCAGAGCAGATATCTGGTTCATCAGATGGAGCTGACGACTCATAGAAGATAGAGTTGTCAATAAGCTCGATATCAGCCGGGTCGAAAAAGTCCGGGTTAAATTCCCAATTGGACCCTTCTTCCATACTAACGGTGAATGTACCGTAGCTAGCAGGAATATAGATTCCCCAATAGTAGGTGGTCTCTGAATCGGTGGTTTCCTGAAAGAATCTCATGGCTGCTGTAGGCGTGCATGTGGGCGAGACCGAAGAAGATTGCGTTGAACTGAGCTGCGTTTGTGAACGCGACGTTATTGAAGGGTATGAAGATGGTGGCAGTTGATTAGATGAGAGTGAGGAGCGTCCAGTAGATGTCGAGTAGAAAAAACTTGACGATGACGATGGAGAGTATGGCGGCGATGTCGGTGGCGCCACCGAAGAGCTATTGCTATATTTTCCGAAGGTGATGGGGCCTCCTGGGAGTGCTGCCAAAGCCTGGTGTGAGAGACACACCACAGCTAAGGCTAGTTTCACGATATTCACCATGGTAAAAGCTCTGGAGCTTTCTATTGAACAAGTGAACTAAAGAAGCAGGTATATATAAATGAGGAATAACCTTTGGGGTAAAGACAAACTTCTGTAATGCCCCGAACGATAGTTCAATTTTCTATGCCTGATAAGTCGTCCCAAACTAGAAATGGTCTATTATGGCGAATATGTCGGTAGATCAGAAATGCGTCAGCCATGCAAGGCGGTCCAAACCCGGATAATTGTCTACGTCTGAAGACTTGATAGGCATATATGAGTGCATAACATAAAGCTCGAAGAGGCAAAGGATTGTTGAATATGTTGCCTATGAGACCATATAATGCAAGTGTACAATGCAAGATTTACCAAAAAAAAGAAAATCTGCGAATCTCATCGATTTTAAAGCCTTGCATTATACATATGATGGGTGCTATTTCTAGGCTGACATTGAAAATCTATGAACTTATCCGCCTCGCCCACTGTTAAGATACTGGTCTAGACTATTGCCCATAGTATACTGGATTTCAAGTGCCATATCGTCCTGCCATATCGTCCTGCTTGCTCTCTTCCTGCCTCTGTAGTTTAACCTCTTTCCTATTTCGGTCGTGTTAAAAATCACCCAATATGTAATTTGAGCATCCGATATCTTTCACTTGCTTTTCAGGATCCCGATTGGGATCACGAAATTCCTACCTCCGTCAATTTCTCTTGATTTAACGGCTGTGCTCAAAAATATTATCTTTTAGCAAAAATATGGAACAGTTGGCCTATGCCCCTGCTACTTCGCGCTCGGTCTCCGAGAGTCTTATCAAACGTGCGAAACAATCGCTGGACCACGAAATCCCGCTATATAATTCCAATCGTCAACGAGATCACTATGAATCCCTTGCTGAACTGTATTCGATTATAGTCGCCATCAACGTTTTAGAAAAGTCATTCGTCAAGGACAGATTTCACAATAATGAGGATTATTACACGAACACTATTATGCGCCTTCTGAACCAGTATAGTCTGATCTTAAAAGATGACGAGATAAGCAAAGAGTTCAACGATCTTGGCACTTTCGTGACCCGGTTTCAATTGGATTGTCCATTGGCGATCAAACGCATTCAGATAGGTCTTCCTGCCACCACCACTCAGGTGCATACATCATCGTCAGCTGCAAATCTCTCTGTACAGCCCAGCGGCAGCGAAAGTGCGTTAAAAGGCAAAGCTATTGCAGAGGCGACCGGTTCTTTTATCACCCTCATGGATGCCATCAAATTAAATTACAACACTAAGGAGCAACTACATCCACTCCTAACAGACATCATCACAAGCACAAATAAGGTTTTCGGCAATTACGAAGGTCGCCCGAAACTAGTCCAATGGCTTATCAAGCTGAACAACCTGAAACTAAATGAAATTTTAAGTGACGACGACGTAAAAGAATTCCTTTGGGACATCGATTCTGCATATAAGGGTTTTTTCAGCCTTTTGGAATAGCTGGTACACGCTACATCATTACTACAAAACTAATGTCGTATTATGACATCAAAATTGTGGCCTTTGCATTGCACCAGTACATGAACGCTAATTAGCGTTGGGCGTTGGACGTCTGGAGTCTCGCAATTCAAGAAATCTGTTATGAATAGTCGTCATGGAAGCCAACCTTAAGATTGGAGAGCTTTTGTTCATTCTGGTTCTGGGAGTCCACCTTACACCGCGTTTGAAATCAATAGCTGTATCTGGTGACTCGAAAAATTATAATCTGCAATATTATGGAGATCAGATTATTAAAAAGAAAAATAAATAAACTCTGAGAGCAGTCCTTGAATACCAGCTTTATATACTCCTAGTCTTTCGTTTATCTTTGTCACTCGCTATGTTGGGATATAGAATACTACTGAGCGTTTTCTTCGCTTTAAATACCGTCAATGCTCTTATTCCAATTGAAATTGTTGGCAACCGTTTTATCAAGCCTGCTATTGACGCTAAAGATCCCGGAGAAGTGTTTTTCGTTACTGGTGTGGATTATCAGCCAGGCGGGTCATCCGATTACCAAGATTCAAATCCTAATGATGTGCTATCTGATGCTGAGGCCTGTTACAGAGACGCGTTTGTTTTGCAACAATTAGGTTCATCAGTCAATGTGATCAGAATTTACACGGTGAACCCAGAATTGAACCATGACGAATGCATGTCAATCTTTAACGCTGCTGGAATTTACGTGATTATTGATGTGAACTCTCCTCTCGGAGGCGAATCATTGAATAGATACGATCCTGAGTCCTCTTACAATTATTGGTATCTGGAAAGAGTGTTCAAGATGATTGATGCTTTCAAGGGTTACCCAAACTTGCTTGGTTTTTTCAGTGGGAATGAGGTTATCAATGACGCCAAGTCTGCGGGTGTTGATCCAAAATACCTTCGTGCTGTCCAAAGGGATATGAAGCAGTATATTGAATACAACGCGAACAGAACCATTCCTGTTGGCTACTCTGCGGCTGATGTTTTGGATGATGGGCTCAGAACTGTCACTCTGGAGTACATGCTTTGTGCTATAGATGGCGACGAGAGTGACCAATCAAGATCTGACTTCTTTGGTATTAACTCGTACGAATGGTGTTCTGGTATCTCTGACTGGCAGTCTTCAGGCTACGGTAACTTGAACACTACCATTCAAAATTCCACTATCCCTGTGTTCTTTTCAGAATACGGTTGCATCACCAGAACCCCAAGAACATTTGATGAGGTCAGCGAAGGTGTCTACGGCGGTCTTGTGAACACTTTGAGTGGTGGTCTCGTTTACGAATATTCTAATGAAGCAAACAGCTATGGCCTTACCGATATCAACAGCAGTGGCGACTTGACGTTATTGGATGACTTCAACAACCTCAAATCACAATTTGCCAACTCTAGTATTCCTACTATCTCCTCTAGCGACATTGAGAAGAGAGATGTCGTTGCATGCGAACCCTCATACTTGGAATCGCTTTCTTCTGTGTTTGACGCTGACATTGATCTTCCTGATGCTCCTGATGGGGTTGAGGACCTTATTCTTTATGGTGTGAACAACACCAACATCGGCAAGATTGTTGATATCGAGACTAGGGCCTCTAACTACACCATTTATGACACCAGCAATAAGCAGATCAGCCCTGCCGTGATTTCAGTTGCCTCTACAAACACTATCAACGCGCAAACCGGTATCGTGTCGTCTGCGTCGAAGCCAACCTCGTTGACTAAGGCAACTTCGTCTTCATTGCAAGTGGCTGCTGTTTCTCTAACTTCCTCGAGCTCCAAGGCTTTAGCCAACCAGAACACGCAACATGCAGGTTCTATATGTGCACTGGGCCTTGTGGTGCTAGCTATTTTGTAATTTTGTTTAGTTCAGTTCTTCTATTGTGTACCGAGCCAAAGGATTTTGTTTGCTACAAGTCATGATACGACATAAAAAAAGTTGCAATTCTTTCGCGACATGAAATCATCATCGTTAAATTTGAATCAATATTATATTAAATCATGACTAAAGCCTCAGAAACTGTGTTGGCTATGTTCCTTGTCTCGTCCATATATTTCTCGCTGCTAGTTGGTGTGATTCCATTGCCTGCGGTCATTAGAAAGGAAATTTTACCTGTGGTTCCGTGGTGGGCCCTTGTTTCCTTTGGGTGTTATGCCCTTGGAACCTTGGGTTATGGAGTGTACAGTTTCAAAGACAAGGAGGCTAAATATAATGAGCTACTAGGCGAGATTGCGGAGGCTAAAACCTTTCTGAAAGCAAATGGGGTCGATGTCGAATAACTGTTTCCAAATATATTGAATAAAAATCAATTGCGTTTCCATGTCAATTACAGGTCCATCTAATCTTTATGGTTGGACAGGTTGAGGCGGCTGAGCACCAATCCGTGGTTGGTTCTCCTGCATCTTGGTCCCATGTTTCTTCTTCAATTTTTTCTCTAAATTTGCAAATACTTGCAATCCCAGGGGCATTTCAAGGTTTTGCTCTGCTCCAGATGGTCTATCCTTCACTTCATCAGATATGTATTTGGGCGGGAGATAAGGTGGAGGAGGGTCGAAATTGGCCGGCCATTTTTCCTTGATGTTATCTCCTTGCGCAACGAGCATCTCCACAGCCTTTCTAGTTAATTCTTTCCACTCTTGAAGGTCCTCACTATAGAGTTCCCAGACGCAGTTAACACATCCGCTCATGCAGCAATTATCCGGCTCGATGGGACGGCCGGGCACAACGACACCTGCAATTCTTCTTTGGATATTTCTGTAGGAAACGTCCCTTCTAGACGATTTCGTGGACTTATTTTTGCCCGAGAAACCAAATATCTTATTGATATCTGGATTGTCAGCGTCAGTCTTGGATCTAGTGTCAAAAGTTAGTGACATTGCCTCAATAGATTGCTCGTCTGTTTTTGCCTTTGGACTTCGCGATTTAGCAAGTAGACGATAGAAATCCATCTTATCGGCCTTGCGAAATGCCACTGCCGTTGTAAAAGGTCGAATGATATGTATTCGAAACATGTTAGATCATAATTCTTTCAGATCTGTGCTATGAAAATAAATTTATGTTTTTCTAGCATTTTTGTGGCAAATAATCGAACATTATTCATTATGTCATTAGTAAGTTATAGCTTAGATTGGCAATTCTAACAACCAGGTTCTTAGATTCCACTGTAAGGATGGAATGTTCAGACTAAATACCGATGCGACGTCGGTGTTTGGAAATGTTCTGGATGAATTGGCGTCGAAATTGCCCCCATTCAAACCAGAATCTCTGAGAATCGCAAACAAACCTAGTGATTCAGGCCAGCCGGCGCTGGCTCTTAAAGACCAAACGGTGAGAGGATTGAACTTAAGGCACGGCGAGATGCTTTATTTGACGTACGAGCCTGCTGAGATTGGTGAGTCTGTTAGCTTCAGTGAAGCAACTGAGACAAAGTCTTCAAAGCAAAAACAATTGCCCATCGATGATCTGTACGACAAGGAGGAGGGACTGATTCCAAGAAAAATGACCACCTTTTGCCGGCACACCGAGAAGGGAATGTGTGAGTATTGCTCGCCATTGCCCCCTTGGGATAAGGGATATCAGGAAGAGCACCAAATCAAGCACATATCTTTTCATGCACACATTCACGAATTAAACTCGATTGCTAACAAAAAGGAATCTGCCTCGTCGTATATCTCGCCGCTATCTGAGTCTGATTTCAAAATCAATAAGAATTGTCCTTCTGGACATGAGCCATGGCCAAGGGGCATATGCTCTAAGTGTCAGCCGTCTGCAATAACCTTACAGAGACAAAAATTTCGGATGGTGGATCACGTTGAGTTTCAGGACAGTGAAACCATTAATGAATTCATCAATGCATGGAGATCTTCAGGAACACAGAGAATAGGTTTAATGCTTGGCACTTACGATAAGTATGAGAAGGTCCCATTAGGGATCAAGGCGAAAGTGGAGGCAATTTATGAATTACCTCAGGTTGACCAAGAGGATGGTTTAATTTTGCAGAACTGGGAGGATGAAACAAAAATTCTTTCTTTAGCTACTAAGCTGGATCTCGTGCCAATCGGGATCATATTCACAGACCTGCTAGATGCTGGAGCTGGAAACGGATCAGTTATCTGCAAAAGACACAAAGATTCTTTTTTCCTTTCGTCTCTAGAGGCAATTTTTGCCATCAAATGGCAGCTGAAGTTCCCCAACGTTTGCAAATGGTCTAGTTCTGGATTTTTCTCGTCTAAATTCGTCACTTGTGTTATTTCCGGAAATACAAGCGGAGAAATCGATATCGAAGCGTACCAGATTTCTGAGAGTGGAGAAGGTTTAGTGAAGGCTGACTTGATTGCTCCGTCCACTCATCCAAACGAAGTTTACATTAACGAACAAAATGACGTCAGATATGTTCCTGAAATATTCTACCAGATGGTCAATCAGTACGGGCTAGAGGTTAAACAAAAGGCCACTCCCAGCTTTCCAGTGGAATATTTATTGGTCTCGTTGACGCATGGATTTCCCGAACAATCCTCACCATATTTCAAGGGCGGAGCTACCAAACATTTCCCAATTGAAAATAGAGCGTACCTTGGCGAAGCTGCGTCAATGCCAGAGCTTAAGGAATACCTTCAAGGCGTCAATGCTGATGACATAACCAGTTTAGGTGTTCTCTTAAGCAATTTCCATCTGCTGGTCTATTTTACGATAAATCAAGAAATATTGAGTGGTGCGGAATATGGATTGATCATAGAAGTGGTGCGGAAGCTGGGCAAAGGTGAGGACGCTTTGCCAGAATTGTTGCGGCTGGTCGAAAGTGACGGGTGGAGAACACTACAGACGATTTTACAAGTTGGATACTGAGAGGCGGTGCAAGTGTACGAAAGAAACGTTTATACGAAGTAGTGTATTTTCTAGAAATTTCTGGAGATGTCCATCGAAAAATAAAGTGTCTTTAAAATTTTTCAAATTAAAAAGACAATTTGATTTCATTTGATTTCTAACTGATTTAACATGTCTACTCCATTCGGTGTTGATTTGGGAAATAATAGCACGGTTGTTGCCGTTGCCAAGAATAGAGGTATTGATGTTGTTGTGAACGAGGTTTCTAACAGAAGTACCCCTACTGTTGTTGGATTCGGCATCAAAAACAGAAGTATTGGTGAAGCGGGCAAAACGCAACAAACTTCCAACTTGAAGAACACTGTGGAAAACCTGAAACGTATTTTGGCTTTGAATGCTGATTCGCCAGATTTCGAAATTGAAAAGAGGTACTTCACGTGTCCATTGGTCGACAAAGATGGCTACGCCGCCGCTCAGGTGAGATATCTTGGAAAGCAGGAACAATTCACTTCCACTCAATTGGTCGCCATGTATTTGAACAAATTGAAAGACATTGCTGCCAAGGAGTCCAAGGGCGTTATATCCGACATCTGTCTGGCTGTTCCTGTCTGGTACACTGAGCAACAAAGAAGAGCCGCCGCAGACGCTTGCCAAATTGCTGGTTTGAATCCAGTGAGAATTGTGAATGAGGTGACTGCTGCTGCTGTTGGATACGGCGTTTTCAAGACTGACTTACCAGAGGACGAGCCAAAAAAGGTGGCTTTTGTTGACATTGGCCACTCTTCTTATACTGTCTCTATCGGTTTGGTGAAGAAGGGAGAGCTTAAGATTATCGGATCTGCCTACGATAAACACTTCGGTGGAAGAGATTTTGACAGAGCTATTGCTGAACACTTTGCTGACGAGTTTAAGTCCAAGTACAAGATTGATATCAGATCAAATCCTAAGGGTTACAGTAGAGTGTTGGCCGCCTCTGAAAAATTGAAAAAGGTTCTCTCTGCTAATTCTAATGCTCCATTCAACATTGAATCTGTGATGGATGACGTCGATGTCTCTTCGCAACTCTCCAGAGAGGAACTCGAGGAAATGGTGCAGCCATTGTTGGAAAGAATCCATCTTCCTATCGAGAAGGCTTTGGAGCTTGCTGGTCTCAAATCCGAAGATCTGGACTCCATCGAGGTTATTGGGGGCTGTACCAGAGTTCCATCTGTTAAGACAAGACTTGCTGAGGTCTTCGGTAAGCCACTCTCGTTCACCTTGAACCAGGACGAGGCCATTGCTAGAGGTGCAGCTTTCATTTGCGCTATGCACTCGCCAACTTTGAGAGTTAGACCATTTAAGTTTGAAGACTCCAACAACTTCTCTGTCACATACTACTGGGCCAAGGATGCCGAGGATACTGATCACTTAGAGGTGTTCCCTAAGGGCGGTGTGTTCCCATCAACTAAGCTCATCACCTTGTACAGAACTTCTGATTTTGAGATTGAGGCCAAATACACTCATCCGGAGGAGCTGCCTAGAGGAACCCGTCCAGAGCTTGCCAAATGGAAGATCACTGGCGTTGAAGTTCCTGAAGGCCAAGACTCTGCCATTTGTAAGTTGAAGGTGAGAAACGACCCATCTGGCTTCTACACCATTGAATCAGCATACATTGTTGAGGAGAAGGAAATTAAGGAGCCTGTGGAGAACCCAGAGGCAAAGCCAGAAGACGAACCAGAATACAAAATTGTCAAGAAGCTCGTCAAGACCAAAGACTTGACTATCAGTTTTGAAGGTCTATCGTTGCCAGATGATGTCTTAGCTGAGTTTTTCGAGAAGGAAGGAAAGATGGTTGCAGAGGACAAACTGGTTGCCGAGACCGAGGACAGAAAGAACGCTTTGGAAGAGTATATCTATGAGTTGAGAGGGAAGTTGGAGGACCAGTACTCCAAGTTTGCCTCCGATGAGGAAAAGGAGAAGCTGTCCAAGATGCTTATGGATACGGAAGATTGGCTCTACGACGAGGGCGAAGACGCTTCGAAGGCCAAGTACATCGCCAAGTACGAGGAATTGGCCTCTATTGGTAATTTGATCAAAGGAAGGTACAATGCAAAACAGGAGGAATTGAGACAGGAAATGAGAAGTAAGCAGGAGGCTGCTCAGGCTGCTGCTATGGCCGAGAAGATGGCTGCTGAGAGAGCAGCTCAGAAGGCTGGTGGTGCGAAGACTGAGAAAGAGTCCGGCCAGGATAAAGATGGAGATGTTGACATGGCTGAAGAACTAGATTGAGTTGACGGATAGAAGTATGATTGCCGGGTTCTGATTGTTTTTATTTGCTAGGTTGTTCTAATATATAGTATTACAGGTGAGCAATAAATTTGTTTGGAGAAAAGCTTTGCGTCTATCGACGGGACGACGGTTAGAATATGGGAGTTTGGAAAATTATAGATGGGTTATTACCTTTTACTACGCCTGGAAGAATATAGAAAATTCGGCGTTCAGCAGTTCTGTGTAGTGTCGCAACGTTTGTTGAGAGTGGATTTCAGTCGTCAGAGGTTTCAGTTTAGTTTGAGAGGCCTCATTTGGTTCAGATTATTAAAATAAATAGACGACTCGAAAACAAGGCGATCTAGGATACTACCAACTCGGGGAAAGTATGTCAGCTTTGCCCTCAAAGGAGCGCAAGTCCAGCGGAAATGCTGAATTCACAAAGGAAAATGTGGATGTGATTTCCACAGATGTGCCAAATCCAACAACGTCGAAGTTATCGCTTGCGTTGAAGAATGCCGGTGAGGAGTTGTTAGATCCCCATGAGCATCACTTCACGCAGGAAGCGGAAATCTTAAAGGAAGTTACGCAAAAATTGACCAATCTGAAGGATGAAGACTTAACGAGAGCAGTTCCTGTTTCCGAGCAGGCACCGCAAAAGGCAAAGAATCAGTTATTAGCAGAAGAGGAGGAAGTTGCGAAAGGAACGGCAAACTTGAAAGAATTATTGCAGTCGCATCTAGACGGAGACGCTAATGATGATTCAGATTCCGAAACTGACGTCGATGCTACTAATGAAGAAGATTCGGAAGACTATGTGCCAGGCGGCTATCATCCAGCCTATCTAGGCGAAAGCTATAAAGACGGGAGGTACATTTTAGTGAGGAAACTTGGCTGGGGCCATTTTTCCACAGTCTGGCTTGCAAGAGATACGCATGAGAATAGGCATGTGGCAATGAAAGTGGTGAGAAGTGCGAAGTCTTACCGAGAGACCGCAATTGATGAGATCAAGTTGCTGTCGAAAATTAATCACACGGATCCCGAACATCCTGGTCATGCGCATCTAATCAAATTAGTTGATTACTTCGATCACCAGGGTGTCAATGGAACTCATATTTGCATGGTTTTTGAAGTCCTAGGTGAAAATCTCCTCAGTTTGATCCGCAGATATAAACACAAGGGTCTACCTATTAAGTTTGTGAAACAGATTGCCAAGCAAATACTACTGGCAGTCGATTTCTTGCATCGCCAGTGTGGCATAATTCACACAGACATTAAACCCGAAAACATATTGTTGGAGATTGAGGACGTTGAAAAGCTCGTTAAGTACCTGGAAGACTCGCAGAAGGAAAGAAGACTATTGAGGCGTGTTTCATCGAGGTTAAAGAATGGAGTTCCTGACACTAATCCGTCGCCAATCAAGATGGGAGGTGAGGAGAAGGCACAGATCTCGTTCAGAAAAAGTCGGCATTCCAGCCAGACTCTCGTGACGGGATCCCAGCCTCTTCCATCTCCTCTTAGATCCAGATCGAATTCCTTTTTCGTTTCACCATTGCACAATTCAATTTCTACGTTTGCAGGCAGAAGTTCGGGGAATATTCCAATTCCACAATCCCAGGCGTCTCAACAAGACCTGCAATCATTGTTGGATAAGAGCTTCAAAAAGTCTGATCCTTATGCTGCAGAGCCGCCTCGGGAAGATGAACTGGAAGATGACGATCTGATCAAAGTGAAGATAGCTGATCTGGGGAATGCTTGTTGGGTTTACAGACATTTCACAGACGATATTCAAACGAGACAGTATCGAGCACCTGAAGTAATCCTGGGTGCAGAATGGGGATGTTCATCTGATATATGGTCAATTGGTTGTTTGATATTTGAGCTCTTGACCGGTGATTACCTTTTTGATCCCACAGAGGGGCCTACATTTAGCAAGAATGACGATCACTTAGCACAGATAATTGAGCTGGTAGGCCCCATTTCCCGCAAATTGCTTGAAGCAGGACACAATTCTAAGCGGTATTTCCATTCTGACCTTAAAACCTTGAGACAAATAAAAAATCTCAAGCCTTGGCCACTGGGAAACGTGTTGATGGAGAAGTATAAGCTGAGTGAGACAGATTCGCGCGAGATCAGCGACTTCTTGGGTTGCATGCTGATCACAGATCCCAAGTACAGAATGGACGCTGCTGGGTTGTCCAACCATTTCTGGCTGAACGATTGTAATGTCTACGGGTACATCGACCGTGAGCCTGGCACTAGGGGTGAAGATATAGGTGCAGGCTGGTACAGGGAGGTTCGCAAGCATCATTGAACGCATGTACTATTTTATTCGTAACGTAATGTATATGAAATAATTTGATTGGAAAAACATGTTATTAGATGAGGCCGTAGATAAGATTGTCGAAAAATTAGCCGAGCATGACGACAATCTGGTGGAAGAAATTGATCATCTGGGGACCCTCATGAGGGATTCGAGAAACAGAGAAAATCAAAGAGTCGCAAAGTTAATCCCCGACCTATTGGGGTTGGTTATAGAAAAAAAGGGAAAGCATAATATTGAGCTTCTACAAAGAATTTATCGATGTCTGGCCAACTTCGTTGCTGATTCGGATGAAAATAGGCTTCTAGTGTTGAAAAATGAAAGATCGGATGCATTTTATCATCTAATACGAGAAAACTTGGTTAAGTTGGAGTTTGATCTATATCTTCTCCATTTCATAAACAACCTGGTACTCGATTTTCCTCCAGCAACAGAAGTCCTCACGCGAAAAGGCTTGGATCTTGCTCTAGCTGGTCTAGAAGTAGCAGACGAATGCGAAGATATCTTGTTTAGTCTTTTGGAGGAGTTAGCTACCACGAGTACTTC
Organism: Ogataea minuta; assembly: GCA_003706195.2. Lineage (NCBI taxonomy): Eukaryota > Fungi > Ascomycota > Pichiomycetes > Pichiales > Pichiaceae > Ogataea > Ogataea minuta. The sequence goes on from PPKR02000009.1 coordinate 328,022, forward strand.
ATTGGAACTACTCAGGAAATTACTTGAATCAAGAAGATTCGAGCTTGTGCATGAAATGAGCAAAAGCGATATCAACCTGGAAGATGACCAGAGTATAATACTTGACATGATAGCGTTAATTTCCGCCGGAGAAGATGAACATTCGTTGTTTGAGAGCATAATGAATCTGTCTGCGAACAAGACAAACACTAACGATAAGATAGATGCGTACGTTAACTTATTAGAAGCGGAAAATATGGCAGTTGGAGCATTGGCGATGATATTATTGGGGAATTTCATCATGTCAGACGATCAGCAGAGCTTGGTAGTGGAACGAATCGGGCATGTTAACCACCTCGTCCCCAAACTGCAGGCATATTTAAATGGAGAGCAATACGCATATCTGCAAGCGGTTCATCTGCTTAACAAGGTTATTGGCAATAGCAGCGTGAGACAAGAGATCAAGGAGACTGCTATCGATGCGATGTCCGAGGTCATTGAAACTCTCTATGCCAAACGGGTGTATGAGACTAAATACAAACCGGTGGTCAAGCTTGTTCTTACATTTTTCGTCAAGTATTCCAGCACCTTAACCAAGCAGGAGGCCTTTGAGTTGCAGCAGTTAACAGCGAAGTTAAAGAGCTATCAATGCCTAGACGACGAAATCAATTCTGAATTACAAAAAATCATCTTCAAATTGATAGAAGCCGAAGACAGTGCTCAGCTCGGTGCTTTGGCATTTGTGGGATTTAAGGGCACAGAGGGTGTGCAAAAGGAGCTTGATCTTGCATATTTTATGGAGAAAGTCAAGATTTTAGGGGTTCTGTTGTCTCGGAGTGACATCACAACGGAGTTGTGGTTTCCAGAAGTCTTCGATGATGTCAACGCCACGGTTGAAATACTACGTGGCCAGCCGAACCTGAAAGGTGATCCAAGGCTGCATTTGATCAACAACAATCTTCGTTATGTTAGTGTTAAAGTTGAAGGCTATAAGTCCAAATAATCCAGTTTGCTACCTATTTTAATGATAAAATAACTCTGGGCTTTATATATATTCTACGCAATTGCACACAAATTATTCTTTCTTTGGCTTTTGTAATTGAACCTCGGCAAAAATTCCATGCCAAACCAATTTGTAGTTATCCTGTTCGCCAATTATCCAGGTGTAGAGCAGCTGATTATAAATGATGAAGAAGTACACTCCTAGACCAGTGAAGATGTGCCACCATCCGTGCCCCTCCGTGAATATGCCAAGCGGAAGTCCTAGGAAATTCCTCCGAAGATCTATGAGGTTTGGACACAGCACGTTGTCCATATTCCATATAAAGAAGCCAAACACAAACAAGGAGACAGCCAATAGTAGCATTTTGTACAGAGTTTTTCGAGCCGCTGCGTCGGTCACCTTAGCTTGAGCGGTTCTAATCGTCTTGTAGATCACTCCGAAATTAAGCACTGCGTAGAAAACCTGATGGAAAGCCGGATCCCTAAAAACGAAAATATAGACGTACGTGAATAGAGAAGTGGCGATAAAGGTTCCAATTCTCCAAGCATATTTCTTCGAAGCCGGTTGATCCAAGCTGAAAATGTATCCAAACGGCAGGGCGGTCACATAAACCATTGGAAGCTCGTCCATCAACTGATACTCGTATAGCAGCGTCATATGAAATAGAAATGATCCGACTCCCACCGAGGCGAATCCTAACGATATGAAAATATACAGTGGACCAAATCTGTTCTTGATAGTACTCCACAGATGGCCCATGGCTAAGGCAACAAACGCAAAGTTAGTGAAGCTATTTACCACTTCGGCAATGTATGGCGACAAAATGTAGTTTTCTTCACACCAATCAATAGTAGCTGTCACAGGCCCCCAGTACCCAACATGAGACTCGGGAAGCTTGGGAGGATAGTCGAAAAACACCATTCGTACGAAGTTAAGTCAATTCGTGGAAGACGCGGCACAGATCTTACTCCACAGAAAACGGTTTAATTTATATGCCGACCGACGCGCCGACCGACGCCGTTCGGTAACTCTATTTCATGTACTCTTTATCTTTTGTGTCTCTGGCTTGAGTCTCACTTCAAATGGCATTCCAAACTTCCATATCAGCTCGTACTCATCCTGCACACCACGATACCACACGTTCAATATCTGGTTATACAAAATGAAATGGAAGATTCCCAGAGAAGTCAGAATATGCCACCATCCATGGCCCTCCAAGAGCAATGCACCAAGGGGTAGCCCTATAGCCCTCCTCACTCTAATTATGTCCGAACAGTAAAACATGTCGACGTTCCAAACCAGGAAACCGAATAAAAATTCGAACAGAGAAAATCCCACAAACCTGTACAGGAAGTGTCTCGTGTCCCGATCGGTGACATACTTCTTAACCAGCTTCACTGATCTGTAAATAATCGCAAAGTTTAGCACAGCATAAGATGCCTGGTGGAGCTCGGGATTTTTGTAGACAGAGCAGTAAATATAGGTCAAAGCAGCGATAACAATAGCAGTAGATGCCCAAACGAAGTTTCTATAAGCGGTTGTCTTAGCTTCCAAACCGAAAATATATGCAAATGGGATTGCAGTGACATAGATCATTGGTAATTCATCTAAAAGCTGGAATTCATATTTTAAAGTCATGTGGAAGAGCCAAGAACCTATTCCCACGACACACATCCCGACAGACACAAACACAAACATCAGTCCATGCTTATTTTGAATAGCCGAACGGACCAAATTGAGTGACAGGAAGTAAAAGGAAAGATTCGTGGTGGCGTTCACTATTTCAGCAAAATAGTGTGAAACCACGTAATTCTCCTCGCACCAATCGATAGTGGCAGTGACCGGACCCCAATAACCCTCATGTGGATCTTTGTATTCAAATAGGGATAAATAGTTCAAAACAGACATAGAGTTTAATAGAGACACTAATGAATACCGGTCCAGGATTTTTTTTTGAAGAGCTTATCTCAGTACATAGCAAGTGACTGACTATTAATGTCGCAGATTTTTCGGGCCGAAAAACGGAGATCGGGAGATGCCGTACCATGGAGTAGGGAGGATGGACACTATAAGGTGTTTAATTCTTGAGATCAGGTGGATCATGTCTCTCATTCGACGCCTGATTTCAAGTACAGCCGTGCATTGTGAAGAAGTCAAAAGCACAAGAGAGCCCGACCTTTTTTTCCGGAAGCTTAATTGCAGACCCGGTTTTGCTTGCAACCAGTAGACTATGAAGACAGATTAGAACAAGATACGTACGTCTGAAGGAGCATATCAAGGAATTGAAGATCTCCTACTTCTCCGCTCCGAATGGATGAGTTCGAGATTGTAGACGCGTCGATCGACCTATTAATTTTTTAGTCCCAGTTCTTGTCTAACGAAATAGGTTTGTCTACTTGCAAGATGAATGATCGGCCAGGCGTTGAGGAACGTTTGAAGAGACTGGACAAATTGAAGGTGCTTAAGTCACAGGCTCTGGCGGCTAACAAGAAGGAATTAAAGCGAGAATCGGATAAGCTGAGAAGAGCCCAGAAATTGAAGGCTGAAGTGGCAAAGGCAGATGCCAAGCGAGAAGCTGAAATCTCAGAGCTAAAGAAGGCAGGTATTGACGTCGAGCGAATAAGGAACATGAAATACACTATAGAGCAGGATGAGGCCTGGAACGTAAAGCTAGCAGTTAATAAGACGGCGGCTGAGAATCGAGAATTTCAAAATTTCAAGCAGTTGGCCCGCCAAACATACAATAAGAACGTGAAAACAATAGATATCGTGGACGATGAGCACTACAAGGCCCAAAAACGAATATACAAAGATCTGAAAGACGAGGGCAAATCAGAAGCGGATATCATTTGTGCTTTGACAGACGTTGTCAAAGTCAATGAGATGGTAGCTCAATTGAAAGAGAAGGAATCATACACGGTGAAGAAGCGGAAAACAGCAGATAATAAGCAAAATTTCATCAATGACAAAAACAGGCAGTTCAATGACAAGCTGGATCGACATTACGATGAGTATTTGTCGGACTTAAAGGACAATATCCAGCGTGGCTCGTCTATATGAAGTCAAACATAGTCTGTGTAAGGATGTAAAGTGAACATATACAGTAGCGATCAATCTACGGTTACCCGGATGTATAATTATTTTCAAGAAATTGCCCATACTTTTCAGTCGGTAACCACAACAATTTCTGGTTAAGTGACTAGTTTCTTAAGATTATGTCGGAGCACGAGACCAATGTTGCTGCGGGAGACGAATCCAATGCAACGGCTGTGAATAACTTTATTGACAATGCTGCTGAGCTGAGTGATGGAGACGATAACAATGGAGTTCTTTCTGCTGTCGATTCTTCTGAGGAGGATGAAGACGAGGAGGAGGATGAGGAAGCTCTCCAGAAGGTCAGAGACGGATTCATCGTTGATGACGAAGAGGGAAGCGAGGATGACGACGACGTAGATGAGGAAGAGCGCAGAAGACGCCGTAAACATAAGAAGAGAAAGAGAGAGGCCATGAGGAAGCTTGAGGAGGATGACGAACTGGACGAAGACGACCTTGAGCTCTTGAGAGAAAATGCAGGCGAGCTGCCACCTCATTTAGCTGAGAAGAGCAAGTTCAAGCGGTTAAAACGCGGAGGAAATGATGACGAGTTGGCAGGAACCAACACAAAGGGACTGACTGACATGTTTTCTGACGAAGAAGGCCAGGATGAAGACGACGAGCGAAACGAAGATCAAGAGGATGAGGAAGATGATCTGATGGAAGCATCTAGAAATATGAAACAGCAACGACAGCAAGATCTTGTTGGTGAATTCGACGATTTCATTGAGGACGATGAGTTCTCCGAGGATGACGAAGACCGTGATGAGCGATTGGCAAGAATGAGATCTGCAAGAGCCAAGCAAGCCACGTTTGCCTCCAATTCACAATTTGACCAGGACAAATTGGATGAGCTTTATGAGATTTTCGGCGATGGTGAGGAATACGCTTGGGCTTTGGAAGCCGAGAGCCTTGAAGAAGAGCCAGAGATGGAAGATGAAGTGGACGAGGAGGGATACGTTGTTAAGAAACAGACCAAAGAGAATCAAGCTCTGCACAAGGTGTTTGAGTTCGAAGAGCTAAAGGAGCACCTATTGACCGATAGAGATCAAGAGATCAGAATTACGGATGTCCCAGAAAGATTTCAAAGTTTGCGCGAAAGTATAACTAATTATGATCTAAGCGATGAAGAGTTTCAGGAAAAGCAAACTTGGATCTCCAAGACTTTGCTTGAAGAAAAAAAAACATATTTCCAGGATAAATCAGAACTGGTGGAGCCGTTCGAAAAGGCTGTCGCTCAAGTTGTCTATTTTATATCCAAAGATAACTTGGAGGTTCCAACAATTTGGAACTGCAGAAAAGACTACACATTACACACTTACCGTGAGGAGGGACAGCTCAGGGTGCAGAAATTGTTGACTGAGAACGACCTTTGGAGAATCGTGCAGTTGGATATCGATTACTACTCTCTTCTCGAAAAGAAAAATAATATCAAAAAGCTTTTTGATTCGCTGGATATTGTGGACAATCTCTATGACGAATACATCGACAACACCAAAACGGTGGTAGAGTTGCAGGATTTGCAAGACTACTTGTCTTTTACCTACAGCGCAAGGCACCACGAACTTCATCCGGAAGATCAGAAAAATAAACATAAGTCTCATTCCAAGTACACCATTTTTGAGCGGATCAAAAAAGACGAGGTTTACAAAGTCATCGAGAATATTGGAATCAATGCTGAGAAATTCGGGGAGAACGTGTTCACCAACAATAAGATCTATTTGGTTGACGATATTGACGTGAAAGTGGAAGACCTGGTTCAGCAATGTGTTGAGAATGGCTCATTTTTTGACACTGCTGCGAAGGCAACAAATGCTGTCAAACATATGTTTTCTGAACAGCTCTTTCACAGTCCAAAACTCAGAGCGCATCTCAGACTCGCATTTCAAAACTATGCGAGCGTGGACATCGAATTAACAGAAAAAGGAAAAATGAAGATCACTGAGAGCTCGCCGTATGCTGACTTCAAATATGCAATCAACAGACCATTGGAATCTTTCGCATTTCAACCGGATCTCTTTTTGCGTATGCTTGAAGCAGAATCTTTGGGCCTTGTTAGGATCAGGATTGGGTTAAAAAACGCTTTTGAGAATTTCGCCGATCATCTTTTTTCTTTTCTATCCTCCGATGGTACATCTGACTTGAGTAACTCGTGGAACACTCTCAGAAAGCAGTGCTTAGAGATTACCTTGAAAAAGCTTGTTCCCGCGGTGACTTTGGATGTGAAGGAAAGACTCAGAGGAATTTGCGAGAGAACATTGTTCTACGAACTTAGAGAGGGCTTCATGGACAAAGTTGACCAAGCCCCTTACCATCCCGTTCCCACTGCAAAAGGAACTATTCCTAAAGTTCTTGCAATTTCTAATGGTGATGGAAAGCGTGACTCTGCGATTATTGCGGTGGCTTTGGACTATGATGGATCTGTTTCAGAGCACATCAAATTTGAAGAAAACTACAGACACAATGACTTTGAAAAACGGCTCCTCGAGATTATCAATAAATTTAAGCCAGAGGTTATTGCAGTTTCAAGTTATAGTGTTGAGCTCTCTCAAGTTTTCAGGAAAATTCAAGATATCATCAGGCTCAACAACCTAACGGTTGAAATTGACGTGGACGAGGAGTACGAGGGCGATCCTATTGCGCTTCCAGTAATTTATGTTCCAAATGAAACAGCTAGACTCTTCGAGCACTCGGATAGGGCAGCCGAGGAATTCAGCGATAAACCCATTGTTGCTCGTTTCTGTATCGGCATTGCCAGATACGTGCAAAACCCATTACTTGAATACATGGCTCTTGGTGATGCTGTGACTTCTGTTTCTATACACAAAAATCAGTATTTGCTGAGCAATGAGAAAATCAAAGAGGCGATTGATACCATTTTTGTAGATGTCTCATGTTTGGTGGGTATTAAGATCAACGATGCTGTAAGGTCGCCGTATTTATCAACAATGCTCCAGTACATCGCTGGATTAGGTCCAAGAAAGGCTAGCAGTCTTATTAGGGGAATCGAAGCCAATGGTGGATCACTTTTAAGACGAGACGAGCTTATTGTTAAGGAGCTCACCACCAAGGTTATTTTCATGAATTGTGCTCCTTTCATCGAGCTTCCTGTTCCAGACAGACCAGACAAAGACATAGAGTTATTGGACGCTACAAGAATTCATCCTGAAGATTATGAACTTGCTCGAAAAATGGCGAGCGATGCTTTGGATCTCAGCGAAGAGGAGAAGCAGGATATCGAGCAAGAAGAAGGTGGTGTTGTTTCAAAATTATACGACGAAGGTGTCGAGAAGCTTGACGACCTACTTCTTGAAGGATATGCTGACCAGCTTGAGGAGCATGGACACCGCAAGAGAGCTACGCTCGAGATGATCAAGGAGGAATTACAGAACAACTACGAGGAGTTGAGAAAATCTTTCCATATCCTTAATGAAGACGAAGTGTTTGAGCTGCTGACGGGCGAGACCAAGGAAACCTTCCAGCGGGGAAAATTAGTCTCTGTCATACTGCAAAGAGTCGATAACAGGTTCATGTTGGGAACTACGCAATCTGGTGTTTCGTGTAACATAAGCAGATCCAATATTGTGGAATACGGTGATAACACGAACTTGTTAACGAAGTATCAGAATGGACAGGCTGTACAGGCAGTTATTCAAACAGTGGATTACGGAAATTTCAAAGCCGAGCTCTCACTTTTGAAACGGGATATTGATCAGGCTTCGCGTGGAGTATCCTTCGAGAAGTTCCAAAACTTGTGGGACTTTGAAGCCGAGAACGCCGATCTAAACAAGGAACAGGAGAGAGAGAAGAAGGAGAACAGCATGAAACGTGTGATAAAGCACCCATTTTTCCATAATTTCAATGGAAAACAGGCTGAGGACTATCTCGCTTCCAAGAGCAATGGTGAGTTTGTGATTCGTCCATCTTCCAAGGGTAACGATCATCTGACAGTGACGTGGAAGATCGAGAACCAGCTATTCCAGCATTTGGATGTGTTGGAGCTAGATAAGCTCAATGAGTACACCGTTGGACGTACACTTCAGGTTGGCGAATACCGATATCACGATCTTGACGAGCTGATTGTTTCCCATATTAATAATCTACACTTGAAAGTCGAGGAAATCACTAATCATGAGAAGTTCAAGAATGAGCCACTGAACGATACCAAGGAATGGTTAATTCGCTACTCGAAGGCCAACAAGAATAGATCTTGTTACTGTTTCTGTTACAACCACAAGTCACCTGGATGGTTCTTCCTGCTCTTTAAGTTGAACGAGAAGAATAATAAGGTCTACACTTGGAATATCAAGGTGCTGCCTAATGGGTATCAATTGCATGGAAATCTCTACCCAGATATGGTGCACTTGTGTAATGGTTTCAAAAAACTACTGCAAAACCAGATGAGCAACTCTAGAAGTGGTTACACGAGCTATGGCAGATTCTAATGTATAGTATATTTAGCATAACAAAAGAAGATTGGTGTCTCTGAACTACTGCACTGCCTGATAGCCGCCTGGGATATCTGACTGGCCTGATTGTTCTGGTTGTCGAACCAACTCTGTCTCGATCACCTTGTTTTCTTCATATATTCTTGCTCCTAGAGAGGCCACATAGAATGGTCCCACTACGAGAGCCACCATCCACGCGTGGCAGAGCAAAGCCAGTCCCACAAGCTCTGGCAATATGTTGAGGAAATAGTTTGGGTGTTTGATAGAGTCGAAAAGCCAATGTCTAATAAGTGGATGATTCTTGGCCACCATTAACTTGATTGTCCAGTACTGTCCAAGAACCTTGACCACCAAATGGAGCATAAACATTCCGAAAGCGTTGAGGATCAAACCCAACAAACCGACAAGATCCATGTTATAATCATCACTACCATAATATGACCAAAAGCAGCCAGCATACCAAGTTAAATGCAGCACCATTAGGATGAAGCTGGTAAGCTTACCTCTCTCGTACCCCCCATTCTGTAATATCATGGCCTCATTCCTTTTAGAGATGTAAAGGAAGTAAAGCCTGGCAACAGCCACCAATGGAAGATAGTATTTAACAACATCAATCATTTTTGACGAAGACTAATTAATAATTGGGAGTTGCAACTTTATATCCATCCTTATTGGTATGCGGGATTCGGGAAGTAGTCGCGATATGGAAAACGGGGCTTCCGCTTCTAGTAATCAGATAGTCGTGATCCAGATCCAACCTGTAACGCGTGTTCCAATCGCATTGTTGATCGGTAATAAAGCTCCTGTGAAAACGCCGAATGGTGCGGCGGTGGAGCTAAGTAAGGAGTACCGGTGCACAGGTGTCTTGTGAAGTTTTTTTAGATTTGGTTTGGTGACATCAAAATCATCGTCCTCCTATATTTTAATGGCCCCCTTTTGGATCAGGATCGTTGCTTGGGCAGTCACCCTGGCAACTGTGCTGGTAAATGTCTACATTTACAATTATCCGAGCTTGAATCCGAATCATTGCTCGTGGCAGTACTCTTACGAGGATCAGATCGAGGGAGTTGGCAAGCGCGTTCTTGGCGTGCCCTTCGTTGGCGATCTGTACAAAAGGTACTTTGTGCAGGAATCGGAAGCTAGGAAACCTTTTCCCAATGATATCCGGATGCTGGCCATCGGTGATCCTCAGATCAATGGCAACTGGCCCTCAACTCCATATATTAAGCGATTAGACAACTTTGGCAATGACTACTATTTGGGACATATATACAGAGTTATGAAGAGAAGACTTCAGCCGTCGCATGTTGTAGGCTTGGGAGACTTGTTTTCCTCTCAATGGATTGGCGACTCTGAATTCTACAACAGAACCAGGCGGTATATGACAAGATTGTTTCCTAGACCTTATGAGCAAACATTTTTGGAGCTGGACTTCATTGCTGCTCATCAGGATATTGACTGGGTGACAGATATGGAATGGTTTATGCGAAGTCTTGAAGAAGGTTATTTCTTGAACCCAGAATACTACCATTACGAAAACATTCTTGATTGGTCCAGTACCAACATGACCCATGAGCCTTTGTTTTTGAACGTCTCTGGCAACCACGACATTGGATATGGTGATACTACGTACCAGCACATGGCTAGGTGGAGAAAGCTGTTTGGAAAAGACAACTACTGGATAGAATATGATAATGATACTGACCATCCTTGGAGAATCGTTGTTCTCAATTCATTGGCATTGGATGGTCCACTTCTGCAGCCGGAGTTCCAAAAATATACCTGGCAATTTGTGGAAACTCTAAAACAACGAGACTATAATGGATCAACCATTCTATTAACACATATACCAATGTACAAGCGTGCCGGTTTGTGTGCAGATGGACCAAAAGTGGAGTATTTCAACGAAAAAAACTGTCATCCCGGCGGTGAATATCGAATTGGTCTCCTGAAATCTGAAAATCACTTGCAGTACGAGACGTCACAATCAGTTCTGAATGCTGTTTTCAAATCTAATAATTCCGGTATCATTGTCACCGGCCATGACCACGAAGGATGCGAAAACTTTTACAACTACGATTTTGATACCAGTGTTTGGAAAGCCTCTAAAACCGTTGATTCTCCCAAATTCATCAAGGAGGCTACTGTGAGATCGATCATGGGAGATTTTGGTGGCAATACAGGTCTTATTACAGGTCATTTTAATCAGAATACTTCGGATTGGGAATTCGATTACCGGTTATGTCCTTTCGTGATCCAGCATGTTTGGTGGGGGGCTCAAATTGGTTTTTTTTTCTCAAGCATATTACTCCAATCCCTTTGTTTTTTGTTTTAGATCTGAGCCGCACGCAATTACAAGGGAGCTACAAATATGTTCAACTTGCTCAAAATTTTCCTATCGAAAGTTTAACTCCGGATTATTTGGCAATCTATAAGCAAACCGATGATGGATAAAACCATCGATATGTTGTTAAGAGACTGTTTTTATGACCGACTTCGAGGCTGGTGTTAACACTGTCCGGGTTACTGTCGCCTATTTAGTTAGGGACGGAGCTTAGAAACAGGCTGTAGCTGCAGTCAAGATGTGAATAGATTGTTGATAAATGTCCGGATAGAGCAAAAGTGGCTTCTAGTATGTGTTGTTGGTCGAAGACGGCAGCATATCCCGTAAAGTCACCACATGTTTTTGTGACGTTATACGACAGATAACAAAGTTGTATATGTGGCTGTGCCGATAGCTCTCAGCCCCGTCAGGCGTAGTTCCAAACTCGGAAGTAAACTAAAAGTAATAAAACTTGAAGTAAAACATAAAAACAAAAGGGCTAAATTGTTTAAGTCAGGGATATGACTCGTATTTTTTGATCGATAACTAAGCTGCTCTCTCAAAGTGATCTTCACGCCTACAAGAATACCCTGCAATATTCACTTCTCCATCAAATTGAAAAAAAGTTTACGGATTACTGGCGATTTCCATCCGGGAGGGAATATTATAATTGGTGCATCCATAATAATCGAATAGCGACCTTTTGGCATGTTTTCCTGGAAGAAGAGAGATCCGCCGTTGCCGAAGCTCTTAGAGATTTATAACGAGATAGCCAACTCTTCGTTAACTAATTTGAGCTTGGAACAAAATAGGAAGCCGTCAGAAGCTTTAATAGGATGGAAGCTGTTACATCAAAAAGCGTCTCAGAAAGTTGATGCACTCGAAAAACTAATTACCGGACAAGAACTTAGTGACGAGGAATCGTACATATTCGACGAAATTCATATCTTACAAGCGCAGGCAGATGATCACATGGAAAGGTTGGAACAAAAATTGGAAGCTTACCCAACTCTGCATCCTACAAAAGTGCACACGAACCCGCAGTTTTCGACCCGAAATCGGCCTTCGCCACCAGGATCGCGATCTAACTCGGTTCCTCCCAACGTTCCAACCCTCAGATCCTCCAACCCCGTCACAATGAATACAAAAAGACCGATAAACAAACCCCTAATTAAGTCACTGCGTTCGAATAACATGGTCACTAATGGTAGTCACAGCTCCAATTTGGGTAATAATGTCTCTATGACATCGCAGGTCAGTGCTAAACAAGCTGCTAATCTAATTTGGGCGCCTTCATCAAGCCTCTCGAATGGCAAATCATACTCTTCTAATTCAAATGATGAATTTTTTCAAGATTTCGATGGGACTGCTGAAGACAACGAGGAATTTTATCACAAAGAGACGCTGAGACAACTTCAACAGAATGCTTACGCTTCCAAAGCTATGAGGTATAAGAATGACGAAGACTTGTTCGAGCTGAGTGAAAATCTAGCGCAATTGGACACTCATCCAAAGCAACATATTTCTCGAAAGCATTCCACGAAGCCTCAGATTAGGTCATCCGCAGACAGAGTTAAGGCGGCCTTGCAAATATCGGCTCAAGTGAAGCTTCCTAACAAAATGACACATGCTCCGTCTCGGCAAGTTGCACGCCAAAGATCTCCTCCAAGAGCGACAAAGTCGCCACCTCCAACATCAAGATCAGCTCCACCACCTCAGGGAAAGCGTAGAGCCAATGTCTCGCCTGGTCCAGGGCGAACTATGCAAAGACCATCATCGGCAACGAGAAGGCCGTCGCCAACATCTAAAGACCGCTCAACAGATGCGCCTAAAATCTTAGCTGACAGTTCTACCAAGGATACGGAAACCCTGGATAGCGATGATTCGATTGATGAAGATGAAGATAAGCTGATAGCCTCGATGCGAGGCGTCGATCCCATTGCGGCTAAACAAATCTTAAATGAGATTGTCGTTCATGGAGACGAAGTCCACTGGGACGACATTGCTGGTCTGGATGCTGCCAAGAATTCATTGAAAGAGACTGTCGTCTACCCATTCCTAAGGCCTGACTTGTTTAGTGGTCTTAGGGAGCCCGCAAGAGGAATGCTTTTATTCGGTCCTCCAGGTACTGGAAAAACCATGCTTGCGCGTGCTGTGGCCACAGAGTCGAAGTCAACGTTTTTTTCGATTTCTGCTTCTTCTTTGACTTCTAAATATCTTGGTGAGTCTGAGAAACTAGTCCGTGCTTTGTTCCAGCTTGCCAAGAAGTTAGCTCCGTCAATTATTTTCGTGGACGAGATCGATTCCTTACTGGGTAGCAGGAACAATGAGGGAGAAAACGAGTCTTCTAGGCGAATCAAGAATGAGTTTCTAGTTCAGTGGTCTGATTTGACAAAGGCAGCCGCAGGAAGAGATCAAGGTGAGGATTTGCAACGAGTGCTGGTACTGGCTGCCACAAACTTGCCGTGGGCTATTGATGAGGCTGCAAGAAGAAGATTTGTGAGAAGGCAATACATTCCATTACCCGAATATGATACCCGGAAAGCACAGATACAGAGGTTATTGTCCCACCAAAAACACACTTTGTCGAATAGGGATCTTGAAGAGTTGATTCATATGACGGATACATTTTCTGGTTCTGATATTACTGCTCTGGCGAAGGATGCGGCAATGGGCCCCTTACGAGAATTGGGGGACAAACTGCTTTTGACGTCCAAGAATGAAATTCGACCTGTGTGTTTGAAAGACTTTATCAATTCGCTTAATTATATCAGACCTAGCGTCTCCAAGCAAGGTCTTCGCGACTTTGAAGAATGGGCCAAGTTGTATGGTTCATCTGGCGTTTGATCTGTATCTGAATTCCCATCGCATGCCGCTATACTAGTCAGGGTAAACATGATCATTTATTAGTAAACTGATGATGACTGTATAGCTCGAAACTGAGTCATTTACATATACAATTTTTGCAAATATTTAAGTATTAATCAACGAAATCTGGAGAACAAACCTTTTCTATCTCTTGGAGACCTAGATTCGCCAAAACGTTCCTCTGGAGCAATCCTTGCAGAGGCACTGCCAGCGGAGGATGGAGGTGAACCTCTGGAGCCCGGAGGAGCTGTAGCTCTCTTCAAGTCCCTAGCCTTGATCTCCTTGCTCTCTCTCATTAATTCCTCAAACATTTGGACTTCACTTTCGTCGTCTGGGTCTCGTCTAGCATTTTTGAAAAGAACGCCCATTAACACCAACAATTCTGCTCTCATTTTCCGAACTTCCAACGGAACTGACTTATCATTCAACACTTTAGAGCAAACACGGTTTAGTTTGGATTCCATTTCGAACTTAGATGAAACCCAAGCCACGGAAATGAACTTGCCAGTCATCGCTCTTTCAATTTTTGCCTTCTCATACTCATCTAACTCGCTTGTAGAATCTTCGACATGCAATTTCTCCATAGCTTCGACGGCAGACTGTGCCTCAGTAGCAGTAGACACCATTGACCAGACGTTCTTCATGGTGTTGTGACTTTGTTTGAGAGAGGACGACATCTTATGGAATCTTCCAAGAATGGCCTTTTGAGATTTCAAGAATGTTTGACCTTTGAACAAATAGACCTTCCCTATAATATGGCAAATATCTACGCCAAACGACTCCACTTTCAAATCCTCAATCTCCTTTGCTACTTCTGCCTGGAATTTAGTAACAGCATCGTTGCTTAGGTATCCGTAGCTGGACGAGTCTATCACTGGCTGCAGTTTAGCGATTAGTTGCTGTGCCAGCTCTTCCACTTTTTGAGCTTCTTCTTCCTGTCGCTTTTTCATCTTTTCGAAGTCGTATTTGTCCTTCTTTGCATTTTGTGCCTGGTTCCCCCTGGAACTCAGCGAGTCGCTTTTCATTGACCCATGAACCGCCATTTCCTGACTATCCGAAAACTTCGTTTCGCTGCTTTCCGCACCAGAGGCCTCCGCCATCTCATCGAACATCGCTGTCAACAGTGTCAACTTTCCGATGTATGGTTCAAATCCCTCACCACCGAACATCATACTGAACAACTCACGCGGTCCCACTTCCTCCGCCGGCCCTCCAGCCTTTGTGAGCTCTTCTTTGCCCACCTCATCGTAAAGTTTCCGTTTCTGAGGATCGCTTAAAATTTGGTACGCCTCTGCAATCTCCTGGAACTTCCTTTCAGCTTCTTTGTCGTTAGGATTCTTATCCGGATGGTATTTGAGAGCCATCCTTCTGTAAGCCTTCTTGATCTTCACCTCATCGGCGTCCACATCCACGGCGAGGAGATCGTAGTAAAAGGTATCTTTCACCATTTTGGAGCTTGTTAAATAAGGTTATACAACAAAGAATGGATACTAAGTCGCCCTTGTCAACCGAACAAAACAATTCAAATCCAAATATAAATCTATTTCTAGAATTTGGGCTGGGCCATTTCGTGGCTGTGCGACTGATCAAGAATTTAAAGAGGGGTCAATAATCGCCCTTCCGCCTCCTAAATGATGCTATTTGTTCGGCTAATGGCTACACGCAAGCAACTCAAACCCGGAAACCTTGATCTGCAAGACGTAAGTACCACAATTTTAGGCATTAAGTATTGGCCGAATTTAATTTCTGACATTGACAGTTTATCTTAAGCAATCAAATACTCAAAACATATCGAGATATGCTCAGAACGATATATCGTAAGTACGGAGGTCTACTTAAACTAACTTTCCCCAGGCGTTCCAGATCCTTCTCTCAGGTTAGAACTACGAAGGTACCTCAAAGAAGAGTTTCGTTCTAGCCAATCGGTGTCTGACTTTGACATTCGAAAATCCTTACTTACAGGTGCAATTAGACAATTCAAAAGCGTTACCAGCAATCTGGGGCTGTCATTACCTACTTTCAAATTATGACATTGAGCTGAATATATACAAAGAATCAACGCTTGACCCACGTTGGAGCTTTTCTGGCCTTCAATCTACCCGGCTTCTTTCTCTCCACCGATCTTGGGTCCGTCTTCAAACAACCTGCTGCAGACAATCTGTCCTCCAACAAGGGGTTGTGGATCACGATGGCCTTGGCAATAGCCAGTCGCATAGAATCCGCCTGACCAGTGACTCCCCCCCCTCTCACGAGTGCAAAAATGTTATATTTGGTCTCGGATTCAACCAGTTGCAGCGGAAACAAAATTCTAAGTCTATCTTTGATATTTTTGAATCTGTGATCAAAAGGCTCGTTGTTGACCAAAATCTGACCATCTCCTTCCACCACGTAAACCTTTGCGCTCGAATCCTTTCTCCGTCCAATACCAACAGCTCTTCCCTTGCTGTCTAGCTCCTTGATATTCTTAATCACCTCTTTTCCAACTTTAGTCCGCTTGAACGTCTGAAGCGTTTGCTCAAGCTCATCGGATCTCAATTGCGGATCAATAGAGTCCAATCTCACCAAAGTCTGCTTAAGTTTGCTGAACTCAGCATGCTTACATTTCACACCCTGTGCCATTTTGCTGTAGTCATCGAATGTGAGCCATGTGGTTTTCTCCGAGTGCTTTTTGTCATATGGCAAAGAAAAATTCTTATTCAATAAGTCCAGCAAAGTCTCCATCGTGTCCTCATGGTACGGATTTCTGGCAAAAATCGTAGGTTTTGCAGGTACAAGCCTAAGTTTTTCTAGTGAGTAATTTCGTTTCGAAGCTTCCTCATCAACGTATTGGAAGGCCGGCAATATGGACCGTGTTGGACCGTTACTTGCATTGCGTGCAAAAGCACGCACTGCTTGCGAGGCACGGGCGGTCCAAAATCGTTTCGTGAGCATACTCAACGAATACACCAAGAACGTTGAAAAAATTTACATATTAAATCGACGCTAAATGTCGTACTCTAGAACGCGTCGATCGTCCTTAAGTTTGACTTAGGTCGCTGAATAAATCATCGCTATCGGATATAGGCTGTCGTGACTGGGCAGAACTCTGGACTTGTGCATTCTTCTCCTCATGCTCCAACGACCCTAAATGCTCCTTCAAAAGCTCTTGTAAAGCGTGGTTTTTTCGGCTCACCATCAACAGATCATCAGGCACAATTGTCTTTCGCTTTGCATGTTTGGCAAACAATTCCAGATCCTCCCCAACATCGGTGAGCTGTCGGTAAACCAACTCAACTAGCGCGGCTGTGAAACGTGGAGAAGCTGCAATTTCGATACCAGAATCGCTCGAAAGTTTCTGCGTTTCCTGCTCCACCATCTTAGAAACGCTATACCAGATACTAGCTTTGAGATGCTGATTATTAGTAACAATTGTCGGCAGTCACTTACAGTCGCTATCTCCTTCTCTTCGGCGGTCAATACTCTCATCGGTTGAACTTGCTTAATCTCACAAAATAATTTATCGTGTCGCGTTACCTATATAAATGCTACCTTAAGCAAAGTCATCATCACCAACCTTTATAACCATAATTTAACGTAAACACTGAGTTAGACAGACTTAAGATCCATCAAAGCAATTGCTGCAATTTCCTCATCACTCTGCATGGCAGTGCTAGGTTTCAATGGGCTAGACCTGTCTGGCCTAACCACCTGTACCGTAATTGGTTTGGCCGAGTCGTGCTCCACCGTCGTGTTTGCTATAGGAATCATGACAGTAGAATAGCTATTTTTGCGCAAAGTGGCAGGGCCCATTGCCTCCCAGTCCTCTTCATCCGTGTAATTATCAGCATCTCGCAAGTTCTCCATCGAAGAGACAGTGTTGATCGTCACGTTGCTTACTTGGTCGTGCAACATGATCGGCCCACTTGTCGGCGATATGTTGGTTCGCAGAAATGACTGTCGCGTCACACTAGATGAGTTTGAAAACGACACTCGTGGTCGTCTTTTTGGCACGAGTCCATCTGGCATTGAGGCAGAGTCTAGGTTGCTATTTTCGTCAAAAGCAGCCTCTATCGAATGGCTGGTAAACGAGGACCTTGGCTTCCTGGGTTTAACAATACCAGCAAATGACGGCCGACGATTGGAAGAAGATAACGACCCACTACGTAGAATGTGCTTAGCCTTCTGCGAAGATTCGTTTTCTCCTTCAAAAGCGAATAAACCCTCTTCATCGTCATCATGTGATCGATCCAGGTCGTACTCGTCATCGTCGTCGTCATCGTCGGAAGATGACTGAATAGCCTCATCGAGCGAATAGTTTCTATCTCTGAATGAGTTTCGCAAGCTCTGCAACGGCTGAAGGCTCGGGGACAGCGGAATCTTGGTATTGTGTAAATCGTTATTTGAATTTGTAATGGACTCCCGTCTGTAGGTCGAAACTCCGCTACGACTTTTAGGAGAAGCACTCAATGCGGCGTTGCTACCGCGTTTTTCCTTCCGCTTGCCGCGGGTACCAGAGGAATGCTCTGGAGGACTGTCAGGGGATTTATCTCTATTTGATGTCGATGCCTGTGTATTTCGCTGCTGGATCTGTTCTTCTGTGGCCTTTCTGGCTTCCCATTGGCCCCAGCCTATTTTCTCGAAGATGCACCCCGTGAGCGGGTCTCCCATCTCCAATGCGGCCATGATGAGCCGCCTCTGCTTAGAAAGTGATAGATGGCCAAAGCTGGGGATCTGCGACACTAAATGAGCTGTCAAATGTCTAATTGGTAAGGGTCCTTCATTGAGTAGAATATTGGCTATTCTGCTGGGCGTGATTTGTGACGCTGCCGCAATACCCTCTGGAGACGAGGTTGAAATCAGTGACTTGTGTTCTTCAACTGAAGTCTTCTTCCACCCCTTTCTCTTTGGCTTGCCGATTGTATGCGGTGCAGCAGTCAGCGATTGGTCTTCGTCATCGTCTAGGACGACATTATCGTCGGCGGTAGAGCCAAGCATCGACGCAATCTGTGAGGAATTGGTAGATGGTTCGGGCTTGACGCTCGAATAAGATTGGTCTCCAATGGCTTTACCTTCATCGGGAGCGATATTGGGAGTGGATGATGTGGCTGAAGTAGTGGAGGAATTGAGAGGCGACGAAAACTCCCTCTTAACGCCGCCGGATTGCTCGGCCGTGTTGATCAACGATTGTAACATGGCAAATAATTTAAATAATAGTCCAGCGCTGGCAATACAATTTCCAATGAGAGCACGCGTTTATCGATCTCAACCGCTTTGAAGACAATCTAATAAATCCGTGCGCAAAAAAGTGAACAATTGTATTGATAAAGCAATCAGGGAGAGTTGTTCAAGTACCGGTTGGAGGCTCAAAGGATTGCTCAACAAGAATCAGAATAAGTAGAATATTGTTTTATGATGTCTCCAGTACTGCAATATAAATAAATAAGTGACAACTTAAAACAGCATTTGAAAAATGAAAAATTCCGACTCAAAATCGAGGTTGGGTAATTAAAGAAAGTTTATAATAGGGTTCCAATTTATAGATGCATTTATCTGTCGCTACAAATAACACACAGTGGCTCCAGTTGAATTACAAAGCTGGGAAATTCTTGTCGTTAAGCTCAACTTTCGGGTTGACGACCTTTCCTCCTCTTCCTCTCGAAGCTCCCCCTCTTCCTCTTGGGGCTCCTCCTCTACCTCTGGTGGTGCTGGTTCTAGCAGGTCTCTCTCTTGGCTCACGGATGTTGTCAGCAACAGTCACCTCAACATCGACAAACTGCTTAGACTTTTTAGTCTTGGCCTTGGTTTGTTTCAACCCAGTAGCCTCAATAAAGACTTCTCTCTCCTTAACGATTAACTCATCGTTCGTCCATTTGTCCTCGGCTCCTGCATTGGCAGCTCTCTTAGGCTGGGCAGCGAGACCCTGCTGTTGCACCTGCAACTCGCTGAAGTAGTCGTCAAGGGTCTTATAGACTGGCTTCTCAGCCTCTTCCTCCTCCTCAGCTGCAAGCTCCTCTTCCGCGTCAGCCTCACCCTCAATCTGAGCCTCGGCCTCATCACCAAGCTTTGTCTTTTGAGACTTAGTAGTCTCGGTCTTTCCAGTTCTGGAGTGTCTGTCAAAGCTCTTGGCTTTGGCAGTACGACGGTCGGTAGACTTAGGTGGCTCAATTTCATCATTCTTGTTCTTGAACTTCAGACCTGCTTCATTACCACTAGCGGAAGGCTTTTTGTTCTTCTTAGCCTTGGACTTGTCAGCAGATGGAGGTGGAGCATCAACCTTCTTAGATGAAGTAGTCTTCTTCACAATCTCCTTAGGTGCGAGCACCTCGCCCTCCTCGTCAGAGACGTCGTTACCCAAAAGTGCGTAGAGATTCTGCAACGTTAGTTGGGATATATAAGATGGTTATTTAGTTAATTGTAGCCCCAAATTCTGCATCCAAGTTCTAGCCTCTTGACTAGACTAAATTCTTCGGAATCCAAATCTCAACAGCTTCAAACCAAATAACACTCTAAAATTTATTAACTCACCTTGTTGTTGGACATCGTGTAAGCTCAATGATGCGCTACTCCAATCAACTTCGAAGCTTTCCTTGATAGTAAGTTCGAAGGTTGTAACTTTTCAGGAACTAGCTGAAAATTTTTTGTCGTCGAACTTCGAGAATCGTAGAGTCGTGGACTGACTGAAAATTCAGTTTTAGTATAGCTCACTAATTAATACACTTTTAGAGACAAATGCTATATGAAGATCCTAATCTTGCTTTTCGGAGATGTAAGCGTCTCCCACTCTTACTAGAAAGTCCTTTACGGCCGCCCTTAGATCTGCCATCAAATTCTTGTCAAATAGCTGGAGTATCAGATCATAGGCTACAGGACAACACTTCACAAAATCCTCGTAATCCAGCTCGCTGAACGCTTGCAAAATCTCAACCACGACAGGTCTCCAACTCTGAATGTTTCTCGATTGCTCAACCTCATTTAGTGCGACATATCTTTCAAGAATTGTGACTCCCATTGGAACCAGAATTCCAATGATCTTCTCTCTAGCTTCCTTATTGACGCGCTCAGAGTCGCAATAGAGGCGGAACAAAATACTGATGTAAACTCCTGCAGATGAAGTCTCCTGCTTTAGCAAGTTAGGAAGCTTGTCAATCACACCAGCATTCCACAAACGCACTCTCAAGTTGTAATCCTCATTGAATTCTCTGGCAAATTTGTAGCTGTGCTCCAATAAGTCTGAGAGCTTCAACAATTTGTCTACTGGAATTGTTTGATAGAAATCGTCGATGTCAAACAACTCAGAGACGATTTGTATCATGTGTAATTGGAGCACACACTTGATCACAATTGCAGACTTCTCTTTCGACTCATTCAAAGGTAAGGGAAGCTCCAGATCAGATTCTGTATCATTGCCTTCTTGGACTATTGATGCAGCATCCTCCTCCTCCTCGGGCTCCCCGCGCTTTGTCCCATTGCTAGCTCTGAGTGGGTCAGCCTTGAAAAGTTCTTTGGCCGTAGTCAGCTCAAACAGCTCTGCGAATGATTCGTTCAATAATGTCCAATGGTCTTCGCTGAATTTCGACATATTCTGCAAGATGAGTTCTTTCAGGCACGAAATACCGATTTTGGATATGGTTTCATTCTGCTGGCAAATACAAGAAACCAACAGCTTCAAATAACCGTCCATCTTCCCACTCAAAGTATCAAAATAATAGCCGAACAGGGCAATCATGTTCCTCAAGGCTTGGATCAGGGTGGTTGAAAGCCAAACCGAAATATCATCTTGGGTCGAGTTAAGTTCCCAGCGTTCGTTCAAAATACCAAAGATCGGGAACAATAACTCCTCACAGACTTTGTCCCAAAAATTCCCTTCGAATTGGCCACCATTCTCAATTAATGCATCAAACATATAGTCGAGAGCCTTAGCCCTGACTTCCAAGTCTTCGCCAGTCATGACTACATCATGGAACCCAAATAGCAGTGGGAACCAAAGATCATCCGCAGTTATCTCGCTACCATATTGTTCGAGTGTTCTTGGAACTGTCTTCACTAGTTTCTTCATTGCCTGAAGAGATTGCAAACTGGATTTCTGGAATTGTTCGTTTTTAGCGTATTCGGTGAAACAAATCACAAGAGACTCGAATGCATCCAATTTGAGGATTCGATTGAAATGGTCTCTCATTATCATACTAGCATAAGAAAGCCCTTTAGCGACAAATCTTTCGTTGTTATCCTTTGCCGCATTAGTGAGAATTTCCATAAGAGTCACCCAGCCCGATTTAATGAGGTCCGCTTTCTTATGAATCATGTACTGCACGCAATCCAGCACCATTTCACGAACTTGAACATGAGGACTGTTCAAAATAATGTAATTGAAGGGTTTTAAAAATTCTTTTTGGAATTTGAAGTGAGAGAGCTCTTCAATAGCGAAGAAACGTTCAGACAATTGTCTGAGAGAGTCCAAAGCGAAGAACGCAATCGAGATATTTTGATGACAGCCAAACTCATTGAATTTTTCGTTCATAACTGCCCAAAGAGCAGACCATTGAACTCTGATTCTGCCCATATTGTAATAGCACACATCCACCATTTTTTGAAGCGAGAATATACGGGGGTTCTGACTCTGCCCAGAAGACTCAATCTCTTCGTGGGCCACATCGCTTAGAGCAGCAATAAAGTCAAAAATACCATTACCCTCAATTTCAGAACTCTTGGAGAACACCTTGTCGATTGAAACGTCCAAATCTGTTGAGCTGATACGGGCAATCATTCCTTGGGGTAGCTTTTGGTTGAAATGATGTTGCGATGTTTGCTCGGACATAGTTTGTTTCTTTCCGAAAGACAAGAAGAAGCCTTGCGACTGACTTGAATGATGTGATCTGGAACTGTCGACAGAATTACGGCTGGCCAATCTTGCGTTCAGCAAGTCGGGGATCGAATCGGAATCCACACCTTGCGACAAAAGCTTCAACCGTTCGATTTGCGAGATAGATGTTAGAATGCTCTTCCAAGATGATCCCAATCTTGAATTCTCTTCCACTGAAATTTCCAAGAGTGCATATACAGCATCAATGTTTTTATCTTTCAATTCCTCAGGGTTGTTCAGATTACAAAACTGAACAAGCGCTCTTATGAATGAGGTACGAGCATAATCCAAATTGTACATGCAAGAAATGTGAATTGAGACTTTGATCCCTTCCAGGAGCTGCCTTGACGTATCGTCGTCATCATACTCCTTGAAAGGAGGTGTCAAGCCGGCCAGAATCGACATCCACAAGTTGTCAAACATTGATCTAACGTGATCGGAGTTGTTCATCACGTTCGCTGGATAAAATACGACCTTGGAATTCTTCTTGGAAATGTTTCTGATGCTCTTCACTGCCTGTTCAGTCTTGGAGGACATCTCTTTAGAAGCTTTGGCATACGCCTCCTTAGCCAGGTCCCTGCCACCAAAGAATGACTGTTGCATCGGCTGTAGATCACTGGCAATCAAAGCAGCTTGCTGCTCGCTTTTAAGAATGATCTCGTTATTTTGAATATCAACGTAGATTTGCTCGAGCATCGCAGGATCAAGGTCTTTACCGTCATCTATTCCTCTATTGTTATTGATGAACTCCTCCAGCGTCATCCTCTTCTTGACCTGTCGAGAATGTTGGTCAGTGTTCAACATGATCGCAGAATAAGCAAGAACATAAACGGTGTCAGCATTGGCAAATGTGTTCGGATTATCGTTGACGTACTTCTCAGCAAATTTAAGCATGAACCTATCGATCTTTTGTGACTCACCCGGCAATCTGAAATGTTGCAAGAAGTATCTCAGTGCCTCTAATGTCTTCTTGCCTTTGAAATCCATTAAATCCACGAACTCGTGCATAATGGCCACATTCTTGTCATCACCTTCACCCAAATATTCACCAATAGCAACTTTGTCAAGAGCATCAGTTTCTATCAGGAACTTGGCAATCTCGTGCGGAGAATCGTCAGGAATAAAGCCATTTTCCAATAAGCTCTTAAGGCCCTTCTTAGGGCTGTAATTGAAAAGTCGGATGCAATCCAAAAACACGTTCTTTCTCTGCTTGATGCTGTCAAACTGGGATGCAGAAGTTTCATCGTTTGCAGAAGTTACCGTATCACTAACCGACATGCTAGCATTTGAAGCTTCTGCAGACATCTGTGATAGCATGGAGCTGCTTGTTCTTGCTTGGTCTATGTGTGAATATGCTGCTAGAGGAGCCTCGACTGTAGTAGCAGCCATAAACGGTTTTCCACTCCATGAATTCAAAGATCTAAGAAATGCGATAATGCAATCTATCGAAGTCATCTTCAGGGCATATTCGATTGGGAAGTTCAGCGAAGAATCTGGATTAGGGGGATGGCCACCTAATTTTGCGACGTTCAATTGCGGAACGTCAGATAAGTCATATGTAGCCAGAGTTCTGGTCAAGCTCTCTCTGTAATTCACCTTTTGCGTTGGAGAGGCCTCGACTCGTGTAAGGGCAAACCTAGCCAAATAATCCATGATGGACTCACACAGGTTCGGCATGGTAGTATCGCAATCGTAATTCAAATAAAGCTCTATAAGCGCTTTCGGAGTATTGCAAATTCTGTAGATGATCGACAGGAGGTATCTTTTTTGGTGGGCAGTAGATGATTTCATTTCACTCACAGGGAAGTAAATCTCCTCGAGAAACACGGGAATTTCAGATTTGAATTGGTCTCTTAATTTATCGACCATGATCCAGAAAATCTCGAGGCAAACCTCGTAAACTGGAGCCAGCTGGGAGGCTGCATTTCTCGCGAGCACCAGACATAAGTACTTCCTTATGGCGTCAACCAGTCGCGTTTTCTCATTGGTAGCTCGGTTGACGATGTTGCAATTTCTATCCAAGAAGCTCTCGATTTGATTTTTCAGGATCCAATGAATGATATGCAAAGAAAGAAGCTTCGATCGGACAGCATGCGACCTCATATCAATAGACTCGTTCTCCATCACTTTGGCAGACAAATTACACATTGACCTCAAAATCAAAAATGCATCTTTGACAATCAGCTCTTCCTCGTTTCCAGACGATTCCTCAGAGCTGATTTGAACATCGTCAACTTGCATGTTTTCCTCCATCTCCTGAAGAGTCATTTTTGGTTGGGGTGCATCGGATGTATTCAATGCCGTAGTTTCGGCGTTGACTGCCAGGTCATCATTCGGCTCCATTAAGTCGTGTTCTGTTTTAGACCTTCTTCGGAGATCAGATACTTTCTCAAAGACAACGCTAACTACTTGTGTCAATGTAGCCTGCGCAATCCCCTGGTTAATGGGCGACAGTGATAAAAGAAAAATGTTGTAGATTTGCCTAATAGCTTGCAATAGGACCTTGCCGTGGATTGGCATCGACTCATTTAGGATTGCACCTGTGAGCACTCGTATCACTTGTAACTCAAGCCTTTCGTCGGTTCCTTCTCCCTCGAAACACGAGCTGATGACCTGGACTGCTGCCTCTATCATTGGCACGTTGCGGCCACGGGTGTCTTGGTCTGCGTTGAGGTCAACGTTGGTGTCCATATCCACGTCGGTGTGGATGTCAGGTTTGGTTCTCTTATAGTATATGTCTTTCGGATCATGGAAAACGTTGAAGGTGAAGATTTTGCTGAGACAGTCCAAGGCCACAATCCTCGCTTCAACACTCGATGTCTCGCATGCTGTTTTCAAAATATCGAACATATCGTGCGCGCTTGGTAATTCGGCATTATTCAACGTGCAAATGGCCTTATTGGCTTTCTCCACGAGACCTTTGTGTTTCTTCGCGATCTCACGAATCGCCACCAACTTTTCAAATGATGTCTTGATGAAGGAGATTGTGGCAGACTCATTGACTGTCGTAACGGCACTGGTAGCCCGTCTGCGTGCAGGAGTCGACGGTGCAGAACTAGCCGTTCCGTTGGCCACTGGTACCTGGGGCAGCTCCAACACAGGTTTCTTCTCTGGCGATCCGTTGGTTAGTGCATCGGCCTCATTGTTCGTAGCTTGTTCAATCTCTGGCGGACTCTCCGACTCAACCTGATCTTCGGCAGAGTTGCCAGGTTCGGGAGACGAGGAGGTGCTGGGGGGATTTTCCTTAACGGGCTCACTCATACGATAACGATCACTGCTATGGAGTGTAAAGACCTTTGGCAACTATTTGTCGTCTTTAGCTGATACTGTAGATCTCTTTCACTGACAGCACACAATATTGAAGACTTTTGAATAACGCGTATTTCGGCCTCAACTGTCAATTCTGGTGCGAGTATCAATCTAGATGAGCAAAACTGGGTGAAAAGTCTTAACTCCTAAGTAGTATTCCGACCTGTTTTCGTGATTATGCGAATCAGCTACAATTCCTCTTTAATATCTACCTCGTCTGTGATGCGCCTCTCCGTACTTCGAAAAAAAAATGGCAGGGCTACAAACCTAAGCCAATACAGCTATCGATGCGACGACTCTTGGCTACGTATAATCGGCCGACTACTCTTGATAGCTAGAGGTATTTGTCATTTATCTATTTGAGACTTTCCCAGCTGCGTCCGTGAATGCCCTTAAGCTCCTCTTGAGTGTAAACGTGTCCGTTCGTGAAGTATCCTGACGCAATCTTGGCATCAATCTCAACACGTGAGTCTGCAGGCAGTAACTCATCCGGAATCTCGACTCTCTCAACAATCTCGATTCCCTGCGAGACTATCGAATCGTGCTTCATGTTACTCATAGAGAGCATTCGGTCAATTCTGGTAATTCCCAACCAATGCAAAACGTCTGGCATCAGTTCTTGGAATCTCGCGTCCTTGACACCGGCAATGCACTCAGTCCTGTGGAAATAAGCATCGGCGGTGTCGCCTGCCCTTTTTCTTGCGTTGTAAACCAGATATTTTGTAACCTCACCTAATGCTCTTCCCTCTTTCCGATAATATGCAACCACTCCGTTTCCTCCCTTTTGAGCCTCAATTGCCGCTTCCCTTATTCCAAAGATCAAGTAGCATCTGCACGAGCAAATATCTGATAAGAAAACATCAGAGCCAGAGCACTCGTCGTGGACCCTCACTGCCAGTCTCTTGTCAGGATTAGGAATTTGCTCTGGATCTCCAAAGATGTACACGGTGGTACCGCCTATTGGTGGCAGGAACGTTTTGATATCTGGTCTGGTGATAAGCTCTGGATACATGCCATTGGTGTCTTCGAACAGCGCGCGACGAAGCTCGTTTTCAGTGACTCCCAACTTCTTGGCCACTCCCGGTAAATACCACACGGGATCCATAGCAACCTTGGTAACAGCCATCTCTCCATCCTCATTCAAAACAATCTTTCCGTCCGGCTTCAGATTACCTTTCTTGATCTCATCTCTCATCTCGGGTAAGGACAAAACTGCCTTGGTGATCGACATCGATGGTCTCACCTCGACATTCTCCGACTCTGCCATATCTCCATATAGCCATGGCGCAAGATGGCCGAGCGGATCGAGAGACACAATCTTGTCACTATCGTTCCATTGCGGCTGTGGTGGGAATTCGACTGGAGGTTCTGCATTCGTGTAGTCTGGAACATGGCGAGCGTCTAGTTGTCCAGAAACCATGCTAAGAGCATGGTAGATAGAGTAGGGACCAGAGTGTGCTCCAATAGCATTATGCTTCGCAATACCATCTCCGCGCCGCGAACACACAATTGGCCCTCTCTGTTTCCAATCTTCCTTATACCACTCCAGTTTGATTGGCTTCAAGTCCTCGTCTCCCGCAACCGTAACAAGTCTAATTTGGTCTCCATAAATGTGGTCCAATGACTGGCTGATTGGTTTTTGCTCCATCTGATCATACCTAGTAGAGTTCTGTTCTGCATGCTTAGCCGTACATGGCTCATCCACGCAACTGTGCGTAGCTATTATAGAAGCTGGCGCCATTTATAAGATCGAGCGGCTAAGTTTTGAAATACGATAATAAACTTATAGCTGAAACAACACAAGCAACTGATGTAATTGCAAGTGAATTGGCAGAGTTTATATACTTCAATTTTAATCTTATCGGATCTGCCCTATCGAGGCTACAGTTCTCCCGTCAAAGGCGATCATGCTAATTTCAAGGCTGTGTTATCCGATTATCTCCAAATCCGACGGTTGCCGGCCTGTCGCAACTTAACAGATTGTCTGATCAAATACGGAAATCGTCGGATTATGTTTCTAATCTATCCTGGCAACTACTAACATACACTAGTTCGTTTATAAAGTCAGTTAACTAGTATTGGTGTGTGTGGATAGAGTCAACGTGCTCCACCTTGATCATAGGACGGTAAACTGGTTTCCACATCTGCGACTTCACCCATTTTAAACACTCCTCGAAATCTCTAGGCACACTAACTTTTCCTCCATCAGGCGATTCTTCGCTTTCGACACGCGCATAGCCTTCTTCAAGGGCCCGCAAGATCACTGCAGTGGCCACTTTGGCAGACGTTTCGTCGATGACCTCCAATGGAGCCAAAAGACCAGCTTTAGAATTATGTTTTGCTGGTGATCCAGCGGCCAATTCATCCACAGCAGCAGAAATCATCGAAGGCGAGATCGTTGTAGCTCTAGAAAGAACAGCACCGAGACCAATACCTGGGAAAGTGAAGCAATTGTTGTTCTCCGAAATAACATAGCCATTGACAGGTTTGAACGGAGACCCGGTAGCCACCATAGCATTGTAATCGGTCCACTTGAGAGCGTCTTCAGGAACACATTCATGCAATCTAGTTGGGTTCGAAAGCGGGAAAATGATAGGTCTAGGATTGTGTTTGTACATTTCCTTAATCACCTGCTCATTAAACGCTCCAGCCTGTGTGGAACAGCCGACCAAGACTGTAGGTTTGATCTTCCTCACAACCTCCACTAGAGACTTAGTGTCAACTCCCTCCCATTCGTCGGCATCATCTGCGTATAACTTCTGTGCTGGCGACACATCGTCATCCATCGAATCTAAAATCAATCCTTTTCTATCCATGCAGTGAATTCTGGCTCTAGCATTTTCAACACTGCTTCCATGGATCACCATGTGGTTGACGATCTGGTCAGCAACTCCCAAGCCAGCGGATCCAGCACCATAAATGATAATCTGCGAATCTAATAAATCTCTCTGAGTGAGTTTCAATGCTGCAGTCATCGAGGCCATCACCACAGCTCCCGTTCCTTGTATATCGTCGTTGAAACAAGGCAGCTGCTCTCTATATCTCTCGAGAATAGGTCTGGCAGTTGTCACACCAAAGTCCTCGAAATGCATCACAGCACTAGGGAATCTCTTCTTAACGGCTTGAACAAACTTGTCCACAAACGCGTCATATTCTGCTCCCCTAACTCTCTGGAATCTATTTCCCATGTACAACTCATCTTTGAGAAGTCTCTCGTTGTTAGTTCCGACATCTAGGACAACACTCATCACTCTGCCGGGGTGCACACCAGCACAAAGAGTCATTAAAGCGGCTTTGGCAATAGTGATACGGACTCCTCCAACACCTTGATCTCCAATACCAAGAATTCCCTCACCGTCAGAGACAACGATGTAGTCAATATCCTTGGCCTCACCAAAGGCTGCAAGTCTTTCATCGATCGAATCAGGGTCAGTAATGTCCAAGAAACATCCTTCAGGCTTTCTAAATCTATTCGAATAGGCTGCAATCGCATCTCCCTCTGTTGGAGTATAAACAATAGGCAACAATTCTCTAATATGTCTTCTCACGAGCTCATAAAACAAAACTTTATTTTGCAACCTCATGGAAGTGCAGAAATCATTCTTTGCCAGTGGAGTCTTGAGGAAGTGTAATTGGTCATAAGCCCTGTCTATCTGCTCGTCTAATGTGTTCACAACGGGAGGAAGCAATCCAGTTAACCCAAATGCAACTCTTTCTTCCACGGTAAAAGCAGATCCTTTATTGAAAAGTGGAGAATTGAGCAGCTGGAATCCTTGTAAGTCGCATTCGATTGGGCCATCCACGGACAATCTAGTGAACTTCGGAGCTCTCACTTTAGCGTCCTCACCGATAGGCGTCTTGATGGTGTGCGAGTGAACATGTGATGTGGTAGACTCGGTGACTGTCGACTGGTGTCTGACGAGCCCAGAAGGCTTAAATTTTCCGGCAGCACGAACTGATTTCATCGCTAGGCTTCTATTCCCTGGATATATATGTTTCCAGGAGCAGAGATTGGCGTACTTATATAGTGTCATAGCTTATCTTTAGCTTATATTTAGCTGGCAATGAACTCCATCTTCATTTCAATATTCTACAAAAAAGTATCGCCCAAACAAAAAAAGCCGCACAGCAATATTTATGCATTGCTTCCGTAAAAACACGGTGAGAAGTCCGCGTTTGTTAAACTCCTCGGATCACCCAATTTAGTTAGTCAAGAAACGGCACTGGACTCCGCGGCTAAGCCATGCCAAGAAACTACTTTGTGTGTACCTACAGCTACCTGTTACGCGTTCACCAGTCAACATTCTATCTTTATAATGGCATAATCTTCTGAGTGCCCATATACAAGTTTTTCCGATGTGGAGAAGGCTGTGTCGCGAATATGCACAGCGGACTATCTCGGAGAGTTTCTTCGCTCAAACCAGGGGTGTCCAGCTCCATTCGTTCAGTAATAGACGATAGCTCCGCACGCGCATCTCCTCAATATCTCTCACCCCTCACCCCCTCCTGTTACCCCTCTCCTTGTATTAAGATTTCTCTCAATTTAATTGCCCGACATCGGTAGGCTACGTGATTTTGTGCCTCATCGTAAGAAAAGGTCGTGGCCTATACTCCTCCCATCTCCGGGGAGCGGAAATCGTCAGAGCAGCTGCACCTTGACGGAAGAACAATATCCCGCACCAAATGATCGTGGTGATCCACCAAAAGTTCATCACTTCATGTATTCACTTGAACCAAAATTTCTGCCAAGACGTACCTCTTTCGTGAATTCACGGAAACCCCCACCTATACTCAGAAAAAATCAACAAAGAAAATGTTTTCAAACGGATCGAACTCGTAAGTTTTGATTCTGCACAAATACAAGTTGGTAAGCTCGTCGAAGAAGACAGCGCGATTGCTGATCTGTAGATTGCGCACCTTTGAGATCAATGACGACAATTCTACTGGCAAAGAATTCTCAAGTACCGGATCCATCTGTAGTGGCTTGGGTTGCTTGGACACAATAATAAGCTGGAGCGCAGACTTGATTGTTTGGTTGGTAACCACAAGATATAAGGGCTGTCTCATTGCACTAGTTATAACTTCAGGGCCACCTAGATGCCGGATCATTTCTAAAGTTAGCACGTAGCATTTGTGTTCAATTTCGTAGTACATGTCGGCCATATTCTTTGTAAATCGCTCTGGATAGAGTCTAAGCAGATTTGAGAAGACAAGAATAATGGAGTGCATCATTCTGAGCTTGGTGAGGTTGGACACTGCCACGACATGATTGAATAGATCCACCTCGTACGTTTTTAATGAGTTCTTAAAGAAATTCAATTCCATAGTGAACTCGTTGAATTTGATAATCATTGCATTGACAAATGCCTCCGAAAGATCCCAACTTGGATTACAAATATGCCCGGTCCAAGACAAGATTTCGTCCACAACCGAAACTAGAATGACGTTGGTCCCAAATGAGCTCACATTGTATAGAATTTCTCCTCGCTTGACGGATTCTAGACCTTCTTTCAAGGTCACCCCCAAAGTTTCCACTTTGCAGATGATATGATTTTCTGGCAAGCCACAAATGTAATTGATGTTTAGCGACGAAGGCACGCGTGTGTTCACACGGTGGGGTGACAGCTGTGAGGGCAGTCCTTTTCCTAGCGCAACATATTTGTCTAGTAGAAATACCAAGTAGAAGCTCTTCCTTTTTTCCTCAGCTAGTGCCCAACTCGGAAATCCCTCTTCCTCCTCCGCGTAAGAGTATAAGGTATGTGGGGTTCCGAATGGATGTCGCTCGTCCAATGAGTCAAGTTGGTTGAGTTCCGAAAGGCGAATAGCTGTAGCCATAGTGACAAGTGAGGTGGTGGCTTTACCGATCAGGAATTCATAATTAGACTGCAAAATGTAAAACTGAACCAAAGTTATGGAGCTGTAATACTCTTGTACCATTTCTCGTGATTCCAGTAGCTTGGAAATGGTATGACGTGCTTTTTCGTAGTAAAAGTTGGATTCATCCATCTTGTCCAAAATTACATACACCTCTGCCCAAATGATGTATGACAAGCAAACAGTTAGTGGCAAGCCTTTATAGAAGTTCCTTAAGTACTTTGGTTTTAAGACCATCTCCGACATATGGGTCATTTCGTCAAAGAAAAGATGATGCAGATAATTTATTTCGTCGTCAGAAGGGTGCTCGGATGAATGAATAATGTCATAGTCTTCAGTAGAGTTACAGCTGCCGTTCAAACTAATTTGGGTCTTCCATCTAAGCACCCTACTTGTGTTCGGTTTGGTGGATCTGACACTGAATGTACATACTTTTTTGGCTTTAATGCAACTCAAACACAGTTTGAGATCATCTGTTGGTATACATTTTGATTTCCGCTTGCGACACCTTTCGCAAGCTCTTTTTATTTTTTTTGCCATCTGAAAACCAGCCGTTTTTGAAGTCCTTCCATCAATTCCGATATTCCACAAATTATTTTTTTGTAACATTTTGAGTAATTTCAGAGATAATATAATGACTAATGAATGCTGAAAAACGGTACATTCTAATTTCGAAAAGCCTGTCAAAGTTACTACGACATCAGGCAATCAAGGAAAATCTTAGTATCGACGAAAAGGGCTTTGTTCCGCTGGACGAGATTCTAAAACACAAGTACTTCCGATCTTTGAAAGTTACTGCCGAAGACATTTTTTATGTCGTCAATAGCAACGAGAAAAAACGATTCAAAATAGTACACAAGGATATGTCGTCGCTTGAAAGCGTCACAGACTATGACGAAGGAAAAATATACCTTATTTGTGCCCTGCAGGGCCATTCATTATCCCAAGTGACAGAGTCATATGATTTGGTCAAATTAACATCCATGACACTTCCTTCGGTCATGGTTCATGGAACCTACAAAAGACATTGGGAAGCAATCAAACAAACTGGTGGGCTCAGTAGGATGGGCAGAAACCATATCCATTTCGCGAAAGGCGTGCCCAAATGGTCTGCTGATGTTTCAGAACGCAAGATTATCAGTGGAATACGTAACAACTGCGATCTCCTCGTATTTCTCGACATCAAAAAGATTCAAGAGAGCAGACTAGTATTCTACGAAAGCGGTAATGGCGTTATTTTGTCGGCGGGCGATGAGAATGGAATAGTAAGCACAGAATATTTTGCCAAAGTCACAGATATCAACGGAAATTTAATAAATCAAGACAGTTAATAATGTCACATTACATGCATAATGGCGAAAGTTTGTTGATTAGTGTTTAATAGAACTAGAGTCGTATCTAAATTCCAAGAGCTTCGCTAAGTCCGAAGTTGGACAAGCCTTCTTGAAGAATCTATGTTGAAGCAATTCATCAGTTTTGGCCCGATATCTGACCTCAACACACAGACAAACGCTCAAGAAATCCATGAATTCACTGGACAACGATTCTGGATCCTTCAGCGTTGGCGTTCCATTCGAAGCAATCAAATACAGAGCTTTCAGAGGCTCCTCGTTCAGATAAGGAGGCTCACCTTCTATCATCTCAATGGCCATAATTCCCAATGACCACACATCCACTTTTTCGTCGTATTCCTTCTGTCTGACCACCTCTGGAGCCATCCAATATGGAGTTCCGACCATAGTGGCACGCTTCGATTTTTCGGTAGTCAGTTTTGCACAGAATCCGAAGTCAGTTATCTTGACATTTCCCCTGGCATCCAAAAGGACATTATCAGATTTGATATCTCTGTGAATAAAACTCTTCTTATGCAAATGCTGCAGGCCTTTTGTGGTCTCAAAGCAAATTGAGGAAATCTGTTCTTCAGTAATTCTAGGATTATTGTCAATAACGTCCGTGAGGGATCCGCCTTCCATGTATTCCATGATAACCCAGAGATCTGCACTTCCATTGAGATAGGCCTCGACAAAATTAACTATATTTTCATGCTGAGAATCTTTCATCACCAGGATTTCGTTGACTATCAACTCTTTCCTACTTTGCTTGTTTAGATCGATCTGCTTGATAGCAACTTGCTTGCCTTTCATCTTCAAAGACTTGGCAAGATAAACAGAACCACTCGCTCCCTGACCAGCTTTCTCAATAACTTGGAAGTAAGGAGTTGGGTTGCTGTTAGTAACAACACTTCTAAGCTTCGCCATGATCTGCGCATCGGTCATGGTAGAAATTCGTCTGTCCTTGTTGTTAGCCTTGCTAACTGGAGAACCCTGGACAAGCTTATTTTTGGATGTCAAAGGTTGTTCGTAAGGATTGAACTTAGGAGTATTGGCTGCTATAGATGCTGCTGCTACAGCCAACTTATTTTTAGGTGATTGAAGCTTATACTGAGGTTGAGAAGGTCTAGGCGGCTGTCGATATTGAGCAGGTTGCTGGCGCTGAACATGAGCAGGATATTGACGATTTGGTGGGTACTTTGGTGCCGGAGGTTGATTCTCCGACACTGGGGATCCATACGAATATGCTGAGTGAGGAGAGCTTTTCGAAGAGAAGTTTGTATGCGGCCGCTGGTGAACAGGAGAATGGTTCAAAGGTGACGGTTGCTTGTAAGACAGAGGTGAATAACTGCCTTTTGGACTTGGAGTTTCAAGATTAGTGTTCAGCCTGAGATTAGAGTTGATTTGTTTTGAAGGAGTCTTTGACACATCCGGTAAATATGGGTTCTTAACATTGCTTTTGAAAGTGGGTGGAGTTGGTGGAATCTGTCCAACAGGCTTAGAAGGTGAGACTGAATTTGGTTCTAACTTTGGCTTGACTGCAGGAGCTTCCGGAGCTTTTCTCATTGGGACAAATTTAGGGTTAGCGCCACCAACTGCAGCCGGTGCAGATGGAGGTGGAGGAGGCGGAACTCTCCTTGGTTGCATGTACTTGTCGTCATTCGTAGAAGAATATGGTTTGGTGATATCGCTGATCAGCCTTGACGAAGCGGCCATATTAGCATTCGTCGATGGAATAGAACTGAAGGCCGTAGTCGCAGGGAACGTCGGACCGGCAATTTTATCTGCCAAACCGGGATTTGGACTCACCAACTCTGAATAAGTATTCAGCACATCTATAACTGCTGTGGGATCTGCTGCAACGTCTTCTGAAGTAATATTCGAACCTTTCAAAAGTGCAATCCATTCTGAAGGAACACCAGTTAGTTGGCCGCTCGAAGGGTCATAGCCAACGTGTGTCTCGTGTGTCACTGTGATCGGCTTGGAAAACCCCTCTTTTGGACATTTAGCCAGGATACAGTCGATCCACATGTTCAATTCCTTCTCAGCTTTCACCGTCACGAACGTCGATTTAGACCTATGAATGATTTCGAAGCAAAAGGTTTTGAGTTGGTTTTTAAAGCAACCAGATATATGTAGCAGCGGAATGCGCATTGCGAGTTCGGTTTTTTCATCAGTTTTGTAGAAGTCCAGGCTGGACTCGCTTAGAACGAGAAACCTTCGAGGCCATCTAAAGGAAATGAGACCATCCTCCTTTACTTGGACCCATCCACTTTTGCGATAAATAGTGGTATGAATTCGGAGCCGGTTTAGCGATATGTCGTTAGGCGTGTTGGCGTTGGAAGACGAGCTTGCACCGGAAGAATTACTAGAATTCTTGCTATGGAGCGAAACAGTGGAAGATGGATGAGGTGGATGAGGCGGATGGGGAGCAGGTCCTATGCCGATAAAAGCATTTCCACTCATTGTTTCAGTGATCATTTTCGACATTACACTTGTCAGGTCTAAACACAGAATCGGTAGCCGGATCCAGATTTGATAATTGTGCGGCAAGTATTGATTAAGTCACGCTGGATCAAACTATAGAGATGATGAAGAGTAACCTTGCAAGATTATTGGCACCTTTGAAGGGTTTGGAAAGCCAATTTGGAGTATTTATACCTTCTGACACCAGTGAAGGAAAATAAAAACAAGAGGTTTATTTTGTAAAATCCCTGTTTCGAGCACTCAACTGGGAAATTTATTTTAGGGAACGCGAAATTGAAGGGAAAGGAGGGCCTATATAAATCGAGAATGACGAGCTTTTGCGAGCGTGGCAGACATCAAACATTAAAATTACACGAATATACAGCCTTGTATGATGCCGACCAGTCGCTGGAGTGACCAGATGTAAAACTATTTAGCCGAAATCCTCGACTTTTAGACCGGTTTCAGATCTTGGAAAGCGCGTCAAATTCTTCGACTCCTGTACCGACAGTTTTTTGAGAACTCCAACGTTTCCGATTATTGACACTCTTCAAATTTAATTTCTAAATCCGCGGAGCAAATCAAGGTCTAATGATGAAAGTGGGGTGGCGATTGCAAGATTGAATAGAATGATCCCTGGCCATCATCATCCTCACTACTTGTAATGAAATCAAATTCCTCGTCTCTTCCAGATAGATTGTTGGTGATACTCGCACTGTTGTTAAATGTACATGCTGAACATGGCTCTGAGCGTTGTGTAACAGCTGGCTCAGGCAAATGGAGCAGGTCCTGCGAACGGAGGCCACCAGTCTCTCTCGGATAGGTGTCTGAGATAAACGAGTAGATGTCTGTTGTTTGCGCCTGCCTATGTTCGTTAACTTGCATATTTGATGCGCTTTCTTCGGGATTGGATACAGAATCTAACTCAATGTTCGTCAATGTCCTCGAAATAATTCTTTGGTGCCTACTGTTCCGGCGACTTACTGAAGAAGCTCCCAGTAGAGAGTCTCTGCGAATTGGCACCGCCTGAGATCCTGGAACAACCAAAGACGCAAGAGAGTAGTTGTCATCACTTCCATTCATTGATCTTGGGCGTGCAAGACTGTATTGCCTGTTGAAGTCGCTGTATCTCTCGAACAAGTCTCCCCCAACGTAGACTTCGACCACCGACGATGGATATCGAATAACAGAGCTGTATCTTGACAGAGAGCGCCGCTGCGAAAGCCTTACTGAATCTTCGCTTCTGCGGCTTGCACGGCTGAATCGACTTGATTCGTTCCTATAAGATCCATGCCGACTATCTAATAATTCGCTGGTCTGCTCGTCGCCTGCCACATCAGGATCATCCAACACCTTATCTTTTTTGGGGCTTTCTAAAAAAGGGTCACTTTCCGCAAAGTCTTCCAGATCATCTAAACATTCATCTTTGGGCTGTTTTTTAAATGGTACCAACAGACTCTCCCTAAGCTTATTGTAGAACTTAGACACCCTATGCTCCCGTAATCGCTTCTTTTGTTTTCCAGCAGGCCATGAATTGTCGGTCCATCTTTCCAAGCCACTTTTGGCTGAGCCATCTTTTTTCTGATCATCTAGATCATCATACACGTCCTCAAGGATTTCGAGATCTTGTTGCTTATCGAACCTCGCAAGGTCTTCTTGCAAGTTTTCAAGATACTTTTTGAGTTCATTAATGTCTGTCGTAATGATACTTGATGGTATAGATATTGTTCCATGAAACATCGTTCTTCATCAATAAGTTTGAGAACCAAGATATCCTTTTTCTAGCCGCCTCCCAAAGGGCAAGGATCGCGTCGATCGACGCAAACTTGATAGAAAAGAATTATGAGGTCATTGCTTATCTAATTCCTTGTTTGGATTTTGCCTTTACATACATATCCTGTTGCGGTTTGCAATTTGCATAAAATATTCTTGCGAATTGGCTTACTAGTTGTGTACAGCACGCATAGAGGTGGAACAGATAAACTTCGGGCTCATATATTGCCTAGCAAGAAGACCACAGGCGCAAATCATCGAGAGACTCGCCATTTATTGTTAATTAAAAGCGATAGAAATTATCTACAGAACTCTACGGTTTCGATGAACCAAAACTTTGGCATCCACTACACTCAAATTCCCACTTATTGGTGAATTGCATCTACTGTTACGGTAAAACATATTAGAGCACTTAGATCATCTTGTGCTGCATTGTACATATAGTTCAGACCGCAAAGCTCTATATCATGATGCCCTCAAACAAGTTCAAGGCAAGTCGATCAAATTCGATATCTCATGATCCTTCCGCAATATCAGACTACTCGGATCTCTATGATGAGTATTTAAACGATGAGAAAGAAAGTGATCAGTCAAGACTTGTAAGTGATGTCTCCTTGCTTCAATCACAGAAACTTACTACCATACACCACGAAGGATCCGATTTTGATCTGTACTCCAAGGATCAGCTTGTACAAGGCTCGGTTATGAATTCTTCGTTCCAGCTTCCTGGTGAGTATGATGACGGCGACTCATCTGAGGACGATGGTATTCCAACAATACAACGTGATCAGTATATAATTCCACATTCCTCTAAAGAATGGCAAGAGAAAGGAGCAGCACAGATTCTACAAAAGGTGAAGGAGGCTGACGGCCAAATGAAAACCAAAGTGGTTCGCAAGACCATAAAGGATTTCATACTAGGAAAAGAACTTGGGGAAGGTTCGTATTCGACAGTGGTGTTGGCTACGGACAGGATTACTAGTCGGTCTTATGCGATCAAGATATTGCACAAAAGACACATAATCAAAGAGAAGAAAGTGAAATATGTCAACATTGAAAAAAATGCATTGAATCGGCTTGGAAATAGATACGGAATCATCCACTTGTTCTATACTTTTCAAGATGAGCAAAGCCTTTATTTCGTGCTTGATTATGCCGCAAATGGGGAGCTTCTCGCTCTGATCAAAAAATATGGCACAATGGATGAAGATTCGGTCAAGTATTACTCAACTCAGTTGGTCGATGCCATTAGCTACATGCACGACAACGGAATCATTCACAGGGACATCAAGCCGGAAAACATACTGCTAGATGCTGAGATGAAGATAAGAATTACAGACTTTGGTACGGCAAAAATGCTCGACAAGGACGAAAAGGGTAACTACCCAGTCGATGTCAAAGCTAATTCATTCGTTGGTACTGCAGAATACGTATCCCCTGAGTTGCTCAATGACAAATACTGTGGTAAGGGTAGCGATGTATGGGCATTAGGTTGCATTATTTACCAAATGATTGCCGGAAAGCCGCCTTTCAAAGCATCTAACGAGTACCTGACCTTCCAAAAAGTCCTGAAATTGCAATACGCTTTCAGTGCTGGCTTTCCGATGGTAATCCGCGATTTGGTGAAACGCATTCTAGTACTCAAGATGAAGGATAGAATCA
The DNA here is from genome assembly GCA_003706195.2 of Ogataea minuta. Taxonomy (NCBI): domain Eukaryota; kingdom Fungi; phylum Ascomycota; class Pichiomycetes; order Pichiales; family Pichiaceae; genus Ogataea; species Ogataea minuta. The sequence goes on from PPKR02000009.1 coordinate 366,990, forward strand.
CCTTACCCGAGATCAAAAATCATTATTTTTTCAAGGGAGTCAACTGGAGTGATCTGGATTCCATTTGGGAAGTCCCTCCACCAGAATTGGGTCCGTACAAAATGTCCGCAAAATCTATGCTCCCGGTGCCGGAATTGAACAAAGCTTCAATATCATTATCAAATATCAAACGACTTGGAAGTGCTGGAGCCAAAAGTGCGTCGGCTACCAACGTGATAGGAACTCCGAATTCAATCAACTCAACAAGTCTGCATGGATCAAATGGAACGGTTTTTGGCCTTCCAAATCCCCTAGGTCCTAAGAAGGCCAATTCATCTCCTGTATTGGCGACGGAAAAGTCAAATGATCAACCACTTTCAACTGCAGCAGCGGCTGCTACAACAAAGAAGTTGTTGGCACAGCCTACGGTCAACCTTCGCACACCTTCTGGATCTTCAAACTTAGCATCAAGCAATTATGAACGCACAGAAGCATCAAAACCAAGCTACAATATCATGAAAGGAGCTGATGTCACTCCAAAAGTCGGTCCCAAAGTCTACAAAACAACGTCAACTTCCTCCTTGCCGGATAGTTCCAAAGGCAAGGTTCCATCTCAGCCGTCGTCTAACCTTGCACCACCAGGTATAGCGAGGACATTAGTCAATGTTGGCGCGTCTTCCCCTGCTTCTACTATCTCAAGCACTTCATATCATCCAAAGAATACTTCTTCCAATCAACAGGTCGACGTTATACCGGGAACAAACATCCCAAGACCTGTGGTGAATACTCGGATCAATCCGTCCCTCAGTCTTAACAAGACCTCTACGTCTTCGGGATACAGATCTAAGCCATCAACACTTGCAACGCCAAAACCGCTAGAAATCTCACCTATGTCTGTATTGGATATGACATGGGTCAATTTTTTGACTCATCCCGAAGAGAGAGTGCTCAAGGCTGGTATGATGCAAGTCTCAAAGTTTTCAACGGATGCATTTGAGAAGAAATACAAGGGGATGCTTGCAGAGTCACCTTTGGGTTATAAAAACAGAGAGCTTCTAAATTCTTCGAACCCCGGAATGCTAGGTCAGGCTTCCACATTGAGAAAAAAATCGACGGCATTTGCTAACAATGAAGATGATGCAATTCTGTTCAACGAGGAAGAGACTTCCGAAAAAGCAGAGGACGAGGAAACTAAAGATAACTCTGTAGAGAGAATTTCCAAACTCAAAAGTCTTTTCCATTATAAAGTATCTTCGACCGAGCCAGCTGCGAAACAAAGAACTTTAGTGATTACGAGCTTTGGCCGTGCTATGCTGTTTGTTGAGAACCATGATCGCAAAAAGGAAAAGTATCAATGTGTTACAGAAATTGATTTGGTAAATTCATACGTTCATTTTAGAGAGATCATTGGAGACAGGAAGTCTAGAGGTGTCTCCACCGGTGTATTTGCGATTGTGTCTCTCAATATGACTCTTGCATTTGAGGTTGATAAGCAGGAACTATCTTCGTGGACAAATACTTTAGCAAAGGCTCGTTTTATGCAGCAGGAGCGCAACATCAAGCTATTGCTAGACAGAGATTTTGCTCGTGACGCTGGAATATCATCTGGTAACCAAGCTGCATCCAGAGCCGCGAACATGGCAATGTTATCACCGTCCAATGTATCGCCACGAATCTCAGTGGATCTTCAACCTTCTTCGCCGCGCTTGGATGCGGATTTGTTGTCCGGGCTTAATGGTGCGACGTCTGCCGTGCAGTCAGGGGCGAAATCCAACGCAGATTCAGCACGGGCTCGCACAGGGAAAGTAGCACGCAGACCTCCTCCAGGAACAAATCAGCCAAATCCTTTCCCTTCGTCTATGAGACTTGAATCAGAGGCTAGCAGCAAATCCCAAAGTCACCATGACAATGATGAAAGCACTCGCAAAGTCCTATCTGAAAATTCTCCGATGATTTCCGCCGCTATCAACAAAGCTCTTTGGAATACTTCTCACTCATCTTCCGGTGATTTTACCAGAGAGACTAGCAGCTTTACGACTACAAAAAGCTCTTCCAGCTATTCAATGAGCAAAAGTAGCAATAATGGATCCACGCCAAGGCTTGTGACCTCGATGAACTCAAAGTTACTGGCAAGAACTACACGAAGGAAACGCTAGAGGTTTCATGCAAGATTATTGATCGAATGCGTATTTTCAGTTAGCTATAACGCACGTTTGGCTACCCCAGATTTAATGGTAAGTTGTAGGTAATATCGCTTGAGAGTTTGTGACTGCGTTTTTTACGATCCGCTATAATAATAATATGTGGCAATAATACAAAACTCGTGCACCAACCAATATTGCTGGCGGGAGACTATTTTGAAATCCCCCCGGTGGCATTCATTTTTCACGGCAGAAAATCTGGATCATCACGCAATAATTCATTTTTCGGCCGCGTCTCGTATCCTGCAGATGGAGCACAAAATTTTTCAATTCAAGAATTTTCACTTCCTACAGGAAAGTTTATTAGCTACTTTTTGTGTCGGTGCTACAATCCTAGAACAGAGAGAATAGAAATGGCTAAATTCATCAAGTCAGGCAAAGTTGGTATGTATAATTCTTCCAGGGAGCAAAACGTTTGAAACGAATAGAGGGAGATGAACATCATCGTCACAATTAAGTTGATATCAAATTTTGAAAGAAAGATAGATGTATTTGGTATTTCAAGTTATGTCTGCGGCAGATTTGAGCAAACACAGCACTGTACTGGATCATTTTTCTTGTGAACCTTATCTCATAGAGCTCGTTTCAAATCTTTTGGCCCAATTCGGGTCACTAACAATTCAGCCGTTGTGGTTAGAGGAAGATACGCTGGTAAGAAGGTTGTGATTGTGAAACCCCATGATGACGGAACCAAGTCCCACCAATTCCCACATGCTATTGTCGCCGGTGTGGAGAGACAGCCACTGAAGGTCACCAAATCCATGGGAAGCAAGAAAGTTTCTAAGAGAACCAAAATCAAGCCATTTGTGAAGCTCATCAACTACAACCATTTAATGCCAACCAGATATTCGTTTGAGGTTGAGTCATTCAAGAACGCTGTTTCCATTGAGGCTTTGTCGGAGCCATCCCAGAGAGAAGAGGCTAAGAAAGTGATCAAGAAGGCATTTGAAGAGAGACACCAAGCCGGAAAGAACAAGTGGTTTTTCACCAAGCTGGCTTTCTAAAACTCATACTAAATAGTGCTTAATCATCCACCTGACTGAGTTGTAGCCTTTTTGGTGCAAGGGTGTAAAAGCTGGAGGCTCGGCAAGTAGAGTCGCACATTAGCGAAAACGGTTTTCTTAATAAAACCGTAATTCTGTCAAGATTTGTTTGTCACTCGGACTGATGACATCATCAGGACCGGATAAGGGAAATATAGTGTAGCAACAGTAGCGGCACTGCGCTGGCTTCAGGTATAAGGCCCTCTGACTGTTTCGGACTATATCGTAGCTAGTAATCGGTTATTTACGACTCGTAATCTATTCCTTTTAATTCCAATTTTAGTGCAAGACTTAAAAAACGTTAGACAGAGTGCAGTTGGGTTGTGATAAATAAAAAAGAAACCCAAATTCAGGTCATACGTTAAGACAGGAAATAATCAATTGATTTACAGAGAGTCGCATATCATTGGCCCAACAGTTGAAGTTCCTACCATGTCGAATTCCGCGACAGAAACTGGGCTTACAATGAAGCCAGTTGATGCCATTATTGGGGCTCTTTATTCCAGGATAGAGTCTATGCTGCCCATCAAGTATGACTTCACCTATTCGCAATTGGAGTCGGATCCCAATTTTGTGGAAGTTACAACGCAATTGGCGAAAGTGGCTAACTCTTCGTGGCTAGATGATATTACTATATGCACCGCAAACATTCTGGAGCACATCAACAAACTTGATAATAATGCCCCATTAACAGAGAGAAAGACCACGTCATTGGTGTCGCTACAGGTAATAATTGGCCTCTTGGTAGATCTACTCAATGGGGTTCGGAAAAAAGTTAGACCCGCTCATGTGGATAGTACTAGGCCGACGTCATATGAAAGCATTGGATTGATTGTTCCGCAATGGGAAGTGTCCAACGGGAAATATTACGTAGGAAAGCCGAGGGCTATTCCTGGAAATGTAGCCAAGCACCTTCTCTCAATTATGGCGAATCTGAAAACGGACGAAGCGATGATAAAAACATTACAGGAACTCTCCATAAGTCACACGGCGATGCAGCGATCCTTCTCCAACGAACGCAAAAATGTCCGTACGTTAGAATTGTGCTGCGATGAAGTTGTCAAATACCTAGCCGCAAGCAACAGCGATGAGTTTTTCGAGTACGTGAAACTCAACTTTAGTAAAGTGAATCTTGAAGCGTTGTACATTCCTCGCTCAGATCTGATGGCATTGGCCTATCTGGATTCCGGCAACATTGGTGATTATCTCATGATGATGAAAGACACCATCCAAATCAGTAGACGCCAGTCACAACAAAGTCTCATTTTATACTGGTTTTCAGAAAACCTTTACGGCTGGGCCATCTCGCGAACATATGACATTCTTCAAGCATCCAAGGATCGTCAAATCAACTTGAAAGCAGATTCACTGTTTGACCAAGCGTATAAGTTGGTTGATTTCAAGGCCTATCCAATGTCTTCATACAGATGCTTGGCTATGCTCCTTTTGCTGATACCGAGCGCTGTCGAGAAGTTTATGGAAGAAAAGCAGACAAAGTCATCTGGGGTTTTCTTCAAAAGATCAGCTGGACGTCTTGATATCAAGCAAAGATTTCTACATGATCTTGTTCAAGTTTTCCACAAAGCTCCTAGTGCAGCTGATAGTTTGATCAAACTGGTTTTTGCTGGCTGCTCAATGGTTCTATGGGAGCCTGAAAACCCACTTGTCCACTTCGCTACTCTGACTTATGAGCAATTGAGAATTGACTTGTCTATGGATAATATGGAATACTACCCGACGAATTTCAGTCCTGAGATGATAGATGAATATAGAATGGAACTTTATGCTTCTAGATTCATCTTAAAGCCCAGGAAATTAACTCTGAAGGCTATCACTACATTTCAGAACTTCGAGACAATGCCAATTTGCTTGGCAAATATAGCGGGTGGAATTCAGAAATTGATGGAGACATTGTCAATGAGCGAATACTTTTTCACCCATCTCGAATCATTATCCCCCTATATGCTTCCCGTTTTGCAGAAGCTTGCGTCTCAACACTTTGACCCTTCAACAGTGAGTGATGTTGAATCTATATCAAGTGCAGATTCTAGTGGTTCGATGGTGGACTTAGTGGATGCGTTGCAACAAGAAGTGCTTTCTAAAATGCAACTTACCAAGAACATTTCCATCAAGTCACGAGAGAAATCTGCTTCAACCTTAGCATCCGAGTCTATACACACCGCTTCAACGACGTCATCCGGTGTGTCGCATAACATTCAGCCTAAAGACATTTCTGTTGCGAAGCCTGTTTCCCCGTCACCTGGCGCAACGGATATGCACATCCCGCTTGTGAAGAACATTTACAAATCAAAAGGGTTTTCGTCAAAAGTGATGGGGCCACTGAGACACTCGTTATCGGCATCATCAGCGACATCACAAGCCATGACATCTACTTCATCAGCAAGTTCGTCGGGCCCTTTGGTTCAATCAAGTTCTTCCGGCTCGGCTCACATGGGCCACTCAGATACGAAAAGTCGGCAGTCAGCAATAGCTTTAGGTGCATCTTCTTTGCCATCCAAAAAGACTACAAGTCATTCATCTTCACTATCTGTTGGTTCAGGAAGTCTCCTACCAGAAGAAGGTCTGCAATTGGTCAAAATGAAAGTGAACAACCAACTATTTTTCAAGCATAGCTTGATAAATTTGCTACAAAGCTATAAAGTGTTTCCATTCTTGCTTTTCGATATTTTGAATCCCGGTAATGAGGTAAAACTTATGCATTTTGAAGCGGAGTTCAAAGCCTTCATTACTCCAATAGTTAGGTTAATCAATTGCGGAGACCGGGATGTTGAAGAAGCGACCAAAGAGTTGCTATTGACCATTCCTATCTCGATTGCAAATGAAGATTCCCACAAAGCAGTTGTTGGGTATATGGCATCAGTAATTGTTGTTGACGTCATATCCAAAATGTGTATATCCAAATACACCAGCAATGAGTCACTAAAGCAGATGCTGCAATTACTGACGAAGTTTTCAGCACTAAGGGAAGAATACACAGATTACTCAAAGTTCTCAACAGATGATGATCCGGTGAATATAGAGTTTCACTTATCAGGCAATTGCTCAAGGTTGTTGAAGAATTTTGAGAAAGCAGCATATCTCGGTTTATTTTCTGATAATATTGAAACCCACAAGCAGTCGAGACATCTACTCAGCATATTATACCACTTGATGACAGGCGAACACCACATTGACGGCTGTTTTCAGGACAATGCGGCCGACCTTGTAAAGGCTGTACTCTCTGACAAGCTACCCACGGGTACGTTGGCGATGAGAAAAAAGTTAAGGGATCACTTATCGAACATCACCGATCCTAGTGAAACTCTGTTAGAAATATGGAATATCATGTATGAGAGGCTAAAGCTAGCTCGCCGCGCATTGGCAGACGCAAATATGGAGCTAGGATCAAGTGAGGACTATGCAGAATACCTGGCTTCCTTAGGGGGTATCATGTTTTCGCCAGATTTCGTCGACGATCCTCGAAAGTATGCTTTTCAAGATAATGTGAGAAGTTTTTTGACTTCCAAAGTTATTAAGCTGTTTTCCGATGACCCAAAACAGAGAGATAGGGCTAGAGAAGTCTTATGTGTCTCCATGCATCCTTATCTCTGTGGGGTTTATCTGGAACTATTGACAAAGAATTTCTGGAGATTTGAGAGAGCTTTTGAACAGAAGGAGTATCACGTTTGCGAACTTATGATAAATGTGATGCGCACGATAAGCCAAATCAATTATGAGTCCCTATTCTTCCATGTTTGTGATTTCTGGGATCTTAATATGAAGATTTTAGTGATGATGGATATTGAAAATCAAGATCCGTCTTTCCTTAAGTTCAAGCTTAAGCTATGCAAGCTTCAGTCCTTATTTCTACCTCGGCTTGACGATTTATCACTTCACGGAAACATCCTGAAGAAGAATCAGTATGCGAGAATAGTCGCTAATTACATGGAGGACTCTTTCAATTATCGATTCGCAACTGAGCAAGAAGAGGACAATACGAAAGTCATAAAGTTCAGTGGGAAGAATAGCAAACTAATGGTGAATCGAATGAGCAAGGACTTCATGGAGCAAGAATTATATGATATCCATTTTGATATCAAAGTGGAAACTTCACTGATTCTGAAAATCATCCTTTTAAAGTTACCATTGGACACGTCGAATGGCGGAATGCATGGAAGAATCAACGGGAATCTGGCCAACGAAGTAGCATTTACCAATTACTTCAATTTATTTGTGCGGATTCTGGAGCAGTTGAACGAAACTGAAGAAGTGCGAAAGACAAATATGGCCGATCGCCACAGATCCTCCACTATCGTGAAAAATATAATTCAGGCCCTGATTAATCTCCTCAAGTCGAACTCTGATCTAGGCCTTAAATATTCTTTACCTTTGGGGTATCACGAGAATGTTTTGATTAGATCCTCGTTCATCAATGTGTTTTCTAGCATTGTTAACAATCTTAGTATTCAAATGAATACGGATATCCAGAAGGAGAAGAATGAAATCATGGCGGAAGGGCTCAGTTTGGTTGCGAACGATCGTCTCTTATTATACTCTTGCGCGCAGGCTTGTCCAACTTCCGAAGTTGATGGGTTTGCCAAAGCGCTGCTGACGCTTACTATAGAAAAATCGTTAGAGCTTTCTATTCTCACATCATTATTGAGAGCTGACATTCTAAACACAAGCGATTTTGTTGAAATATTGAGATCCAATACCGTTGCTACTAGAATGGTAGCATTGTACTCTCATATGATAGCGAAAGACTATCTAATTGGTATATTCAGGCCTATTTTCACTCAACTTTATGAAACAGGTGAGTTCTTCGAGATCGAAAAAATAGCCTTAGACGATGCCGGGAGGGACGAAAATCTTCGGTTGTTTATGAAATACTTCACAATGGTGGTGGATGCAATCACAGAGTCTGTAAATACCATGCCGAAGGGTTTGAGGATGATTTCTAATACCATTTACGATACGACATCCATATCCTTTCCTGAGTCAAAGCTATCGGCATTGGGTGCGTTTCTGTTTCTGAGATTATTCAATCCAGCTATTGTTTCTCCCGAAAGACTGGATATTATTACAGCGACTTCTGTCCCGATGAAACGCTCGCTGATGCAGATTGCCCGTATTCTTCAACTAATTGCAAACGAATCGTCAGTCTCGCTAAAAATTCCGTTGCTGCAAAGTAAGATCGAGGAACTCAAAGAGCAGAAGACAAGAATAAACCATTTTATGCTGGAGGTTGCCAAAGTTGATGAACAGACAGTATTTCTTGACGAGTCCGCGCATTACGTTGAAGATAAACTGGTTGAGACTGAATACAGTTTTTTCCATAACTTTCTCTACGATCACTGGATGCGGGTGCGTTCAATATATTCCAAACCATCAAGTATATTTGAAGTTTCTTCGGAGGAAAAGTTCCTAATCATCAGAGAGATTGATCAATTTCTAGCCCTATCAGGAATTCCAGAAAGAATCATAGTTTATGAAATTCCAGAAAGTATCAAGAAAGACATTTCTGAAAAGGGTGTGCAGCTTTACGACTTCATGTCCCAAATTTCCTTGGCAGACAGACAATTTAAGACTTTAGTCAAGGAATCTATCACGCGAGATGGATATCCACTGACGATTGTGGATCTATTTCAAATCGCTAACGAGGGGATCTCTCCTAGTCCAGAAATATTAGCTTATCAAATCTTCATGAGCCTGAGCAAGTACTGGGATGATCCCTATTGCGTCCTGATTGATTGTACCGCAAATAATATTGATCGTCTACTGAAACCAACCATGAATCTCTTCTGCACTCTAGCAAGCGATAAATACAGGAAGAATTTGAAACGTGTGTACTTCTTCAACGTTTCACATCGTTTTCTACAGTCGTTAAAGGACGTCAGATTTTATTTCGAAGATTCGGCTTATCTCAGCGATGCGGATCCATATTTCGTGAGCTCGAATGATGACGAGAAGTCCCTCGCAAAGCAAGGTTTGATTTACTACACGAACTCCGTGAGCAAAGATTCTAGAGTCAGTTTCCATGATGTTAGCTTATTCCAGGAAAGCGTTAAGCGCTTCATTCCAGTCAAGCTGAAGATCGGTAACCAGTTTCTTCAGATTTTCTCTGGTCAGCCCCAGAGATTGAAGTTTGGCAATAAAATGAAGACTCTTCATCTTGTTGATATCTATCCTATTTCGAGCCTAGGTGAGGTGACTCCTTCAGGAATTACTGGAGTCGCAAACGAAATCTCTATGGTGGATACAAAAACGAACTTTAAGCTGATATTAACATCGAGAAAGAAGGTTGAAATAATGCGAACTCTTTATTTCTCGAGATCTAAATTTTCTGGCGAGGTGCTGGACGCCGAAGAAGAAAACTCACTAGAGAAGTCAATTGGCCAATTAATCAATATCAGCCTAGCAGGCTTACTATCCCAGCACGATGATGTCAGAAATTCTTCATTTCAACTTCTTACGGCAATGACGAATTCTTTTAAGTTATCCGTTGGTAAAAATATTGTGAGTGGAACTGGCGTTACTTTTCCTTATGGAGACGTACAATATATCTTTGCGCTATCAACCCAGTTGGCAACTAATCATCCAAAGTTGACTTACGATTTCCTATCCGGGTTTTTTGAAGCTTTGGATTTTTGTTCGGAACAAGACCGAAGTGCATACGTTATCTACACTTCTCCATGGATAAAGAATATCTACCGATATGTTTATCTAGTTGATACAGCTAGAGGCCCGAAAAGAAGCGCAGAGCTGATTCAAAAATTTGGGAGAGCCAGTAGAAAATCCGAGGCTACAACTTTGGCATTTGCACTCTACGTTTGGGGTGAATTATCACTAGAGGATCGACTAGTTGAGATTGTCGTTGATGAGATCATTGGCGCTGCTATCGATCACGAGGCCGAAGGTCACGATTGGGAGGAAATCACCAAGTACTGGCCTCTGACACCAACAGCCGAGATATGCGGATTGCTTGTTCGCAGACTTCGCGAGAAATCCTACTCAATCTACAGTGATGAATCTGAACTGGAGGCTCATACAAGATGGATTGAGACGACAGTATTGACTAGGTTTCTTGCATTTCTAGTTTTTGATTCGATCGTGCTCGTTCAAATGTTCATTAGTGACATTTTTTACATTGTGACCATTTACATGGATTACGGTCCATTGGAGTTCCGTAGATGCATTTTGAAGCTCATCACTCGAACATTCCATTCTTTCCTATCACGTGAAGACTTGACAAGTTCCCAAATCGAACTTATCAGGAATCAAATTTCCTTGCTTGAAGGTGCTCGATTCAGAATGCTATTCGGTCTTACTCGAGACGATGGAATTGATAACGGATCCGATGCCCCAATGGGTGTTGAAATTGTTAACAAATGTCATTCGATTGCTACCGTTACTGAGTCATTGATTTCTTTCCTCAAAGAATACAGCAGTCCAATTGATTGTGAGTTGCATCTGATCAAGTGGAACTCCTATGTTTTGAACGTGGCGTTTATGAAAGATGCGCATCTTCAAGGGAGAGCAATGCTCATATTAGGTAGCTTGACAAGAGAGGGCGTGAGTCATAGTATTGCCTCAAAGTTCCTGAAAGCACTGTTGAATATATTTGCTGATGGTGAGAATGGAGCTTATGATACAAGGAAAGAGAATGTAACATTGACAGTCTGCGTGATGCATTCGTTCACAAAGTTGATTGAAGGCTTACCTTCTGATTCCCCATTTGCAGCACACTTCTTCTGGGTTGGTTTTGCACTTTCTCTGACCGACAACATTGTGTTATACCAATATGCGATCAAGTTTATCAATGTCACGGTAACAAAAATCGCAGATCATCTAAGAGGATCCACAAAAGGTATCAGAGACTATTTGTTCGAGCAACGAGAAGTTTTTGGAGCATCATTGAGCGAGTTGGAAGCGTTCCATGGAATTAAAGTTTACAAGGAACATTTTGACGTGCTAATGATCTGCATCTGTTCAAAAGGTTTACAAATACCATTTGCTACGGACTCAACATTTAGCTGTTTGAAAAGTCTATTCACCATCAGATACCGCGAGAGCCTTGAATTTGCTGCGAAAGGCATGGAGCCTTTTGACCAAAACTCAATTTCTTACGTGTTTTATCTTTATGTCTTCTCTCAAACCGAGAATGATCTGATGAATGCATTATATGAATGTGGAATGAGGGATTTTGAGATGGTTCCGTTATCCGACAATTCAAAAGTCCCTCGAATGCTAGTTGACTACTATTCGTACGACATGCCGGATGTTTATGTTGCTTCATACACTATTTCACGTTTTTTCAACGCACAGCGGGGAGACGAGACGATTGTTTTCAAGTGTCTGGCACTGTATGGCACCATCCAAAAGAAGAACTCTAAGATTGCCTGGTGTGTGTTTAATTTGCTTGTGAACTCAATGAGCAAGTTTGCTGAGACATCAACTTCAACGCGTCTTTTGCATATGACAATGGATATTGCGTCTAAAATGATTGTTGATCCAAAATACAAATGCAGAGACCAATACGAGCAAGAACTGATGACCAAAGTCGACGATACTGGACTTGGCGGTATCAAATCGTGGGACTTCTCGTATAGTGGTTCATTTACTCCCGCTCCTGCGATCAACACGCCTTCTGAAGCCAGACGCAAGAGATTCAGGCTGATTCAGGATATGCTGGAGAGGATTATTACCTCTTATGTTCAGGAGGAATGATCGTATTACTCAGCTTTACAAACATACTTCACTGTTAACTTTTTATAAATTAATCGCTCCGATAGGTTACCTTGAACAGAATTTAAGTTAGATTTAAGTTATCGATCAGTGTGTGAAACCGTCAAGGATTCGACTTTCTCCCTTTGTGATAGTGGGCCTCAAACTCAGCTCGCGCAGATCTATAGATCATCATGGTTGCTGCTGCATCTTCGACGGATGAATGCTGTCCTGTCTGTATCTCCACGCCAAGTACTTCCTTAGAGAGCTTCTTCAGCGATGGTGTACGGCCGGCTGCATACAGCTTTCGAAACGAATTATGCTTGGCCGTGTCCCTAATCATATGTCTCGGATGGGACAACATCAGGACATCAAGATCATGACCGACATCATGCCCAACCAAAATGCGGTTATTTAACAAGTCGGAAACTATCTTTTGAGCCTCCTTAAAAGAAACTGCATTTTTCATATGTGAAGGAGTCACTCCACTAACCGCTGTTCTCCAATCAGTCACCTTTTCTGTAGGGAGCACGAATCTATCATACACTGTCACTCCATGGAAGTTTACCAACGACACTCTGGCCAAAATCGATGTTTCACCCTCTGGTCCTACACCGACAAATTCGCAGTCCATTGAAATGTATTTGCCGGTTTCTTTCTGACGTTGTGAGATATTATGCGTATTGTCTGGTAAGCTGAAAGCTTTGGCTTCCGGGATCGTTTCACTGATTAGCTTGATATTTAGTTGTGCGTTTTTGGGGGAGGTCTTCCGATTGGGTCGCTGTTTCTTGGCACCTTTATGCACTTTGTCAGAGCTCTGTTTTTTCAATAGCTGTTTCCAGTTTGCCGATAGTGCGACGGCCATTATTGATTATTGATTAGATAATTAAGTTCCGTATTGCTAGTGAGCATCAAGTTCAATAGGTGAACTTGGTAGTCGAATCCAAATCTAAAAATCTCTAAAAAAACTTTCGTGCACAGCCAGCCAGCCTGCCTCCCAGAGGAATGCGAAGGTGGTAAAATATTATTAGGTAATCGATCGTACGGAAATTGTAGTCGATTTTTCGACTTCGACGAAAAAACTTGGTAAATTAGTTGACAATAGTGCTGCAAAGACATATATTTCTGGTTCCAGTAACGATAATAGACAGATTGATTTAAGCTATCGTATTAGGTAGCAAAGTTTCTAGATCGATCGTTATTTCCTTTTGAGCTTATTTATTCTGCCAAGCTTGAAATCACGATCAATTTCCAATAAATACTTATTATCATCGACCTGAGACGAATGGGTGATAGACTGTCATCAAACTGCTTAAACATCAAAATTTTATTGAATATAAGCTTTGTTGAACGAGTCCGCTTGTCAAGATCTAGCCCCAGCTCAATAAATTGCATTCTAGCTCTACACTGTTAAGCGATAGTTAGCTAAAGGCAAATCTGTATTTATCAATGAATCTCGCGTCGCAATTCCAACAAAAGACGCAAAATCAACAATCACACCAACCACAGCAGCAATACCAGTCTCAATATCTTTATCAACAGCAGCAATATAATTCCTTGCAAGATGGGTTCATGCAACAACCGCAACACCAAACACAATCGCAAAGTGATGGCCTAAATCCTTCAAGCTTTTTGGCGCAAACATTGTATCAGGGTGCATACAAACTTCCTAGCCAACAGACACCACAGTCTCAGCTTCAAACGTTGCACCAACAATTACAACAACAACAACAACAACAACAACCTGGAACTCCGCAACAGCAGCAGCAACAATTGTATTCAATAGCCAACCAACAGCCGCAGCAACCGCTACAAATTATTCAGCCGCAATCATCACATGCTCACCTTTCAGGACCACAACCGAACTCGCATTATCAGCTGAATGCTATCCCTGTTGACAACTCAACTGCCGCACAGCCTCATTGGCAACATCAAGTGCAACTTGCACATGTTGCAAAAAATTCAAATGTGCCCCATTTTTATGCTCGTCAGGCTGCTTTATCTTCAAGGAAGCTATTGAACGGTGCTGAAGGACCTCCAAAGCAAGGCTCGTCGTTGGTGGACATTACGAAAACTCTGTTAGTCAGTGTGCAAGAAAGTCAGCAAAGTCAAGATCAACACCAACAGAATGAAGGGCTAATGCAAAACAAGAAAACAACTAATGACTTGTCTATTGATGAGGAGGAAGAGGACCAGCGGATAAGAATAAAGGAAAATAACACGCAATTGTGGACTGCACTGGATTTAAGTGGCCAGATGATTGTCACTGTCTCGCCCAAACTTTTCCATTATGGATTTTTGAGAAGACTGTATCTTAATGGCAACAGCTTGAAGCAGATTCCTGAGTCATTTTTGCAACTGAAGGCTTTACGGGTGCTTGATCTTTCTTTTAATATGCTTTCTGAGGTTCCGAGCGAGCTCGGAATGTTATTTAACCTGAAATATCTTTACTTGTTCGGAAACGATTTGACTACTGTTCCATTTGAGTTTGGGAATCTTTATCAGTTGGAATTCCTTGGAGTTGAAGGCAACACGAATTTCAACCAAGAGCTGGTTGATATCATTGCCAAGAAAGGAACTAGAGGGTTGATCATTCATTTGAGAGATAATGCTCCCCCCCTTCCACCACCACAACCTCGTAAGTGGATTGAAATTGGTGACGATGGAGAGCCGCTTCTGGGAGAGGAAGATCTCAAACCTGCTATTGAGTGCGACTTGTCTTCCATGAGTACTAATGCTTTTACTTTGATGAGTTATAATACGCTGTGTCAGCATTATGCCACTCCGAAGATGTACAAATACACACCGTCGTGGGCCTTGTCATGGGATTATCGGCGACAGAAACTGACGGAGGAAATTCAATCTTACAATACAAATATTGTCTGCCTGCAGGAAGTGGAAACACGAACCTATGAAGAATACTGGGTTCCCTTGATGGAAAGCAATGGCTACAAAGGTGTTTTTCACTGCAAGAGCAGGGCTAAAACCATGAATGAGAAAAACGCCAAGAAAGTGGACGGTTGTGCCACCTTCTATAAGAGTTCAATGTTCGAATTGATAGACAAAAGAATATTGGAATTTGGAAGAGTCGTCATGAGCCAAGACAAATATAAAAAAACAGAAGATATATTCAACAGGTTTATGAACAAAGATAATATTGCCTCTGTTTCGATCTTGCATCACATACCTACAGGTAATAAGGTTGTGCTCGCCAACACTCATTTGCATTGGGATCCTGAATTTAACGATGTCAAAACTATGCAGGTTGCCGTGCTTCTGGAGGAACTGCGCGCGATTCTTTTAAAGTATTCCGCCTCTAAGGATGAGTTGAACAAAATACCATTGATTATATGTGGTGATTTCAATTCTCAGACTGACTCTGCAGTTTATCAACTGTTTTCGCAAGGTATGGTAAAGGAACATTTTGATTTCAAAGGAAGGGACTATGGCAAGTTTACTGCGGAGGGTTTTACGCATCCGTTCCATCTGAAATCTGCTTATGGAGCTATCAATGAGCTGCCGTTCACGAATTTTACCCCAACGTATACTGAGGTAATTGAGTACATATG
Source organism: Ogataea minuta (assembly GCA_003706195.2). Lineage (NCBI taxonomy): Eukaryota > Fungi > Ascomycota > Pichiomycetes > Pichiales > Pichiaceae > Ogataea > Ogataea minuta. Next base: position 382,506 of record PPKR02000009.1, read on the forward strand.
GTATTCAACTGGTACCTTGTCTGTCAAGGGTTTATTAGGAGAAATGGATCCAGACTATGCGAAAAAGGTTGTTGGGCTTCCTAGTGCGGATTTTGTGTCCGACCATCTACCCCTTATCACGAAGTTTGAATTCAAAAAAGCTACTTCTAGTAAGAAAATCAAGGTTGATTTCAGAGATGGAAGTTTTTCAAGAAAGACTTGAAGATGGGTTGTTTCATTTGCGAATGTTAAGACTGGTGTGTATTTACTTTTTTGCAAAACTATTCATATAGTGAGGTAGATCTGACTAGGAAAAGTGACTTTTAATAATTTCCGACTTCTGCATGACTGGCTGAAGCAAGATAAATAAATCCGGGGAAAGTACAATGTTATTTGAATTATAATAGTTTGCATACTATTCTACTAAAAATTTCGTATAGAATCATGCAACTTAGGACAAAGAATATACTAGGAAGGCTTTCATCTGCAAAAGCAGGAAATACGATAAGTAGTCAGAGAAGTTGGGTTGGCGTGAATCCTAGTTTGAGCCGAGATGATGATAATAAATTTGCAGTCTCTTCCTACAATCTATTATCTCAACACTATGTATGGGCAAGTGTTTATGACCAAATACCGTCATGTGCAATAGACTGGGATAATCGATTTCGTTTGATCACACGCAATATGATAGATCTTGCGGCCCTGGCGGACATAATGTGTTTTCAGGAAATGGAATTCAAGGTCTACGATGAGGTCTGGAGGGGACTAATGGATCATAAAGGGTTCGAATCAGTCTTTCAAATAAAAAGACAACCAGATTACTGGGATAAGAGTCCAACCATGATGGATGGAGTTTCGGTGTTTGTGAATAGACAAAAGTTTGAAATCGTTAACTACGAGAAGATTGATTTTGCCGAGCACTTCCAGAAGCCCTCGTTATTCGCTCAAACTGAGGACCTGAGAAAGCGCGCTTTGTCTCGAAATACAGTTGCTATAATAATAACTTTGAGACACAAGTTAACTGGATCAATAATCTTCCTAACGAATACGCACTTATATTGGTCCCCAAAATATCCCGACGTGAAGCTTCTGCAGACACATCTCCTTGTACATTTGCTGCGGAGATCAATTAAGAGGTATTATGGAACGGACGATCAGCAGATTGATAATATAATATCCGATGGAAAGGCGAATATTTGTCTGGTGGGTGACTTCAATTCAACGCCTAAGTCTATGGTTTATGAATATTTGAGCAAGGGACAGGTTAACATTGGCAAAGACCCAAGGTTTTTATACGACTACGGTGATGGATTTAAGCATACACTGAAAAATGAGCTATCCCAGTTTGAATCTACCTATAAGTCGGTTATTGAGTCGCAAGAATTTCGCAGCTCAATGCACACAGAAACATTCAAGGACGTAATAGACTACATTTGGTACAACCAGGACAGCAAGGAACTGTCGCTCATAAAGGTTTTAGGGGACATTAATCCAATGGACTTGGAGAATTTAAGAGGATTTCCAAATAAACGTTATCCGAGTGATCATCTCCCAATTCTAGCTCAATTTGAACTGATATGACTCATTTCCAGATAGGTAACAAATATATGGTCCTTTGTTTTTGTAGTTCTGTGTGAGCCATAATTGTCTTTATTTACGGCAAATTAAGAGCTCTTACGTACATTCATTCATCATAGGTTTGATATTCTAATTTTAAGATTAAAGAAATTTCTCAGTGATAATTTTGTATCTGCAATCAATGGGGTTGCGGAACGTCAAGGACGAAAGAGGCTTGACAAAGCATTTCACACAAAGAAGGATTAGAGACTCTGATATAAAATTAGGAAAAGACGATCTGAGATCTACTTTTGAACATGCTGAGCCAAGTGAAGACTCAAAGATTCAAATCAAAAAGGAGCCGGACGAAAAGCCTATTCCAGCCGCTAATCATACAAGTACCCGCCTCAGATCGACGAAGAGACGTAGGCTCGAGGTGAGGCTCGAGTCCAAACAGGAGGACTTTTCTTTGGAAATCATACAAGCTGAGGCCAAAACATCCTCTTCCGAAAGCTCTACGATAAGATTACCCACGCAGCCGCCTCCCCATTTCTGGCCCATGTACAACGAAATTAAAAAAATGAGAGCTAAGATCAAAGCTCCTGTTGATACTATGGGATGTGCTAACATTGCCACGAGCATTTCGGGGCTACATGCAGGCCAAAATTTTAGATTTCAGAGTTTGATCTCCTTGATGCTCTCGTCGCAAACGAAGGACGAGGTGAATTTCGAAGTGATGAAGAATCTGCAGGACTATTTTACTGCTGAAGGCTACGAACATGGATTATGCCTAGCCGCTATTCTTGATGTTGAAGAATCGGTTCTTGACCGTTTGATTTATAAAGTTGGCTTTCATCGGCGAAAAGCTAAGTACATCAAAGAGACGGCAAAAATTGTCAAGGAGAAATATGATGGTGAGATACCTCGAACAATAGACGAAATAATGTCTTTTCCTGGCGTCGGCCCAAAAATGGGATATTTGCTTCTTCAAATAGCGTGGAATATTAGTACTGGAATTGGTGTTGATACTCATATGCAACGCATGGCTAAAATCTTCAAGTGGGTGCCTCAAATCAAAAACTTTACTCCTGAATACGTCAGGAAATGTTTCGAGAGCATGTTGGCAGATCAAAAAGAAGAATGGACCAAGATCAATCCTATTCTTGTTGGATTCGGCCAGGTCGTCTGCTTGCCTCAACGCCCGCGATGTGACGTCTGCTCGCTTGCTAGAACAGGGATATGTCCTGCTGTAGATAAAGCTCTGTTGAGGAAGGTCGATTCTGACAAAGCCAAAGACATTGCTATTACGAGAAAAAGCAGAGGAGATCTCAGCATTTTAATAAAAGATATAGAAGACCTAGCTCAATAATATACAGTGTTGAAAGTGCCTCGTGAAAAAAATTCAGGCTGTTGAGCTATACTCGTTCGCAAAATTGAGTTTAACATCAACATCGGCAGAGACACTCAACAGCTCATCGTTTGGAATTGTGGGTAACTGATAACTAAATGAACCTCTCAAAAGGAGTTTGAAATTATGGTTGACAATGTTTGCCCACTGTTCATCATTCAATGTCTTACCTTTATATCTAAAATTGTGCCCGGGATGATTGATCTTGATCTGACCTCTTGATGAGTCAGATTTGAGCTTAGCTTTGTGCTTCATGCAGTGAACTATCTTTCGAATTGTTGCCCATGGCCCTCCAACATTCGGTGATCTATTTATAATCCCTTGAAAGTTCAAAGGAGTGACAAAATTGGCCGAGTTTCCAAGAAGGATTGTAACCTCAGATTGCTTAATCGGCTTGTCCTCCTGGGATATGCTGGATTGATCAAGGCTCTTGCTATCTGTTAAGAGAAACACGTCAAGGTCCATATTCCAAATTGAAATATCCTGCAAATTAGTATTGATAGCCAAAACCTCAAGCTCAAAATTTAGAAGCTGACTGCTCACCACTATATGGTCAACGGTATTGACTTTGAATTCCAACAAGCGATTGTCACAATAATTCAGTACAAACAGCCTGAACAAAGCCAACATAACTCCTGCAGCCACAAATAAGTAAATTATCCCAGCAACTAGTTTTATGAACAAGCTGTGTCTATAGTGCATGGACTTGTAATCATGTGGAGAACTGTAATAAATATGAGATGAACGTTCGTCAAAGTTTCCTCTCCGCGCTATTGATCCGTAATCTCGATAAACGTCATCGTCGTCCCCATAGCCTCTTGAAAACTTTTGATTATGCGTGTTAGTGAAGCTGGCAAGATGAGGGGTTAAATTATTGAAAGCTTTGCACGATAGGGATTCCGGCTGCTCCAGTTCGTCGTCCTCGTCGAGGTTATAGTTATCGATCGAGTTGAAGAGATGATTATGACCTGCAAACGTATCTTGGGGAAATCTGGCATTTTTGGTAAGTTGGCAGTCATTCAAGTTTGCGGAAGTCATTCGCTGACCACTGTTGAATAGCTTTTGAGAGACTTTTCGGACCTGAGATACTATATTTGCCTTTGGATCTTGAATATTTAAACTAGTGGAATTATTCCTTCTATTGGGTATTTTTAAGAAACTAGGTGGGGCAAATCCTACTTGATTTGCAGTAGCATAAGGAGCGGCCTCTTTATTAATTGAAGTTGATAAAGAACAAAGGTCTGTATGTTCTGAGTCTATATCTGGCGGTTTATTGATCGAAATTTTCCGGAATAGTTTAGGATGCTGGATGTCATTTTGTGCAGGAGGGAAGAAATGCTGGTGAGACAAACCTAAATTTTCATCATATGCAACTCCTCGCTCATATACGAATTCCTCGTCGAAAGTCTTATGAGCGTGTCTTTTGGGATCTATATATGAAGAGTAAATTGATGTTTGGTAAGCGGACGCGGTGTCATCTGCTAGAGTTATGGTAGTGGCACTTGCAGATATGTTCGTGTTGAATAAGGAATATTCATTTGGTCTGTTTATATCTTTGAATTCTTGGATCAATTCACTCCTTAGTTGTGAATTCCGAATATTGTCCTTGTGATCTCGATTAAATTGCGCCGCTGGTGCAACTTTATGACTTGGAGTATCAGGAGAAACTGCGGAACAAGATCTTATCTGTTCCACTAAGCCGACTCTCGTTGGAGCAAGGATTCTCAAGGAGTCATTTGAATCATTTCTGCAAATTCCTCCCATTAGCAGATGAGTTGGATTTGTTTATTTTTCTTCAACCTATTATTTTTCGGGATGTTTACAGTTTACATGGTCTCCGGCACCTCAAAAAATTATCTAAAATAAAATCGATAAGCAACTAGTGAGCGCCCTGCACAGCATATCTTGACACAGATCCGTTTGATTACAATCAACTGCTTGCTTGCAATCAACCGTCCGATTACAATTATCCTGACGATCAATCACTTGGTTGCCAAATATAGGATTGGTTAATCGTATACAAGCACTTCTTTGTTTCGTTTGTTGTAGTTTTCGAGCGCGTGGTCTTTCGAAGACTTCTTCATTTCTTTGGCAAGTTTCTTACCCAGTTCGCCCTTCTCATTTCGCCTCCTCTCCTCTTCGTATCTCTGTTCAGCAGCTCGAGCGGCAAGATCCTTTGCACTGACGACACTGTCTTGAGGAAGGTTTCCGCTACCAAGCCTATGTCCTCGCGGTTCGACAAGCGCCGCTCTTGGTTTGGCAGGCACCTTCTTTACTTTTGCAGAGACAGGCTTAGGCTCGTTGACTTCTTTCGATCCGCAAACCCCCATCTCGCGAACTACCAAAGTTAATTGTAAGCAAAGTATTCGAGTTTAGATGCCAAATAGAAAACTGTCAAATTTGATACGCAGAATCCAAAAAAATTGGATCTTGCAATCGATCTCCCAATGATTAATGAGTATAATCCTGGGGGAAAAAAATTAGACTCAAATTTTTGCGATGATTGTTCTACTTAGTTGTATATAGACAGATAAGCCCGATGCTTAGATTGAAAAATTTCAGTTTTTGGCTAGTATCCTTTCAATATTCGGATTCCTCTCAAAAAAGTCCAACTGAGGCAAGTCAATGTCACTGACATCAACTTCGTGTATGTTATTGAAAATATGCGAGTAGGCGTTGTTCAGTTTGATGTCAATGCGCTGATAGGAAACATAATTCTTGGCTTCACTAAAGTATTTTGAGCATAGCTTCCAGAGTTTGAAATAAAGCTCCACTTTTTCCTCACTTGCGACACTAGAGTTTATCGTTGCGTCCCGTATCGCCAGCCAGTCTGCATTTGCAATCCTCTTGCATCCCGAGGAGGCATTCAAGCTTAGCAGCTGTTTCACCAAATCCAACACTTCGCTAGCTCGCAGGTCAAGAGCACCGCACGCTTTCAAGCAGCATCTGTAAAAGACGTTAGTTTTCGGAAAATCATATAGCTGCGCAGCCTTCAATATCGTTTGGAAAACACGAGCTTGAGACCAAGCTGAAGATTTGATGAGCAAGCAGTTGAAAAATGGTTCGTCCATTTTCCTTATATTAGCATAGGTGGTAATAACGGTCTTCAGAGAACTCACTCCCTCGTCAGTCATCCGTGGATATCTTGAGAAAAAGATCTCAAAAAAGTGATCATTCAAGGATGATGAGATGGAACTATTTGATCTTTTATGCGATTCGTTAAACGTCCAGGTTTTTTCCCAGATATAGCGAACTCTTTCATAGTCTCCCGTAGATTCCCAAGTCTTTAGCATATAAGGCTTGATGTGGTTCAAAAAAAGGGGTGTAGGATAAGGCAGATCGCCCTTAATCGCACTTTCAAAAAACATGTCTGCCGTGCGCATATCAGGACAATGCGTAATAAATGAAAAGTGTGCCTGAGTCATATATGTAAGAGCGGCAGGCGGAGGAGAGCGGTTCTGCTCTTCAAACTTTTTGCATATATCTGAAGTTATCTCCTTAAATAGCTCACTAGCTCTTTCGACCTCCCCTTTCACTAAGCATGCCTTGATCATGCCAACCATAAGCTCTGAATGGACTCTTGCAAAACCATCAGTACTCAATCTTTTGGCTTTCAAGCTTTCAAATAGCCGTGCCACCTCCTCGAATTCGAAGTCTCCGCTATCTACCAAAAATTGAATAACGCTTCCCAGTACAGGTTCTGAATTGAAAACAGACTTGAGTCTATCATTCGTCTTGCCTTGTTCCCAAAGACTAACTGCCTCGTTGATCAGTCCCAAATCTTTATATCCCTTGAAGATGTTGGCCACTCCCGCTGGCCCTATAGTCACAGTGGGTTGCTCAATGATATCCTTAGCCACCTTCTTTAGATAATTGGCTAAGTGCATCTTGGCATTTTTTAGAGAGTGAGCTGAATCTTTATCAATATTCTTTTTTTGTTTTGATAATTCAAATCTGTAGATGCGTAGACCATTCCTTATCATTGACACAAGAGCATTCATTCGATTTTCATCTAGCTCTCCAGTGTACATCAAAGCGTCGTAAAGAGGCACTATTCTGTAAATACTAGCCCAAAAATTTTCTGTACCTCCTATAATACCACCTGTAGCATCATCGAAGTAACAATTTTGTAGTAAAGCCTCATCAAAGGCCACAAGCTGCTGATAGTAGGGAAGAGACTGCTTGGGCATATTAGAAACTAAATCTTTCATTTTTGGCAATAGGTTATCGATTTCCGTAGTTCTTGGGTGGAGCTGTTGTCGAGTTGAAAGTAAACGCAAACCTCTTCTAGAAATGGTTTCAATTGTGTGGCGCAATCCAAAGCCTTTTGAAGTGACATTTACACATCTGAACTTCATTGTGGGCTAGTATTCAATTATCGTATTAAATAGTATAGTAAAAAAAGTTGGGAAAATAAATTCTTCTGCAATTGAGGGAAGGAAGAGTGAGTTGAGTGCATTACAAGATTTTTACCACTTATCTACATTTTATGTTTAATCAGGATTCACGTTCCTCAAATAGACAAGACTATGGCATCCCTTGTATCCCTACCACAATCTCTCTTGCCACTTTTACATCCCTATTTGCCAACTGAAAAGCTAACTTTCCAATCTAATTCAAATGCTAACAAGCAGCTTTTTAAGCCATACGTAACCCTTACTTATGCTCAGTCATTGGATTCCAGAATCAGTAAAGAGCGTGGCTTTCCGACTGCTATCTCCCATCCGGAAACGAAGACAATGACGCATTATTTGAGATCTAAACATGATGCAATTCTAATAGGTATCGATACATTCTTAGCAGATGACCCGGGTCTCGACTGTAGGATCCATCAAGCACCTGTTTCGAACTTTGGATCCGCAACCGGTTTTAAGAAACATTTGATTAGACCTGTCATAATCGATCCGTATTTCAAAATCAAACCATCATATCTGAATTCGCGTTTATGTGAAACGTTCTTACACGGTAACGGATTGCCACCATTGGTGATAGTATCAGATAGAGTTTTAGCACAAAATGCTGAAATAGCAACATTTTGTCTGCAACAACAGATTGTTGTGATAGCCTTACCATTGAATGCTGATCTCCACTTTTCGTGGTCCGCTATTTTAGAGAGTCTAAAGAAACACTCCATTAATTCAGTGATGATTGAGGGTGGAGCCGGAATTATAAATGACTTGCTCCTCTATAAAGATCCTGCGACCGAGAGGAGCGTGATTGACTCCCTGATTTTAACAATCGGTCCCATTTTCTTGGGGAAGCATGGAGTTGAAGTTAGTCCCTCTGCAGAGGTCCATCTTGACAACGTTACTTGGTGGCGGGGTCAAAGGGACTGCGTGATGTGCAGTTACATGGGCCAAAATTAGATTCCTTACGACAAATAGTAGCAGTTTAAGAATTATACAGTTGATATTGTACTTTATGGTTATAGAGCCTAAAAGGAGAATTCGGTTCAGCTCCGCCCTTCTGTTCTATGATTGTCTCTTACAGACATATTCTGTAAGATGCGTATCTACCAGATGTCTCCGACCTCCTGATAATCTTCACAACTTGGCCTCGGCGAAGACCCAAATAGCGTGCAACAGGATCTTCCCTCTGAATACGTGGAAGCTGCGATTCTTTCAATCTGTATCGAGCTAAAAGTTCCTTCTTCTCTTCTAATGACAATCTAATGTGCTTTGGAACGAGCTCATGATGGGTAATGTTAACAATAATGTCGCTTTCTTGAAATGTCTCTATCGTTGCTGGCTCAGCGACAGCGATTGCTTTCGTAGCCGAAGGCGTCATGTTTTGTTGGTATATAAAGATTCCAGTAGAGAAGTTTTTATCGGCGATGTGTTGACAGAAATTTTTCATTGTGGTGATACCAACTGATGGCTCATCGCAAAATTCAACCCATAGTGGTCCTAGATCGCCATACTTCTCTGCGGCCTCTTGTGAAGCGTTAGCTTGGAAAGACATCAGTTTTCTTTGCGGAATACCCATCGAGTCGCAAGCTTTCTCCCTAAATTGCTCAAGATTAATCTCTATCTCCTCCTGTGTGATATAATATCCTCGATCTTTTACCATTTCTTTGACTGTTTTATAGGCTCTCCAGAGTCTTGATGTTGTTCTTTCAACGTCATCCATGGCTGTGATGAATCTTCAGAACTGTATTAAACTGGCAATAAATGGAAGGCTCGGGAATGATCTTTCCTTATTACGTTCAAATTTCGAAGAGTTTTACGCACTCTCAGACGTTACACAATTCAATAATTCAAGTAAAAAAAACTTTGAGGAAAAAGATTGAAATTGTCCGGGTAAAAAAAAAAACACGGTTATTTCGATAGGAGCCATCAATTCCTCACAATTTTAAAAATTAACTCGATATCCCCATTGTTTTTCCAAATCCGGGTTTTCACCGTGAGAAGGGTCATCTTCGGATCGAGCGCATGCCCTTTGCACCATAGCTCTAATTGACTCTCTTTGAGGGATTCCGGAAGTCGCTCACTTACAAAGTCGGCGACTTTTGATATCCTCAATAGTTGGTTGGCATTCAATCGGTTTGATTCAAAGCCATCTAGATGTTGTTTATCTATCGATTCGTCTGGTATTAAAAGAAACCCAATTTTAGGAGTGTCTTTTTTAGAAGCACGGCCAAAGAAAAGGTATTTGAATGCCCAGAGTGGTAGAACATTCTCAAGAGTTGAACAATTCTCTTCAATTTGAGATCTTCTAGTACTGAATACAGCCCTATTATCGTTCTTGCAATTCTCATTCACGACAACGAGCACATCATCAACTATTTGGACGCATGGATTTTGGTCAATGACGTCTTTTAATTTCAGTTGAGAGGCTTGAATCTGATAAAACAAACCTTGGACGTCTGTGACCGTGTCAAGTATTTCATCCTCAGATAATGGTTTCTCCCGATCTTCAGCATTTGTTCCTGCGGAATGCGTAATTGTCGATGGAGTCGAGGAACTTGTTGAGGGTCGATGTCTTCCGAATAGTTTTCGCTTCGATTTATCCTTGTCAGAATCCGGAATTGTAGTTTTTTCACCAAAAGAATCGTTTACACTAGCAAACGATGCTAGGTTCTCTTTATTGATTACTTTTGAGAGCACTGAAGATGAATTGTTAGTTGTCCGTCTGGCTATCGGTTGTAAGGTCAATGGAGTTACGATTCTCGCTTTCAGGTTAGCTTTTTCCGCATTAACAAAAGCGGAAAAAAGCGATTTCAATACAAGCTTCCCAAGGTTAAGCTTTATGCCCTCTGCATCCGTTGGCCTTTCTTGGTCCTCAAAGGTGAAGTTAAAATAATTCTGCTCAAACTCATCCAAGTATACATCACAACTGGTAAATTTTGTTTCTTGCAAAGTAATCATTAATTTTCCCGCTTTGGTCTGAACATTGCACCACATTGGTAGGGACTCTATGGTCTGAAGTGATTGAATTAACTCGTCAAATGCGTCATTGATGTCCAACTCTTGGAGATCCAATTTCTGGCACAATGTGTCAATCTGTTCAATCAGGCGACACTCGATGATATCGAAGATGAACACTTTTCCAATATCATCCATGACAGCAACATGTCTACGGTTATTCAAGAGCCGGGGCTTGATTAGTCCAGGTCCGCCCTTGATTGATTCAAACGGTTCGTAATTGAAAGGTATCACCGAAATTGACCCTTCCGGCAGCCTTTGGAATATGATTTTTAGCCGGCTATTTGGATTTGCATCCAAGCCGGATCTTGAAACTGAATCCGCATCATCTCGCTCGTCATCCAGTATGAATTCGGAACTCGGACCCCCATTGAAATTGATAAAAAAGGTGTAGCTCTGGTCAGCAATTGGACCACAATCGTTGTCAATCAATGTTGCTGCTTGTAAATCACTTGATAATGGTGTCACTGCTTTGTCATCGAGCTCAAACGTAGGCTTATGCAAACTGATTCGGGAGGTTAAGGCCTCGTCTATGTGGTTCAAGTTTTCACTCGACAGTTGGTTTACAATGTCAAACTTCTGACCACGATGAACCTCAGATGTATGATGGCTTGTAACATTCAACATGGATAGGTTTCTGTGCAGCCTGATGCCCTGGTACTTCAATAGCTTGTCAGTTTCCGGAAGCTTCCAGCTAGAGATGAAAAATCTATCTTTATGCGCATTTGAAGTCCATATGGAAGAGGCGCCACCTGTGATGCTCAAAACACCTGCATTTTTGTTGTTTTGAGTAATTACGGAACTGTTATGCGCAAAATCCATTTCGTCCTTTCCAAGGCTCAAATCTGCAATCAATGTTGTCAGTCCTAAATTCTGATTCATCCTCGAATTCAGATAATCTTGGTTAAGAGCATCTAGTCCATTAAGATTTGAAGAACGAAGGTCCGTTTTCAAAACTAAACCGTTCTTATCTCCTGAATAGAATGTTTCAAATCCTTCTTGATCTTCTGGAACATAGAGTGACCAGACTGATGACTCATGTACATCGAAATTCCTCAAAATCCGATTAGTCCTCAAATCCCATAGTTTTACGGTCGAGTCCGAAGAACCTGAAAGAAATGAGTTCTTTTTGATACTGAGACAGCGCACATTATCCGTATGACCCACAAAAGATCTTACAGGTTTAGTCATTACTCTTTTATCAAAGCAGTGGACCAGTTGGGAAGGACCTCCAACTATCATCAAATTTTCGTAGCAACTCAGAGAGTAAACGGAGCCGTTTTCTTCTCTACTAGTAAAACTTGAAACGACCTTTTCTTTATTGATGTCCCATACGTTGATAGCTTTATCGAGCCCGCCCGATATCAAATTTGTGCCGTCAACATCAAGGCATTTGACGTAGTCATTGTGATAGCCAACTGTAGAGATATCATTCGTTACATGATCCCAAAGCTTTATAGAGAAGTCGTTGGATGAGGACGCAACAATTGTAGTCTCAGGCAACAGCTTGATGTCTGTGATCCAATCTAGATGAAGTTGAACGAATGCCTTTGTTGTATATTGTGACTTTTGGGGAACAGCGGCTTCAATGCCATTTCGTATTCTTTGTTCAAGAAAAAGGATCTCTTGCTCATTCGTCACGTTTTGTCTGATGTAGTCTCTCATCTCTTTAACGCCTTCTCGGACGATCTTGGACTCTGCAAATTCTTCAAAATCTTCGTTGATCGAAGATGGAGAAAAAAGGGATATGGCACCGTCTCTTCCTCCTGAAACCAATAAATCACGAGTCCTATCATACTGAAGAGCATTGACACCAAGGGAATGGCTGCCATGCCTACTTGCACTATAATTATCCGTGCTAAGTACGTAGCTAATGGTTTTCTTGTCGCGTATCTTGGATGTCATTTCGGTTCGAGTTGTAGAATATAGATAATTGTATCTAATTAGTATCGACGCGATCCGAGTTTGCACTAGTAAGCACTAGTGAGCGATTAGAAAACTCCAGACTGGAATATGTCTGAGATAGGCCTAAAAACGGTCCTAAATTGTACCATCAAATTCAAGCACTAATCCTGAGAACTGATTAGGGTGCTGGATGACGGCAATCGCTCGAGTTATATGTACTCTTCAACCAGTGCCTTAAAAATGTCGTAATTAAGTTTGAGTATTACGCCCCACTTACAAATAGAAGTGAAACTTTTTTATTGTAGCGGGGCAGCTCTAGTGTGCAATCTAGCAAAATCCGAGGCTTTCCGATAAATATTTTGGAGGAACTCAGAAGATAAAGAGTCCAATCGCTCTGAATCGAAAATCTTGCATCTACTGCCTTGTCAAATGAATCCAAGCCATTCCAATTGTGAAAATAACTTGATTGACTAGTCTAACGTCTCCGATTTCAACCCGCAAATAAAAAGTTAATTCTCATAGGGACACAAAGAACATTGACCTATCGTGGCAAGCAATTTAAACTATTCTTTGAGAAAGTTAAAATACAGTCTACTCCTCGACTTGATTCCATCAAGGCTAACCTAAAGGAAACACAGTTGTATCAGACGAAATGGGTAACGCACCAGCTAAAGAGTCTAGACCTCCATCATCATCATTCTCGAAGGACATTGTTTCCTCTCCACGAGTTCTTGCTGGTCTATCAAAAAGGAAGAAGGAGAAGGATAGGGAGAAATTCAAGCAGAAAGAACAGCATATGCTTGATATGATAGTGCGATATCAAGAGAATGTCGATGGTGGTTTCCTCGCACCCTTTGGAAATTATAAGGGGGGCCTCACCTACAAGACTCAAATCGTCAGGGAATTGATAGTTCAACGAAAATTATCACCCTTCTACACTCCGCTCCAAGATTTTGATGAGTCGTGGAGCGATAATGAGCTACTGGTACGTTTGAGAGGAACTCCGCTACATGCCAAGACGGAGGATCCGGATGTTGATGAGGAAGAGGAGGATCCGGATGATCACAAAATTCACCAAAGCGTGAGTGCAATGAGACGAAAGGAGCACAAGGCTTTCAAACGTCAGCTCAGTGAAATAGCTGTCAAGCTTCAACTTGAAGCTGAATTTCGATATGCGAAAGACAAAGCTATCAACGAAAACGGAATCAAAGCTTTCTCGAGCGTCCCTTCAGACGACCTGCTTTTGACTTTGTATCGGGGTGCCGTTGAATGTCCGATTTGTTTTCTTTATTACCCTCCAAATTTGAATTTGTCACGGTGCTGTGTACAGCCAATATGTACTGAGTGTTTTGTTCAACTCAAAAGGCCTGACCCTCACCCACCTCATGATGAAAATCCGGGTTTACACCATGGCGATGACCAGTTGAAGAACTCAGAAGAATTGATTAGTGAGCCAGTTAATTGTCCTTTCTGTGCAATGAGTGATTTCGGTGTAACTTATACATCTCCCAACATATGGACGGGTTTAGGCGGAAGACCACCGAGAGATTTCAGGCTTACAACATCTGTTATACAAGAAGATTCTGAGCTCGAGAGAAATCCCATGAAGTCCAATGAACCCGGTAGAAGAACATCTTTGAGCTACGTGATGACAAGATCTCACTCCGCATCCGGGACGCCCCCGAAAAGATCGTCTGCGTTTTCTGAATACCATGCATATAAAGCAGGTACCAATGCGAAGGTCTCAGATGAGGTCACCTCCGTCAATTCCCCTAGACTTGAAGAGGGTCAAGACATCAAGCATCCCCTAGTATACGAAAACACCAGAAAACGGAGAGGCTCTCTTCCTCCTACAGCACCAGGTGTGATCACAGTTGATTCGATCCATCCCGATTGGGAGCAAAAGCTGCTAAATGCAAAGTCGAAGCTAGCTCGAAGATCTGCCGCAGCCACTGCTTTACATGCCTCTTCTTTGCTGTACGAGAGAAGCAGATCGCATTATGATACATCTAGTCGGCTTCAAAATGATACACAAATACGGAATGGTGTGTTTACACGGTACAATCGACATGACCATATGGATATTGAGGAGAGAATGATAGAAGAGGCTTTGAGACTATCTTTGCTGGACGAAGAGGAACGGAAACTGAAGGAGCGTAACGATAACCAAAAGGTTCAAGGAAGGCCACTTTTCTAACCGCGTATTCTTCTTTTCTGTTTCTACTACATGGGTCCGGTTTATCTTGTATACTTTTCTTGTATACTTTTTTTGTAGTTGAAGCTCCTTCTCAGTCTATATGATTAGTATGTGAACGATTTTTATATGACTACATTATTTCTTTTTGCTTGGAGTTTTATACCAATCAGTGCATACGAGACTGTACACAAGAGAGCATTGACTGATCAAGAATATGATAAACTTATGGTAGCCGCAGGATTGACCATTTGGGAGACAATCCTATTACATCAAAAGCATGATTGATGACGTAATGAAGAAAATTTTATATGCTCACAATTTGACCTCATTTATTATAATTCTTGGAATAAAGAAGGATTTGGCTATTAAAAATCATAAAGGCTTTTCAGACACGCCCGTATCAGATATTAGCTCTAGAACATCCTGAGGTTTCATCAACTGTTACACTGCGTTTTCTTTGCTCTTATTTGAAGGAGACAACAAAATTCGTAATATTTTGCAGTCAATACTCGAAAATAAAAGTGATAGTCATAAATTCTAAGTTTCATTCAATGCAAAATGGAGTCCAATTCTATTTGGGATGTTTACCTATCAGCTACGCATATTTTGCCTCTATGTCCAAGGATCAAAAATAGAAACTTGAGAGAGGAGTCCATGAAGATACAACACGAGAAACAATCTGGCTCAGTTGCCTCAAAATTCGTTTCGCATGGCACATCCGCCCTGACACCTTTGTCCTCTTCGCAGCTTTCCAGTCCCCCGCTGACCTCGAAATATGATAGTATAAAATCAGATAGAGTTCCAAGGGAACGCTCGAAACTTAATGGATGCTCTAACTGCTCTATGAAAGATTCACAAGAGACTTTGATAACGCCACCCGGAGAAGGTTCCCATCAATCGGTTCCCAGCTCCGACGATTTATCTCCTAGTGGGGTTTTGGCTTTCGTGACTCCTTCCTCGATTGTGGATAGTCCTAGAATTGCACATGTCAAAGAGCAAAAGGATTTTGTCTCTTTACACTTGGGTCTTGATGATCTTTTAGATTTGAAAAACGAGAATCTGTTCTCGAATGATTATGAATTTGAGTTCCTTAAGGGATATCGGAGAAACCGGACTTCAAGAGTCGAAGCTCTCAAATCCTTGCCGTCAGTCTCATCCCAAAGCACGAACGTTCTTTCACAAAGTTGTTTCGAGCCAAAATCAAGCTTCTGCGAGAGCCCTGATAACTCTTGCTCTAGCCATAAAATCCCAGCATCCTCAACAATGTGTGATCCGATAGAGATTCAAACCAGAAAGACGAATCCTCTGAGAGTAGCCGAGAGCAACTCTGAAGCATTGCTTTCGAATTCCCCTTTAAAGTCTCTCTCTAAATGCTCCAATTGTGGGACAACCAAGACACCTCTTTGGCGAAGAGACCCACAAGGAAATACCCTTTGCAACGCGTGTGGTCTCTTCCAGAAGCTGCACGGCACAGTGCGACCCCTATCACTGAAAACGGATGTTATCAAAAAGAGAAACTCGAGACGTCAAAGTTCCAACCTCCAATCTGGCACTGTACTGAACAAACAAATTAGTATGAGCTCTTCTGCTGTTTTTTCTCATCAGCAATCAATGTCGCAAGACAATTCTCAGCCGACGTTGAATGGATTTTACAATGATTTGCAGCATGGTTTACCGATCCTTGATGCCAATTCTCCCCATAATTTAATGATGTCACAAAGCTTTCCCACTTTCCCAGTTATGATGTCTCAGCCAGTCGGTGACGCTGCAACCATCAATCATCCATACGCGAGCTCGAGATCGCAGAACGTACAGCCTCAGCAGCTCGGAAACCGTGGTTCGATATACCTCGGCCCTACATCTAGATCGAAAATCGTTCCAATCCTTCCGAAACCAATTAGCAAATCGTCTCAGTCGAATCCAGGTGCACCACTTGCAACAACTCCTGTATTCTCAAGCTCGCCAGCAAACTGTTCCCCGTTGAGCTCTACTCCAAGTCATATGCCGAGCAGTCAGTCTCAGCCTCAGGACATTCCTTTGTTCAAGAGACGAAAATCTAAAAATAATCTGGCTACCGCAAAGGGCTTCTTTGATTCTTCTTCTCCGTCATATCGAGATCAGTCTACTGGCAGTTTTATGAGCCCTTCGTCGCCTAATTTTTCGCCGCAAAATTTTCCATACTCCTCTTCTCGTCATGGTTCTGCACCCAAAAATCTATATCAGGATTTACAAGCCAAAAGAGGGATTTCTTTTCAGAGCGCAAGACTAGAAGATGGGAAATCCCCGCATTCTTCATCTTTATCAGACTCAGGATTTCAAAATGGGTTAGGGACGCGGGTTGCGAGATGCAATTTTGATCGCAATTCGAAGAATATCGAAGCCGCAGATGAGGGTTCGTATGCGATGATGACCTCATCTCAGTTGGATGGCTTTGGAGAGAGTAGAAGTTACATCAACTTGAAAGACCTGGACTGGCTGAAATTTGACGTCTGAACCCGTCTAGATTTAAAAGATATAGCCTCCGGTGCCCCCATTACATTACGATCGAAGAGAATGCACTGAAGCTTGTTGATGATTTGTTCTGATCTTATTTGTTTAATTGACCTAATCGATTTTAAAATTATTGGCTTTGTAGTGAATTATTCTTTTACAGAGTTAAAATGCGTACATAAACTTGAGCCAAACTTCTAATATTTCAAAAGGTTTTGTTTTGAAAAAAAAATATTTTGAAAGCAAGAGGAAACACTCTGTTGGCGTTACTTTGCTTTGGTGCGGTTCTTATTGAGCTTGGAGCCGTCCTTCAAAATCAGGAGTACTTATTTGTTTAGAAAGATGTATAAAAATATTCCTGGGGTTGTCAATACCAACTTTCAGACTTACCGAGCAAATAAACATGACGCTGGCACTGGGTTTCACCAGATGGATGACGCAGGAATTAGAATTGAAATAGTCGGTTGGACAAATGCAAGCGAGAGAGACCTAGGATCATTTATTCTCAGGAAGACCAAGATAAATCTTAATATCATCAATGCAGATCGAAATACCGGGATACTGAGAGCATTAGTCAATTCGCAGAGAGAGGCTCAAGAGGTTCTCAAATGTAATGGCATTCGATTTGCAGGCGATACTTTAAAAGTGTCACTCGCTTCCAACAGTGCTCTGCCGGCACCAGGTGGGAATAATACTTTATCCATGTTAAAATCCATCTTGTCATCACGCTACGATGCAGCGTCGAAGTTATTAAATTTGGATGGTGTGAGGAACGATGTTAGTCTTGAAACAAAGGGGCTCTTTTCTAATTCTCAGACTGCATCCAAGTTTTTCGTGGCACTTATGAAGATTGCATTGCAACAGAACTACGAAGTGGCATCGTTGAATTTGTCGAATAACGGAATAGGGAATAATTACAAAGACTTGGTAGAAATGGCAATCACATTCCCAAAGTTGAAGAATCTAGCCCTATCCAACAACAACATTAGCAGATTAGAGGCTCTTGAAAAGCTTAAAAATAAATTGAATTTTTTAAGGGAACTTTGGATTACAGGAAATCCTATTGACAACCCAACCTCGTCAACCGATATCATGAAGTTCTTTCCACGGCTGATCATATTGAATGGAATCGTCGTCAGAGATGAGGCAAAATTAATGAAACTATTATCATTTCCCTTTTCAAGTCAGCCATCTTTTTTCGAAACTCCGGAGCTCCACTCTGTTGGAAGTCAATTCATTACCACATATCTGAACTTGTGGGATCAAGATCGAACCAAGTTGGTAGAATTGTTCACCCCAGAGTCTCAGTTTTCTCATCATTTTGATGCGACTCATATAGTAGAGCAACCAAATTTACAGCCCCATAAAGATCCCCGAGGTGGGATAACAGCTTCTAATTCGTGGGCATCATATATTTCCAGCTCCAGAAATTTGATGAGAATTTCTGGTTTGAAGTCAAGAATGGCAAAGGTGTTTAAAGGAAAAGAACAGATTTTGCAGGCTTTTCAGTCGTTGCCTGGCTCTAAACACGAGCTACAGGAAAGCCCTGCGAAGTACGCAATAGAGGTGATTTCTGTTCCAGTACTGCATGCAATGCAAATACTTGTACATGGGGAGTTCGAGGAAGTTTCTCCCCCGAAGCTGAATCAAGGAAATATGCAAGCGCGTCCACTCAACAAGCATAAAAATACGTCATCGTATCAACGTCATGCTCTAGTTAGAAGGTCTTTTGACAGATCTCTGCTGGTTATTGCGAGTACAAATGGATCTTATGTTGTGGCTTCGGATATGTTATTGTTGAAACAGTATTGCGAACAGGTACCATGGCACGTGCCTAAAACTTTACTACAGGCTGCCCCATCATATCCCAACGTTGTAGAGTCACCACTTAATGATTCAATTCCTCCCGAGATTGCTGCCAAGTTGAGTCTTAGTCAACAGCAGCTTCTGATTAGGGTGATGAGCGAGACCACCCTGAATTTACAGTTTGCTTTACTGTTGTGCGAGCAAAGCAACTGGGACTACAATTTCTCGATGATCAATTTTCACAACTCCAAAACCCAATTACCCAAAGATGCATTCCGTCTCTGATATATCTTAGCAGTATATATATAAAAATGCTGTTGTCGTTGAGTTTTGTCATTGTAAACGAGCAAGAATATTTTTCGTACGCGTAATGTAAGAAATCCCTACGCGAAGAAATCTGCCTCAATTCAGCTATTAGACGATAATCAACAACTCGATGTCCTCTGTCGATTACTACTCGGAGGAAATACCTCCTATCGGAGAATTTGAATGTTTGGAGTCAGTTGGTATTGAGGCTTCCAATAGTCTAAGCATTTCGGATGAATTGAAACATAATGATGTTGAAACCACATCTGATCAGAAGTTTCAGCAAAGCTTGGAACTCTTCCAAAACGTAGCTTTTGCATCCTTTCCCATCACTGATTCAACTACAACGAGCATGGCCTCTCTCGATGCGATAACGGACGATTTAATCAAAAGTACAGCCATGGCGCTTCCTATTGATCAAGGGCTCCTTTCTAGAGCCGACCTAGAGCGTATTTGGAATAATGTTTCTGGTGAAATTTCTCATCGCTTATCACGGCATAAGGAAGAATTGAAGGGCTTGAGTATTCAAGAAGGACCATTACCCAACACTCTAAATTTAAAGTCACCTACAATGTCTCCTTATCTAGACATATTGAACAGAATAAATAAGTTGGAATCACAGGTAGGGGCTACAGATCAAGAAGATAATAGCAAATCTCTTCAGTCATATATCAATGATTTGACTCGCAAGTTAGATTTGATTATTGGACTCAACATTGAATCAGCTAATAAGTATCGAAACTCTGCGTCTATAATAGAATCAGGTAAGGATGCGGGATTCAATAGCAGACATCTTGCCCTTATCAATGATATGTATTGCAGATCCGGAAAGCTGTCCGCCAACAGTACAAGCGTTGAATTGGCTATCAAAAAATTGCGCTCCGTTGATGTCATCAGAGACAGATTGTCAATCTCGTCAGATTTCGTTGAAGGTCTCCGAACAGAGCTCAACTTGCTGAACAGGCAAATCAAAACATGGGATCAAAAAGTGACGTGTTTGGAAATTAAACTGAATGAGCACCAGCAATTGCATCACAAAAATCTATCAGAAATAAACAACTGGATTGTACGTATTGAAAAAGCTCTTTCTGAGTCCTGAATATTCATCTTGCAACAATCGACACCACATCTTGGTCGTGAACCTTATGACTTAGACCGCATTTTTGAGGGGCCAGCCCGAACTTAGAAGACGATCCCCACACAAGTGCATACTTGAAGTTGTCTTTTAAATCTTTGTGGATGGAGTTGCAGACATCTTCGATAGTAGAGTCGTTCCTAACAACAAGTGGATCGCTAAAGTCTGGACGATCGTTCCTTCGTTTCGTGTATAGGCGAAGAAGATTCAATCTATACCAAATCTCTTCAACAACGTCTTCTATGGAGAGTTCCATCTCACACGACATCACACTAGTATTCGGCTCTCTAGCTATTCGGTCCACTTCTTCAAGAGACACGGCATCAATTTTGTTGTAAACGTATAAGCACGGAATGTATGCAACGTGTTTTTCATTGATGACGTCTATCAGGTCGTCGACGGTGACATCTCGATCTCTAATTGTCACATCGGCATTGTGGACTTTGTATTCTCTTAATATAGATGATATTAGTTTTTCATCCAAATGCGTAGGTGTATTCATTGAGTTAATCTTTATTCCTCCCGTTTGTTTGTATTTAATCGTGATGTTTGGTCTGCTTTTATTCAATCTGATTCCGATAGCCTCTAGTTCCTTTTCTAGATTTTCACGTTGGTCTGAGGACTTGGTTGCATCGAGAATCATAAGAATCAGATCTGCTGTTTTGGCCGTAGCTACAACTTGCCGTCCTCTTCCTTTTCCTTCACTAGCTCCTTTTATAATACCAGGTAAGTCAACGATTTGTATTTCAGAACCCTCGTAATGTAAAACACCAGGGACCGAAGTCAAAGTTGTAAACTCGTAGGCAGCAGCGGCAGACTGTGTTTTAGTGACTTTCGACAAGAATGAAGATTTTCCAACAGAGGGGTAACCGATAAGGCAGATCCGAGCATCACCACTCTTACTCACCTCAAAGCCTTGGGATTTTCCTCCTTGACTTGCGGCTCCATCTGGCTCCAGAAGCATCCTTCTATACTTTGCTAGTTTTCCCTTTAGCAGTCCTAAGTGATACTCAGTCGCCTTATTCTTCTGAGTTCTGGCCATCTCATCTTGGATTTCCTTGATTTTGTCCGAAATGCTCACCATCTTGAATATACCAATCAAAAACAAAGTGATCTGTGATCGCAATAATGTGTGGTCTGTCTGTCGGCAACGATCAAATTCGAAAAAAAAACTAGATATTTTTTTGTTGAGTCCAGGTGGACTTTAGTTAGTTTCCAGTTGTTGAAGAACTTGAAATTTGATCTATCGCAATGTAGCTTTTTGCCACTACTGATTCACCCTCCGAATTCACCACTTTATTAGTACAACTTCCTAACTATTTCATTCAATGCTATAGCGTGAGTCTTCTACGTCTGTTTCTTATTTCTCCAACTTTGATTGATCTTTTCAGCAGATTCCAATCTATTCCTTTGAGAGAGAGGAACATACTTGCTTAAATGATGTCCCCCACCATCTCCCAGATTCAATGAAATTGGGATGTTTTTATGATTCATTTCTGAGTAAACAACTCTCTTCATAGTCATGGAAATCTGACTCTTCATTTGATAGTCCATCCACATACGGTTGAAACTGGTATACTGTAAATCGCTCACTGAAGCCGATTTCTTCCACTTGACGTTTTCACCGTCAAACTCGCAGTTGAATAAAACCAATGGAACAGGGCTTGCAATATTGTAGGCAGGCCGACTCGGATACAAATTAATATCCAAAAGGTCTTGAACTATTTGGGGAGATTCAAGACCCTGTCCAACGAGGAATAATATTGACATCATGCACCTGACTTGATGCCACAAAAAGGCAGTTCCTTTCAGGTCGAAGACAAGAATATTTGGGAAATGTTCTGAATTTTCGATAGTTGAAGATAATATTGTTCTTTCGTAGTTTGAAATCTGTTTTGATCCATCAATTTTGCAAAAATTCCTAAAATCACGCTCACCTAAGAAGTAACTAGCAGCGATCTGCATTTTCCCAACATTCAATTCATTTCTTTCAAAGTAGTATTTATAATGGCGTTGCCTGCACGAAAATCGAGCATCAAAGCCAGGTGGGAGTCTCAGACAAATAGAATGCATTCTGATATCCGACGGAAGAGCCTTATTTAATACTTTAATGTAGTCCAATTCATTCTCGTCGTTTATTGGATCGAGTAACTCTTGTTTTGTCAACTTAGAACGAACGTTTAAAGAAATGACCTGATTCATGGCGCTCACTCCCTTATCTGTTCTCCCACATCTACTGAAATTGCATTCTGTGGGATCCCTGGAAGAGATTAACCTTATTTTGAACATTGCGTCTAAGATCTTTTGCTCAATAGTCGGTACTTCCAATGAATCCTTTTGAAATGCTAATCCATGATAATCCCAACCTAAATACGAAAATTGCAATGCGATTTGTCTGAATTCAACCTTTGAAAAATCAAACGGTTTCTGTAATTTTCTCCGCTTAGTTTCGTATATACTGCCATGAATTGGTCTCTCATGTCGACTCTTATTTTGCTTGATGTCTTCAAGCTCCTTAATCTTCTTAATCAAGGCCTCTCGCGACCATGCCTCGTATGAGTCTTGCGTTAGCTCCATATTTGAGCACTTTGAAGTGTTCAAGTGTCTAAGGAAATGAGAACTGGATGAGGATTGAAAAAAAACCCAGCTAGCTTTCTTTATTAGTCTCCATGCAAGATCACACTTGGATGTGTTCAGATGCATCAAATTTCTCGGACAACAACTCAAGCAACTCAAGGATCTTTTCCCTGACTATCGTATGATAAAAGCTGTGGTTTTGGCTGAGGGTCAAGTTATAGTCGCGGTTTGAATTGGATTTGTGCGATACAGTTGAAAATAATAAAGAAAAAAATTGATCTTATTAGCCGCATTGCCGTCGTTAAGCTCGGAAAAAAATGCCAATTTCTCATATCTGAAGAGCTTTTGAAGAAATTCTGCCATCCACTAGTATACGTGATTGAGAAACAAAGTTGTGTTCTTATTTTACTAATATGACATCAGACAGAGGACTGGGCTGGGAATCATTAACTTACAACTTGAGACCTTGGCTACAAAGTGCTGTAGTATCTTTGGGGTTTCATCGCATGACTCCTGTTCAAGCATCAACTTTGCCTCATTTTTCCGCAAATAAAGATGTTGTCGTGGAGGCAGTTACTGGGTCTGGTAAGACGTTAGCCTACGTCATTCCTGTGATCGAAAAGGTTTGTAATATCTTGGATCAGGAACAAAAATTCAAGAAAGGCCATTTTGGCGCCTTAATCATATGTCCGACAAGGGAGCTCGCCCATCAAGTTGAAAGAGTCATAAGTCAAATTTTAATGTTTACTCCTGACGATTCGTACAAAATAAAAACACAAACGGTTCTGGGGGGAACAGGCAGTGTGTCTGAGGACCTACGGCACTTTCTGAATTTTGGTGCTGAAATAATCGTGGCGACGCCAGGAAGAGCATTTGACTTCCTTAATCAGAAGCTTGTAAAACCATCAAGTTGTCAAGTCTTAGTTCTCGACGAAGCTGATAAGTTACTGGATCTTGGTTTTGCATCCGAAATCATATCGATAGCAAGGAAATTGCCCCGTCAAAAGCGTATTGGGATGTTCTCCGCAACGATCTCTGGTGCCGGGGATGATATCTTCAAAATCGGCATGACAAATCCCGTTAAGATTACTGTAAAGTCAGACAAGCTAAATTCTCGAAGCGTACCAGCAAGTCTCCAGCTATATTATCATGTTGTCGAGCCCGAAAGGAAGCTTCAAACGCTTTTTCATATTCTTCACTCTTACGAGTTCAAAAAGGCAATAGTTTACTTTCCTACGTGTGTTTGCGTTTCTCATTTTTATACTCTGGCGTGCGATCTTCTCGGAAAATGCTCGGAGAGAGCTCAAACAAATAATAGTGTTAAGCTATATTCCATCCATGGCAAATTGGAAATGAACACAAGGCTGAAAACTTTGTCTACATTCGCCGAGCGAAGAGATTCAAAATCAGTGCTCTTTAGCACAGATGTTGCTGCTAGAGGCCTAGATATACCAGAGGTCGACCTTGTCCTACAACTAGATCCGCCTACAGATCCGGATGTTTTCATCCACAGATGTGGCCGTGCAGGGCGTGCGAGCAAACCAGGGAATGCTCTCCTATTTTTGAGTCCTGGACGTGAGCAGGACTACATTAATTTCATCTGCTTGAAGAACATTGAGATCAAACCTTTCAACTTTTCTCTAATTCCGATTGCGAACTATGATTGGATTGGTGAGGAGTCTCGAGCTTGGTTACTTGAAGACCGAGCAAGACATGATAATGCAATAAAATGTTATGTCAGCTATATTAGGTTTTACTCGAAACATGTCGCATCATCGATATTCCGCTTATCATCTTTGGATTTTTGGAGCTTAGCCAAAGCTTTTGGCTTGTTTAGGTTCCCAAAGATGCCTGAAAACAAGTACGTTGTGAATTTTCCAGCCGACGGCTGGATTGATACTAGTGTCAACTTCGACCACTATGGATATAAGAACGAACGCAAGGAAGCAGCCAGATTGTTAGAATTAAAGTCTCAATATGAGCCTAGGATCGGTGTAGAAGAGCGTGAAGAAATCAAGTCGAAAAAAGATGAAAACATACCATGGAGTCAGCAACGGATGCTTAAGAGAAGTATCGATTCGTCGAAGAGTAAGCTTCAACGCTCAAGTCTTTTGCAAGACGATGAAGGTGATACTGAGAATGCAGTAGATTGGAAAGATCTTGTCAGGGCAAGGAAAAAGCAGAAGAAAGGCGAGATCGTTGCTACATTTGAGGGGATCTGACGACTGGTTGACTCATGGAACTCAATCCAACTAACTTTCTCAAGTCGCTGCTAATGTTGTATAACAATGCACGTTTCCAAAATTTGGAAATATGCCTGTTCCCCGAATCACAGGCAACGAACAAAATCCGATCTCCTTGTTTAGCTTTTGTAAATGCAATCCTCACAGCAGCTACTGCATTAACGCAGCTGCTTGAACCCAAAAAAAGTCCCTCATGCTCTGTCAAAAATCTAGCCATTTTCAAGGCCTGTTCATCCGTGACCTTCTCGGCATCATCTATAAGTGATTCGCCTCTGGCAAAATTGTGCGTTATTCGATTAAGCCCTATGCCTTCTATCAAAGTGTCAACCTGGTGTCTTCTTCTGGTGCCCTCTTTCTCGACAGTATCATACATAATGCCATACTTAACGCGATTGTAGAGTCCAGAGCCTTGCGGGTCAGCAAGAACTATTCTAACTGTCGGATCGCGTTCTTTCAAATACATTGCACAACCTGCAATTGTTCCACCCGTACCTGAACCTGATACAAAGTAATCGATATGTCTGTCCATTTGCTCCCAAATCTCAGGTGCAGTTGAGTTATAATGCGCACGCCAGTTACAATCGTTTTCAAATTGGTCAGCAAAAACCCCATTTGACTTGGTCTTTCTATCCAGTGAAGTTCTGATTGCCTCCATCCTTGCCGCATTGACGTACTGGTTAGGATCTACGATGGACGCTGGTTTTACTTTTCTTATCTCGGCTCCAAGCATAGTTAGGAGGCTGATCTTTTCCTCTGAAGTGTCATCTGGCAAACATATATGAGCTGTGTACCCTAGAGACTTGCACAACATAGCCAAAGATATTCCAGTTGATCCAGAAGTACCTTCAAAAATAATGTCACCTCTATAAGGTTTTATGAGATTTTGGCTTTCAAAATTTCGGATAATAGCTAAGGCAACTCTATCCTTAGCAGATCCCCCTGGATTGCACAGCTCCATCTTGGCAAAGATTTCACAGCCTGTTGCTGCTGATAGAGAGTCAAGTCTAACAAGAGGCGTATCTCCAATCAATTCAGCTAAGCCATCCCGTTTTTGACTATATTTCCTCGACCGATAGATTTTGCTTATCCATGGAGACATGGCAACAGCAAGTGAGCAAAGGATAATCACTGGAAAGCTCGCAGACATCTTGATCATCTTGTATTTGAAAGATACCAAATAATAGATTATGTAGGAAGAATCAATTTTAGAAATTTTTTTGAAAAACAGATCAGTAGTTTCCGATTCTAATTAAGATTTGACTGTTTCCGTCTAAATAGACTATTTAGATATCACACGAATAACTAGCAATATCTAAAGTAGACCGCTTGTTTTTTGTCAGGAAAATTCTCGTCTCAGCAACAGCTCATTTCATCTACTTAGGTTGAAGCGATCATTCTTATAATCATATAGCTCTTAATAAGCACTGTGTTCTACCATATGCTTTTTAAGTGCTCGTCCAAGTCAGGCGAGGATTGATTTGCAAAATTCCTCTATCATTGAGCTCATGTTTATGAATCTGTGAGAGTTTGCACCTACCAACAGATGAAGATCATTTTTGGGAACTTGTGCCTCAGACACCGCCCGTTGTTTGGTACTGAGTTTGATCCCGATAAGTACGTCTACGCAGACGTCGGAGACGTCGGAGACCCTTTTTATTGCTATCCCAGAAAATCTTGTCCCTGATGAATAGAAGCCTACTCATTAAATTTGTAGTTTGACCTTCAGATTGACCAAAAAGAATTCCATAGTTCAGAAAAGTAGAGAGTAGAGAGACAGCGAATCTATCTGCGATCTCAATGTAGATACTGGTATCTTGACTAAATAGCTTCGCTCGAACATTGATAAATGTGCTTATGATTTCCTATTTTAAGAAAGTAGCTCTGGAACTTCTCTTCCGCAAACTTAAAAGTCCAATTCTTCCCTTTTTGGCCACGATGGATCTTCATCACCAGTGGTCAATATTCCCTCGTCCGGAAGTTTCCTGCTCTCGCCAACTTCGATATTCACCGTTTTCTCCCTCATTGTGTGTTCGAGTGTATCGGTGATGTGCTCTTCTTTTGAATGACCTTTCGATGCGTACTTTAACCAGTTATAATTACCGGCATAGACTTCGTATAGTCCTAACCCAAAGTTCCGCATGACTTGTAGAAGTAAAAGCATCAAACAGAGAAGGAGCACCGCGGTTATGATCCCGAATGCGACAACAGACTTCCTTCCCGGTAAATCTCCATCAACAGAAGGATATCGCACGTATAATCTCACAATTTTGAAAATGATGAAACCAAGTCCTAGTGTGCAACAACTCGAGAAAAAAGATGAAGCTGCTTTTTCTTCCCTCGAAGTGCAATAGTCTGCACCTGGTATGACAATAAATGATAGAATCAATGCCGCCAACGTTATCCCAAATTCTGCATCCGATTTATTTGGAGCAATGATTACCGCTTGCAGAAAGTATGCGGGTGCAAAAAATAGTGCTAAGAGAAGGGCATCTCTATGGAGATTGAACAAAGTATTTGCTTTGATTATCTTGCCGTTGTTTCCGATTATTTCCCCAGTAAATTGCTGGAATTTGTCCTTAAGTTTGAAACCTATCGCAAACTGTACGACGCAAATCGAGCAGGCAATGACAATAACTGCAATGGATAGCCCTTTAATCTGCATGCTTGCGGTTTCTGTTCCAGCTTCAAATGCATCGATACTTGTGGTGAATAGTTTGCTATACGCCGTAAAGCTGGTGATCGTGGTTTCGATTTCGTTATGCTGGATGCCCGAATAAATAGCCATAGCAGCCAGAAATAGGATAGAGGACATCAGATGATATATGTTTCGTGTGTACAAAACGATGAAAGTCATAATCACCTGGTAAACTTCAGCGTAGATATAAAGGGCAAGGTATGCTCCTATTGCGTAGCGCTTTTGTGTGAGATACGATCTATAGTAACCGTATATCGCCAATATTGGGTTAAAATCATTTTGTTGAGTTGGGAGAAGTCTGAATCTTCCCATAAAAAGTCCACATATTGTACACTCGATGGCCAGGGTAATCACTGCTGAAAGACAAGACAGTATTAAAAACAATTTTATCCATGTGTTGTCGTTGTCAATTACATTATCCCGAAATTTTCTCCAAAATGTCTTTTCAATCTGTTTCTCGTGGTTTTGCTTCTTTGGATCATCAAATGCAAGATCCTTTTCAGCAGGATCTAAGCCAGTAAAAGAGAACTCTTCTGCGGATCCTCCTCTATTTGAAGAGCCTAGATTGGAGATCGACCTAGATCTTGACCGAGATCTTGACCTAGATCTAGAACTAGCTCCTGACCCTAGAAAAGACCGGCTACGTGTCCTGTTTGAGCGTCCCTGACTGCTGCTTCTGATACTCTTTAACATATTCGTATCAGAGCTGTGTTTTTGCGAATTTTAGGTTATTTGCCAGATTTGATATATGTTCAAAGATTGATTTTGGAAAAACTAAACTATACTAACCCTGCCATTATACTAGCGGTAACGGTGACTTTATATTTAATATTGTAAACGATACGTACTTGGTATACTTAGACGAGCCACATAGCCAGCTATATAGGATTGAGAGCTGTTCTGGTCCCATGTATGTGCTAGTCTGTATTTACAAATCGTTAAGCAATACATGAATGATTCTTGTGCACTCTATTTTTATAAGGTAGAGTATCACATATTTCACTCTTCTAATCTTATTCCATAACGGAAATTACGACCGTGGTTTCTTCGATGCATTGGTTGTAGATTTTGATACACGGCCTGGGGCACTCCGTCGAACTTTTGCAATCGGATCATGGTATGAAGCACAGCTCGCCAAATTTTTTTTGAACTCACCTGCATGTTTGATATTGGGAACTTCTCCACACTGAATTATGTTCCTTAGTTTTCTTGTTGATGGCCTTTTATTGAGAAGTCGAATGTGATCTACACCACCAGTCTTGGGGTGCTCAGTATTTTCTCTAGGTTGATCATTATTGTACATCCATCTTAAGTTAGGAGGCGAGGCGTCTTCTGTTTTAAGAGTGCCTGATATCACAGCTGACGTGCTCTCTAATCTTGGTTTCCTTTCTCGACTTGTTTTCAGGAAATCTTGTTCCTTTCCCCATACCTTTTCGCGGTTTTTCATAAGCTTTGGATTCCATGATTTCTTAAGGTTTAGATCTGATACCATTTTGTTTTTATAAATTTTCTAGGATTTGTCTGCTTTCAAATAATGGAAGAGCAGGTCTCGACCGGATTTTAATTGGCAACTCAGAGGCATTCCCATCCAGTAAGATATATTTCTTTGTTCGAGGGCGGGGTACTTGTATCCCTTACTCAATAAATTGAATTCGTTTTTGTAAATAGAGAACTTGGTTTGCTGTTTTTTAGCTATGATAAAAACACTACAAAATCCTTAAATTTACCCAAACGACAAGATTGAAGCCTCCTCGTGAAACTCAAAAGCCATGTATCTTTATGTTCTTCTTCTGTAATCCAAGTTGCTGAGTAAGAAATTCCATGACTTTTAATCTCTGGTCACCTTGAAGCTGAATGACCTGGCCTAAATCGACGTCCTTCACAATATTCCCGTTACAAGCAAAATCCTTTTTCAAAACCTTAAGAATACGCTTCAGATCATATTCCTCTGGGACACCCTGAACGGTGGTTAAAGTCTTCCTGCCATTTCTCTGTTGGATTCTGATGTGGATATAGTTGGTAGGTTGAGTTTCGGCGTCACCAGTATCAGCAAACGGATCTAGAAACAGAGTTAGCATTTATTCACATAGGGGTCCCAGAAATTCAAACGCCTAGATACACCGTTTACTTACCAAATGATTTCAAATTCTCTATGGAGCTCATGAAATTGACTTTTTAATATAGTTGCAGTAAACTAAATGTAGGAAAATTTTTGAACAAATATAACAGGGAGGTAGATATCAATGCGGCTCAATTAATTTATACTCATTAGAGTACACAAAGTGAGTCTTCGTTGGCGTTGAGATAATGAAGTCTTTCAAATCGTGGGACTCTTGGGCGACTGGTAGTTAACAGATTACGTGTCAGTTGGATCATAGTGTAGTTGTCATCACTGAAGCAGCTAGAGTTGTCCGAAATCTTCAAATTTAAGGTCTGGGCAGTAGAAACAACATTCCTCTACGTATTCGACAATTAGAGTTCAATTATGTGTAGACTTTTTATACCGATCCTATTTGTGTGCGAGTAATGCCAGGGGATACGATGTTACCAATTAATGTTTTGAGCCCGTGGTTATCCGAATTCAAACCTACATTTGGACAGCACTCATAATTTCTCACTAAAATTTCAACTAGTACTTCATTCTTTTTTCCTAAATCATAGTGGTTGATGTTGAGTTTTAGCAACCGGTCAGAGTCTGATCTTCAGACTAGCTTGAAGAAGGCATGCTCATCTGAAGAAGTAGCTCCGAAAAGAAAGCACGTTAGAGCGTGCATTGTTTTCACTTGGGATCACAAATCTTCTAAGGCATTCTGGCATGCTTTGAAGTTGTTGCCTATCCAGTCAGATGAAATACAGCTTTTCAAAACTCTAATAGTGGTTCACAAAGTTTTGCAGGAAGGTCATCCGTCATGTTTAATAGGGGGTTATAGAAATGCGAGCTGGATTGAAAGCCTTGGTCGGATTGCGGGCAACACGGGTACTCGTGGTTTATCGAGTCTCGTCAGGGAATATGTTTCCTATCTTCTTCAAAAGTTGCATTTTCATCATGATCATCGTGGATTCAACGGCATGTTTGAATATGAAGAATATGTCTCTTTGAGAGCGGTCAGTGATCCGAATGAGGGTTTCGAATCCATAATGGATCTTCTGGGGTTGCAGGATTCTTTGGATGCACTTGGAAGATCAATTTTTGCCTCAATAAAGCATAATAGGGACTCGGAATGTATTATCAGTGCTTTGGTCCCTTTGATTGCGGAATCATATGGGATTTATAAATTCCTGACTTCCATGCTTAGAGCAATGTATCGTTCTTCGGAATCTGAGGGTGTCATTTCTACATTGAAGGACAAATATGATGCTCAGCATCAAAGGCTTTATGAGTTTTATGCGGACTGTTCTTCTATTCGTTATTTGACAACGCTTGTCAGCATTCCACGCCTTCATCCTAACCCGCCAACATTATCTTCAGATGAGTCGGAAGACGTGGCGTCTTCTCATGAGCCGGCATACGCTCCCGTCCACCCTATCATTGAATCTTCTGGTAATGGAGCGGAATCAAATGATGCTCAGATTCAGAGGCAAGCAACTGGTGTCGTTGTTAACTCCTATGTTGAGCAGCAACGACAATTTGAGCTTCAGCAGATGCAAGCTGAGGAACGAAAGCAAGCCGAATTATTACGCCAACAACAGCTACTTCAGGAGCAACAGCTTTATTGGGAAGATCAGCAGAGACAACAAGCACTTGCTCAAGATATGGCGCAAAGTCAACTTATTACGGATCAATTGCAAAGGCAATCAGAGGGAAGAGTTGCCCAACTGGAGCAGGACCTTCTGGCACTTGGAGGTCAACACGAGAGAGACAGACTTATGCTTGAGCAATATGATCAAAAGGTTCAATCTCTTGAAAATGAACTGGATATCAGATCTAAGTCTGCGGAGGAACAGATTGCTACCAAGTCTGAACAATGTGCATATCTGCAAGACCAGATAATGTATTGGAAGAACAAGTATGAATCCCTTGCAAAATTGTACTCTCAGCTGAGACAAGAGCACCTTAACTTATTAAGCAAATATAAAGCTGTTCAACAAAAGGCAGCCTCAGCACAAGAGTCGAATGAACGAAGGGAAAAGCTAGATAGAGAGCTGAAGGCAAAAAATATAGAACTAGCGGACTTGATTAAGGAACGCGATCGAGCAAGACTAGAACTTGAAAGGCTTAGAGGAGGCAA